>CM053786.1:794612701-795195201 GCA_028749045.1 Cupressus sempervirens | reverse complement strand
TGGGCACAGTGCTACACCAAGTGGCATTTTGGATTGTGCAATTGAAGAAGAAGATGCATAGTATAATGACTTGCTTGGACTTGAACATATTGAAGGCTATCATCAGCTCTCATCAAAGACCAAGAACTACTTCTCTACAACACTCACTGAATGGGATGTTGATTTCTATGTTAAAGTTGATGATGACCTGACTGTCAATCTAGGTACATTATCATTAATCATGGTTTCATCTAAATAGTATATTTAATGTTATAATATTTTTATATAGTTCATGTGTTTGTTTTTTGGGTAGAACTTATTTGTTGCTTTCATTTGAGATGGGTAATTCTAGATAAAAAGCTAGTGCCATTTTATATGTTGTTTAAAGTTGATATCTATCTTGAAAATCTAACATTTTTTACATTTGTGTAATATTTTAATCTAAAGATAATTGAGAATTCATTGAGTCTTCAAGAACTAGGTAAAAGGTATTTGAAAAGGTGATAAGTTGGCCTTGTCCTTTGGAAAGTTTGGAAGTTTGCCAAGGAAAACTTAATTTTGACCTACTAGGATTTCTAGGCCTAAGTTAGGGATATTGATCCTTTGAAGCTATTGGGGCCTTGAAATTGCATAAATCCTAGTGGTTTATTCCTAGAAATGCTGAATCAAGTCTAAGTTTGAAGTCTTGAAACCTTTTTACTTGTTTTTCCTTAATTGGTTTGGTTGAGGGCAAGTGTCCCTAAAGCTATATTTTGATCCAAGTTTGCCAAGAGCCCTACAAAAAGGGAAGGACCTTAAGAGAGTGGAGTCCACTTGGATAAGTAAAGGTGATCATTGGGAAAAGGTTGGTAACCAAGACATCATCTTGAAGTGTGTTTGGGTACCCTTAGAGGTTTAAGAACCAATTGACAAAAGTAGGTTGTGTGCTCTACATCAATAAGGGTCATTAGACCTAGGTGTGATAGCTAGAGTGTAGGAAGTCACAATGTACTTGGAAGAGTCACTAACTGGCCTCAAAGTCAAGGCATAGCTTACCAAAGGGAAATGAGAAACTTAAGGGATTCGTCTCTAGCTTAGGGAAGGGTCCCTAGCATGGAATTGCTAAGGGATAGCCCACTTAAAAAGTTGGAAGTGTTGGAAAGTATTTTGCATGTAGTAGAAGTTTGAATTATATAGGTAGGGATAGGATGGAGCAAAGAACATATGAAGCAAGTGAATTGAACAATGCACATATTGTTTCATCTTAAATAATGAAGTATATTGAGATATGACTTTCTTTAAAAGGGTTCAAAGGTAGATTGAAGGTCATCATCAACATTTTTTTTTTTAACATAACCTTTCAATATGTTTCTTTTGATTATTGCTTGGTAAGAATTAAGTATAAATCTTGTTGGGATTAAAGATAGAGTAACTGAGAGGGGGGGGTGAATTAGTTACTAAAAAAAATTAATCCATAGATCCCTTAGAAGTCTTAAAGATCTAGTTACTACCGATACTCGGTAAAAAAATGTTGCAACTTGATAAATTAAACTATTACTTATCTTCAAGCATTCATGCATATAACTGAAAACAAAAATGAACACAAGAGATGCCAGATTTAACGTGGAAACCCAATATGGGAAAAACCACCAAGTAACTAGTCACCAATTTCTCACTCTTCTGAAGTGAGCCCTGTTAGGAGCCAACCCTATTAAAGGTTACAATACACACTATTAGGTGTGACCCTGTTAGAGGATTTAATCACCTTGTTAAGAGTGGCCTTGCTAGAGGTCTTTAGAACAATTCAACTAAACTGTCACCTTGTTAGAGGATTTACAAAATGATTGTTAAACCAACTCTGTTAAAAGATTTGAAATCACTTCTACAATGGTTAGAAAGAAACAATGAATTGACCCAAACAAGATGCAACTGAATTTGCTAGCTATAGGTTTCTATTTAGCATCATTAGATCCTCCTTGATCAAATATAGCTTTGCTACTCCTCAATGATCTCTGATCATCCTTCAAATTCACTTCCACAATAATCTGTCCTCATATCACATTAATTTCACACACACTTCCACTCACACTTAGAATTCACAACTTGACCTCTTAATTATAGCATTCAGATTGTCAAGTCAGCTCATTTACATGTTACATTTACTAATAAACCATACATCAATTGGCTACAAATATTACTCTAAAAAAAAATGTTATTTCATAAAACAATAAAATCCTTTACTGGCCAAGCTTGCTTGATAAATATTGCTTCAAAAATTTGCTAAATTAACCTTCTTGACTCAGTTAACATTGCAATATCCTTAAAATCCTTTGGCTGTTGAGTTTATTTGGTAAGAATTGTTTTTGCCACATTTCCTTTGATGACCGAGTGAGCTCGGTAAGAACAGTTTACTCGATAGATACTACAAGTTTTCTTTACTAACCTTCTGGGTTTAATAGATTTCATCCTTTTACCTCCTTGACCATATGAGCTCGGTAGACTCTGTCCTTTGCCTTGCTGACTTTCTGAGCTTGGTAAACTCTATCCTTTGCCTTGTTGACCTTCTGAGCTTGGTATACATTGTCCTTTGCCTTGCTGACCTTCTGAGCTTAGTAGACTCTATCTGATGACTGATATGACATTTGTGTGACATCAAAGACAACACACAATTGAACAATTGTATCCAACAATCTCCCTCTTTGGCACTGATGGAAATACAACATGTCATAGAAGAATAAAATTTGAAAGCAATTCTTTTACTGATAGAATACTTCACTTTCTTCTTCAAATACAGAAAACTCCCTCTTTCATAATAATCTCTCCCTTTTACACAAACTCTTATTATTTTGCAAATTTCAAAAAGATATGACAGCATACTCTCCCTCTTTGATAGCACATGCCAAAGACAACTCAAAAAAACTAAATAGCATTGTACCTAATGCACTTATTCATATGCAATGTCTTCATTCATTTGTTGCATCAACTGATAGATCCTCAATTTTGTTCCCGTTGATGCATCACTAGAACTATATTTTAGTGAGCTTCAGATAGGGGAATGACCCCTAACTTAGCTCTTAGATACAAGAATGCATCTTTAGGTAAAGGATTTGTGAATATGTCAACAATTTGGTCCTTGGTATGGACATATTCCAATCTTATTTCCTTTTCTTGCACCAATTCTCTAACAAGGTGATACTTTATGGCAATATGCTTGGTTTTTGAATACATCACTGGATTCTTAGAGATGTCAATTGCACTTGTGTTATCACAAAACATAACAATAGGTTCTTTGATTTCTTCCTTCATACCTTCCAATAATTGTTTAAACAATACAATGTTTGAACAATTTACTATTGTTGCAACATATTAAGCCTTTGCTAAGGATTGAGATGTACAATTCTACTTTTTGCTTGTCTAAGAAACTAACCTTTTTCCAAGAAAGAAAACTCCTCCATTTGTGCTCTTTCTATCATCAATATTTCCTACCCAATCTGCATCAGTGAAAACTTTTAAATCCAGATTTCCTCCAAGTTTATACCATAATCCATAATCTTCAATTCTTTTGAAGTATCTCATGATCCTTTTGATTGCCATCATGTGATTTTCTTTTTGTTTTGCTAAAAATCTTACTACAATTCTGACTAAAAGGTAAATGTGTAGTCTTGTGTGCACTACATATTGCAACTTTCCAATCATAGATCTATACAATGTTTGATCCACTTCCTTTGATTCATCATTCTTGGTAAGTTTTAATCCAATGTACATAGGAGTCCCAACTGGCTTGCAGTCTTCCATACCAAATTTTTTCTGTATCTCCTTGATGTATGTAGATTGAGTGATGTAGATGCCATTCTTACTCTATTGAATTTGAAGACCAACAAAGAATTTGATTTCAACAAACATTGACATTTCAAATTCCTTGTTCATTTGTTCTATAAATTCTTTGCAAAGATTATCATTTCCTATGAACAAAGTATCATCTACAAATATTTCTACCAAAACAATCTTATTATCTAGTCCTTCCTTTATGTACAAACTACTATTGTCATTAGTTCTTTGAAAACCAATATGAATAAGATAGTTATGCAATCTTTCATACCATGCTCTAGGGGCTTGTTTTAAACCATATAATGCTTTATGCAATTTGCAGACCATGTCCTTCTTATCTGGATCAACAAAACCTTTAGCCTATTCAATGTAAACCTCTTCATCCAATATACCATTGAGAAATGCTGATTTAATATCCATCTAATAAACTTTGAATCCTTTGAATGTAGCATATGCAAGTAAGGTTCTCACACCTTCCAATCTTGCAATAGGAGCAAAAGTTTCTCCATAGTCTACACCTTCTTCTTGAGAGTATCTTTTGCATACTACTCTAGCTTTGTTCTTTGATACCTTACCATCTTCATTTAGTTTGTTTCTTGTTGCCCCACTTTTCACCATATACAAATTTTGCAAAGTGGAAAATGAACTATGTCATGTTTTGTCAAGTCGGGTCAATAGGTCTTTCCTCTTTAGATGTTTAGTTTCTCCATCGAGTTTTCATCTTTCCCCTTCTATCATGTCATATATAGCCCAGGTGGGTATTTCTTGATTGTCATGAGCTTTAAAGGGTAGTTTAGAACCATACTCGATGGGGATTCTCAAATTGTGCTACATCAATTGATTTTCTTGCAGCTCATTTGATTTGGAAATAGAGAAATTGAATTGGTGGAAAAATAGGTTTCAGCTTCTCCTTAGCAGAGTTTTCACACCCCAAAGGTGAAATTTTGCAAAGACTAGCTAATGCTATTAGAAAGGTTTATTGAAGTAAGGAGAACCATGTTATAAAAAAATCATTCAAAATTATTTCATGTTTTCATAGAGAAAATCATTTTGAAGTCTGAAAAATTATCAGAATAACGATTGGCAGAAAATCAGGAAAGAGCTTCTACGTGGTAGACTCCGAAGTCAGAAATCAATTTTTTGAAGAGGTGTATGTAAGGGAATTAAGAGAGCCATGGGTCCCACCTCTCACTTGAAAAGTTAGTTTTGTGTTTTCTGAAGGCTTAAAATAAAGTGAATAGGGTAGAAGAAGTAAAACAATGGGCCTGGGCGAAAAACAAAGTTTCTTCTTCTCCATAGCGGGTTTTTGCACACAGAAGGTGAAACTCTGCAGTGATCCATAAATGCTATTTGTAAGCTGAAAATAAGAAAAGGTAAGTCATAGTATGATCAAATCATTAAAAAATTATCAAGTTTCATAATAGAAATTACTCATAACTCATTAAGATGATTAGGATAAGCATCGTCGAAAAACTCAGAAGTAGCTTCTCCTCAGACGAACTTTGAACCAAGAGGTAAATTTTTTGCAAAGGTCTAAATAGAAAGGTAAAGTCACTAGTAGGCCCCATTTTTTTCTCAAGAAGCCTCTTTTATGTTTTTTGAAGGTTTCTAGCAAAGTGCTTAGTGTATAAAGGTAAAAGCAAAACCTTAAGAGGAAAATAAAAAATTGGCTTCTCTGCTGCGGGTTTTCTACCCTCAAAGGCCATTTTTCGCATTTCAAGTAAAATCATTCGTGCAAGCATGGTAAGTATGTGAGTTGATTGCAAATTATTTTGGGCAAGTAAATAGAAGTAAATTAGTGAATTTATAAGGTTTTTACAAGAAGAATTGAGTTAAGCAAATTTTTCCCAAGGGAGTACTCCGTTCTTGTTTTTCTGAAAGATGGATGAAATGAAAAGTCAACCAGTAATTAATGAGAGTTACCCTTGAGCCAACAGAAATAGTGAAAAGACAAAGATAAATTTTTTAGAACCTTTATATCCACCAATCCAACGAATTTACCCTTAATTTTTCTCATGTGGCATGATTTATGAAATTCAACGAGCAAATCTAGGGTTATTTTATAAAGAGGAAAGTAACAGATTTTCAAACTACCATTTTACTTTTATACTACTGTGCTGGATAGTGCTTTCAAGTAATTTTCAAAGTTAGAGTTTTCTTCTTGTATCATCTACAATTGTTTGAATTTTTCTATCATATATCAAATAAAATGGCAACAAGATTCATGTGTTTTGATGGATTGGGTGGAATTAAGTCAGCGTAGTCGACTATCACAGATACTTCACTCCATTTTTATGATATGCAAGATTTTCAAAAGAGATTAAGAGCATAGACAATTCATACCATAATGGAAAAACTTCAAGGAAGTGGATTATTAGAAGTAGCTGGGTTTCTTGTAGCGGTACAACCCTCAAAGTTAATTTTGGAATGCATCAATCATTACAACCTAGATACAAAGTAGATTCTATTGCTTGACCAAATAGTGTTGATTTCAATTGATTGTCAAGTAGTAGTGAATTACTTGCAAATTCCTAAATGAGAGTTCTCTGATTTAACAATGAGTGGAGCCATGTTTGAGTTCTTTTTGAAGAAGATGGTTTGGAGGAGGGAGATCATGCAGTCTTGGTTTCAAAAGCCAAGGGTAGCTAAGAGTAAAGTCCCTAAAACTCTTTTCAGCACATACCTCAAACTAGAAATTGCTGACATTTTGGTTTTGTTGCATTGACTCAAAGGTGAGGTAGAACCTTTTAATTTTGTAGAGAAGTACTTCTTTTTGGTGCAAGTTATTCTCTCAGACACATAGTATATTGACTGGGCGTATGAGGTCAGTGAGCATCTTTCTAGGGCTCTTAGTGCAGCCAAGTTTTATAATTCATTTTATATTGAAATGTCCCTTTCTCTGATTTTATATGATATTTCAAGCCTCTAATCAGATCTTTAAGATCAAACAATGAATATGTCAAAGATCCACCAATTTCTCAATAAACCCCCAAATCGGGTATGCTGGAAATAGTGCAAAAAACTTCACAGCTTCACACATTATTAATAAATCTAAAAGTGGAATTTTTTTATAGAAATTTCAGCAGCATAACAGCCTACAAATGAAATTTCTAGATCTGTATAACATTTACACAACAACTCCCAAATGGAGGACAAAAACAATGCTCATCGAGCTCCCGAGAACAATACAAAATAGCTAGAAACACCCCAAAGCACTGATAATTTATCATAGAAGTATAATCATGACCAAATAAATATATTCAACTCTATTTTAAGATCTAAATGTATGATATACAGCAGCAATCCAAACTGATATGAAATACTCAACCGAAAATACCAAACTCTTACAAAAAACACACCCAAAAACCCACAAATCTACACTGTTCAACACAAAGGAAAACTCTGCATGAGCATGCACATGGAATGGCTTCAAACTCCCATACTTAGCCTTCCTAGAAACCTAAAAACTCCTATTCTTGGGTCTCCTTCTCCACAAGTTTGGCAGCCTCTGAAGAACAACAAAGAAATGAGCAAAAATCAAGTTCTGGAATGAGCCCAAAATGCCTCCAAACCCCTTAAAAGAGGGCATAACCCTAACTCACGTCCAAGAGGGGTTAATAAAATATATATTAATAATAATTTTCATTTATTAGTCCAAGGGTTTTAAAATATTAACCCCCTTTTTATGAAACTTCACCTTGTTGGGCCTGCCTGCCTTGGGAAAAATTATTATTTTTAATTGTTTGAAAAGGGACATGACAAGCCCTCCCCTCCCAAATATTGCTTGTCCTCAAGCAATGGCTGAACATTAAACCAATCAATCCACCTAGATCCCAAATGTAGTCATGAACTATACTACTATCAATTAACACAGGCTCCTACAATATCCTCTACAATATAACCAAGAGGAATCCATAACCAAACTGGCAATTACAGCTCAACCAAACTCCAAAATCACCACTACCACAGTCAGATACCCATGAGACACAAACTCTTAGAACATTAGAACCCAAGTAAAGTGGACAAATCAAACTACCAACACAATAAATACCATCAACACATCCCACTGGCCTATACAGAGTGTACAAGCCAACTCTACAACGATGGTGAACGCTCCTGAATGAAACTGTACCAAGTATGGAGAATCTACACACTGTACAACTCCTGCAATCAACACAACTTTGCAAATCATTGGCCACTATCTAATAACCATAACTCCCATGCACTTCTAATGGTGAAAAGACATTACAAGATAAATAGAAAGAAATGGAACCCAAACCAAATTTTCCATGAACAAGTGATACAGCCCACTGTGACTAACCACTAGCTAAGTCAGGAAATGTCATAGCCAAAGGAGTAGAATCAATAACAAAAACTATTGAAGCATCACTCCCAAACTCTTGCTCTAATTCATGTATTATCAAGCTATCAACTGCAGAACCTATCTCCATGGCATGCCCATCACAACTCTCATCCTGAGGCATCAAACCATCCCATAATTGATGATAAGCACTATGAAAAAAAGTACATCTCTGTATCATCATCTCATCAACATGGTCATCAAAGGTAAATTAATGAGCATACCTCATAGTGTAGTGCCCATAGAATGTGCAAATCTTAGTCAGTGGCTCAGACTATAATCCTGATGAAACTAACTACAATCGATCACTAACCAAGTTGGAATTGACTACTACCTTCGAAGACATTGCCAAGGGAGTAATATTACTAGTAGGAACCATGCCAACTGCCAGCTCACCAATATCACATGTGATCTTTGATACAACATCTCTAGTCTTTGTGCCATTAGTACTAGAGGCCACCACCATGTCAGGCATACCACAACAATCTGTCATAGCACCCAACTCAAATGAACCTAACTTTAGTGGGAATGAACCTGATATGCCAATGTTAGTATCAAGGATGGATGCATTCCCATCTCCACTGTCTCTGACAGTCTTGACCATGGACATCCTCAGATCACTAGACACCATAGCTTGTGACTATACAAAATCTAGTAAAGATTGTAGTCGCTCCAACTCCATGGTCACCTTAGTCAATTGAAACTGTGACTCCTTGAAAGCCAACTATGTACTCTCAAGAATCTCAAAAGTCACCTCGAGTTGCTGAGTAAGCTCACTCACCTCATCTTCCTTGGCCAATAATGCATCATATGCTATACTCCCCCACTCCATAAGATAATCTTTGTCAGCTACCAATTGTATATAATTCTATCTCAAAATCCGAATAGCCTCCCATAAAGAGTGGATCTCTGTCAAGGAAAGATAACTTCGTTCTTGCTCATCACTAGTAGGAGAACCCCATCCATAAACTGCTAACAACTAACAAGCAGCATGGAAATGCTGGCAAGTGATAGCAATGTCTCAGTCACTAACTCTCAACTGATTAGACACATGATGACACTGGCTTGAATGTCTCCTATAAACCTCCTCTGATGCACTGTCTAAAGGAGTATCCTCAAAGTTACTAGTCTCTAGAGTATTACCATCCATATCCTATGAATCAACTCTAAAGCTCATATCAACATATGAAGTATCAAAAACTATAGCACTACTGTCCAACTCCTCTATACCCAAGGAAACTAAGTCTTCAAAACTACCCACTACATCCTCCTAGATGTCATCAATGCCAATATGATCTTGGGACTCATTTGTACACACTGCCAAATATGAAAGATCATCAACACATTCCAGCAAGTATGGTCAACTGGATATATGAAAAAAGCCCAACACCAGTGTATAAAAACTAATACCAATATCGGATAAGCTCATGGCACAAGAAAAGACAAGACCATGCAATCTGTTAATCAAATCCATGATAGCACCCAAACAATCACTGCTACCAAAAAGTGTTAAAGATTTCTAGTCAACTGAATCCCAAATGCCAATATAACAATCTTGAGTCCATATACATAAACTATAATCAGCTGGTAACTCATGAAAACTCCTCACTTGAGTAATATGACCAATATCAACTTCCGCATACCTGTCTGACATTGTCCCTATATCCTGAATGTGAATGCAAGATGAACTCGCAACATTACCAATGACCACATATGATCTATTGTTTGTAGAATGCTGATTTTTAGGAGTGCAAGATGAAACTAAACTCAATTCTATGCCATGCTTATCCCCATGTCTCTCCCAGTCTTGTAATGCCAATGGAGTATTCACCAAAGAAGCTCGAGTGTCCTCAAGCTCATGAGAAAGCCTGTCCACTTCCTCCTCCTTCCTCTTCAAGGAATCTGAATAGTCTCCAACAAGGCTAAGAAGATGGTCACACTCTAATAGAAGATGTAAATAACTCAACTTCATCATTCCCATTCCTTCCCTAATCGCTTGTAAGTCAACACAAGAAGACTTTGCTTGAACTCCCTTATGTCTACCCTATAACTGAATCATCCGAATGTCATCCTCTATCATATCTTGCATCCTGTCATGATGAGATAATGAAGTCACAATACTATCTTTGTTCACCTTTAGCTGGCTGGACAAATCATGTGAAGTACTACCTGCCTCAACCTCATGTGACGAAGCATCTAACTGTGCCTGATACTCTTTCTCAGCAAAGTCATGAATTCTTAATGTCTGCTCATCTCTACTAGGTATCTCACCATCATGCACAATAAAATCCTCATAATCATCATCTAAACCCACTACCTCTTGTGGTAGAGTAGAATCTGAGACCTCTACCTAGCTATAAGCTAGTTTCTCAAACTCCTCATGCAAGTTCTTGGTAATTGTGTCATCTACCCTGTGAGAAAATTTTCCAAATAGAAATCTAGTCAACTTATCCACCTTAGCTAGGTCAGACAACATGTCTTTCATCATACGGTGGTGCTCAACCAACTATTCAGATATGTCATGGCTTATTTTCCTAAGTTTATCTCGAATGTCCAAATAACCATCCTCTCTACTATTCTGACTCTGGATATCAATTGTCCAAGATCGTGTCCTCTGAGACTCTATACTATACCTATCCATTTTGGATAAAGTATATTGTAACCCCAATAGGTTATAACTTCTTCAAACACCAAGAACTAACATGCTAATGATTAGAAGTAGCATGCAACCATAGATTTTGACATGCAACTTATTAGAAGCAACATGCAACCACCAAATTCACCAAGAACTAACATGCAAATGATTAGAAGTAGCATGCAACCATAGATTTTGACATGTAGCTGATTAGAAGCAACATGCAACCACCAAATTCACCAAGAACTAACATGCAAATAATTAGAAGTAGCATGCAACCATAAATTTTGACATACACGATTTGGGTAGTTGTCAAAACTGACATGCAAACTTCTACAAACCCTTAGGATGGAAATATCATAGCTTTGATACCATTTAAATGTCCTTTTCTCTGATTTTATATGATATTTAAGGCCTCTAATCAGATCTTTAACATCAAACAATGAATATGTCAAAGATCCACCAATTTCTCAATAAACCTCCAAATCGGGTATGCTGAAAATAGTGCCAAAAATTTCACAGCTTCACATATTATTAATAAATCTGAAAGTGGACATTTTTTATAGAAATTTTAGCAGCATAAAAGCATACAAATAATATTTCTAGATCTGTATAACATGTACACAACAGCTCCCAAATGGAGGACAAAAACAATGCTCATCGAGCTCCTGAGAACAACACAAAATAGCTGAAAATATCACAAAGCACTGATAATCTATCATAGAAGTATAATCATGACCAAATAAATATATTTAGCTCTATTTTAACATCTAAATTTCTGATATACAATAGCAACCCAAACTGATATGAAATACTCAACCGAAAACACCAAACTCTTACAAAAAACACACCTGAAAACCCACAAATCTGCACTCTTCAGCACAAAGGCAAACTCTGCATGAGAATGCACATAGAATGGATTCAAAATCTCATCTTTAGCATTCCTATAAACCTACAAACTCCCATTCTTGGGTCTCCTTATCCATAGGTTTGGAAGCCTCTGAAGAACAACAACGAAATGAGCAAAAATCAAGTTCTGGAATGAACCCAAAATGCCTCCAAACCCCTTAAAAGAGGGCATAACCCTAACTCACGTCCAAGAGGGGTTAATAAAACATATTTTAATAATAATTTTCATTTATTAGTCCAAGGGTTTCCAAAGATTAACCCCCTTTTTATGAAACTTCACTTTCTTGGGCCTGCCTGCCTTGGCAAAAATTATTATTTTTAATTATTTGAAAAGGGACATGACATATATGTCCTCTTTCTTGATATACATGTTGGCTTCTCTTCTATTATGGATGGGTGTCCCTAGAATTGAGAATTTTCCTAATAATGTAAAAAGTTATGAGTTTTATCCATGCTTGCAATTACAAAATAGTTATGCAGAATACATCAAGGTAAATGATGCATTCACCATGAGGATTTGTAGGGAGCTCTAAGGGTGTCCAAAGTGGAGATTCAGTCAAAAAGTGATGGTGACCATCGGTCAATTTGGTAGTTATTTCATTCAGTTCTCATCATTTTCTTATTTGTGTCTTGCAGCGTTTGATGTATTTCCATTGGAGCTGCCTAGGTATCCAGATGATATGATCGTTCTTGTGGAGATAGCGAGACAAGAAATCCAAGTGAACGTGTTGAGCACCAGCTTGAAGAAGAAAGGGTATGAATTCCCTATAAAAGTTGGAGCATACAGTTGTAAAACTAGATCAGATGCAAAGAATATACTCAAAGCATTTGAGAGTAAATACAAATTGGAAGAGTATGAAGCAGTAAGGCCCCTGTTTGATCCTAATGGATATGCTAGAGATGTGCTCCAAATTGGAAGCATAATCAAACATGTGACAACCATGGAGGATTATTGGGTAGACTGTAAAAATTAATTAGAGATTCAAGATTGTGTCTTTGCCAAATTTACAATTAATCAAGTAAAGACATATGGTATAAATTTAGATGTGGAGGGATTGGAAGATGATGGTAAAAATATGTACAGTAATAAATATTTGACTAAGTTGAGGAATACTCCCATTAGTTCTTTACCATATGTTGACATAGAAGAAGACTTCAATGTCATGATGGAAAGAATTATCAAACAAACCAGGAAGTGGGTTGAGTGGACAGCTAAGAAAGGCTGAAGCAAGAGCAAAACTACTCAAGCTTCTCTAGTTATAGCTACTCCTACTTAATCTCAAAGTGCCACACCTAGTGCTACTACTACACTTACTCAAGGCCAAGCTCAATCTACAGGCAGAGGTGATCAACCCCAGGAGAAGAATGTTCCAATAGCCCCAACCTATCAAGGTGAATCACTACTAGTCATTGGAGCTCAAGCTGAAGCTGAAAAAGAAATGGAAGAATAGAAAGATGGATCTCCTGCACCAATCTCACCTCCACATGCCACTCTACCCCCATCTCCTCAAGCTTCTCCAACTCTATCTCCTCATGTTGCCTCTATCTTATCCCCTCATCATAGCCCTACACCATCTGTAAGTGCTCCTATTCTTAAGCCCACTGGTTCCCCTATTCAAATAGTAGATATTGGAGATGATAAAAGTAGTAGTAGTAGTGAATCCATTAAGTCCGATGAAGTTGCAAAGAGAACTCAAGAAGAAGAGAAAGCTTTAGGTTCATCTCAACTTCTTTCTCGAGATTCAAAGAACCTCTTTTCTACAACTATAGTGACAAAAACTCCAATAAAGAGGAAAATGTTTAGCATTGAATCACTTGGAACAGCCTCCAAAGTGATTAGTATAGAGTCTTGGCTCAAGGATACTTTGGAAAAGAAGAGGAAAAGAAAAGATGAAAGTGTTCCTTCAAAAGATGTTGTATCTCAAGCGGTTCGCTCAGGATCTACCATAGTAAAAGATAAAAAGTAGAAGACCTTGTCAATTCTAGGAAAAGATCTAGAAATAGGGCACTTAACTCTGGAGGTAGCAAAACCAAACAAGGTAGGGAGAATTGAAGATATGACACCAAAGGAATTCACTCTACATTCAATTGATCTCAGGGAAGCTAGGCATGATACAAAAGTGGGCCTATGGAGATCAAGTAATGAGGTGATAGAAGAACAATTGGAGTACCTCAAATTGTCAAAAATAAGAATGAAAGTAGAGATTGAAGAACTGAAAAGATTTATCAGGCAACTAGTTGTTCCATTGGAAACCATTACTGGTGTACCTGCTACTAAGAACTCTCCTATAGAAGAAGTGCAAGCCTTGATCTCACAGCTCCAAAAAGATAGATATTTTGGCTAGATCAAAAAAAAATGGATTGAGAAGCTTAGTATAGATGGAGTCATTTTGATTAATCAAATTGGAAATGTTATCCTTTGGTTAGAAATTAAGAAGGATAATATCACTTCTAATCGCAACACTTGGCCGTAGAAAAGGCAAGGTGCGATGAATGCATTTCTCTCCTAAATATGGTCATCCAAATGAAGGAAAAAGAGGCAATTGAAGCAAATATTTTGAAGAAGGGGACTGAGCCTCTATTCGAATGGCTTCAAAACATGCAATTAAAACAAGAGATGATTCAAGAGGTAGAGGAAGGACTCAAAGAAACAAAGGAAAAGGTGAAGAAGATCCAAGATAGAGCATTTGAGCTCATGCGAGGATTACACATTGATCCAGAAAATAGTGGGTAAGGAAAGACTCTCATTGGGGTGGAAGTAATGAAAAATAACTTCTCCACATACTTGAGTAATTTATTTGGGATGACTTCAAGTGGTCAAAACAGAGTGGTAGAGTTGTAGAAACTTGGTGGATACGTACATGTGGAATCTAAAGAGTTGACAAGTCAGCTGAATTTAGTAAAGGAGTTGGCTCAAGAGCATTCAAAGTGGCTCTTAAGATTCACCAATGTACATGTGCCTAGTTACGAATAAATGATCCCAATTATAGTGGCTGCCAGAACATATAGGGCAAAAATTGAGAAGGGAAAGAAATCTAAGTGATTTATTTAATACTCCTTTTCGATTTTCTCATATAAATTTTGCAAATTTTGTTAATTTTTGTAACTTAAAAAACTAGCATCTTGCCATTTGTCATATTCAAAAGATGAACGGATTGAAATTCCTATTGTAATGGTCATCTCTCAACCCTATATGTATGAAGTTGAATGATTAATGAAAGGTCGGCAAAATTTTGGTGTGAAGTACTATTTGTTGTAGGGACAATTGAATGGCACTTTGTTTCAATCATTTTCCATTCCATTAGGTATTGTGATTAGTTAGTTTTTCCTTTCTTTGTTACAGAAAACTAAGGAAGAATAGAGTTTCATTTCCCCTATTTTTTAGAATATGAATGAATGTAATAAGTATTGTTATAATTCATTTGACGAAAGGATTCTATTTATTTTTCCTTATCTATCAGTCATAGTCTAGATTTAAATTTTAAAGTTGTTCTAGTCTTATGTGAATAGTTTTATGGATTCATAAGAGGTGTGGATAAGTGAATCTATTTTAGTATTTAGAAGTATTTCTTGCCTGAATTATGTTCTAGTTAGGCTTAATTTAGTTTGTGTCTTGTACTCTTGGGTTAAGAGCATACCCCACATTAGTCTTAGGAATAAAACATAATTCTTTGAACATCATTCACATAGGGAGCTGTACCTTAATTCAGAGGGAAACTAGATATTCTTAAAAATGGTTTTCCAACTATTGTGTAAAGTTGTTCTTCATTATAAGTTTGGGCACATAAAAAGAGAAAAAGAAGAAGAACAATTTGTTTCCTAATAGATTTTTGGTGACTCCACTGGGGAGAAAAAAAGTCACTTGATCAAAAAGCCTATGTCATGAGGAAAGATGGTACTACCTCATGAAAACATAATCCCAATGCTCTAACCTAACCTTGGTTTTCAAGATGACCAAGAGGACATAATTTCATCTCTTAACACATTTTTTTGGAGGCATAGAAGGAACACTGAACATTATCAGAATGCTAGCCAGATATAAGAAGAAGAAGAAAGAAGAGTTGAAGCTTTTGAAAGAGCTATTCAAAGGAGAGATATCCAGAGAGAAGAAAAACAATTAAGACTGTAAGCTTAGATTTAAACCGCACCTAGCATCCTAGAACAATATAGGTTCCTCAGAAGTACCTAAGAACAGGGTGGGCAAGATTCCACCTTTGATAAACTAATAGAGCTTGGTTTTCCTATTCTAGAAGTTCCAAAGCAAAAAAGTGAAGGTTAAAGTCGGAGTAGATGCCCTTCCCCTATTAGAGATCAAAATCCTAGTACTTCACATTCCACTTGTCAGGTGTTAGCACTTCATAGAGTTAATGCACCTCCAGTTGTTAACTTTTTGCATTATACTGCTAGAACAATTATGGCTGCTCCATGGGTTGTGCCAATAGGGCTGTTAGCACTAAATGCTTATCATCCACTCCTAGCGAGTTCAAGGAAGAATTTCCCTAAATTCTTAGGTGATGGGAAGGTTACTACAGATGAGCACATTAAAGCCTTCTTTGCAGCTACCCATATATTGGGAGTGGGACATAAATATATCATTGTAAGATTGTTTGTAGAGACCCTTATAGATAATCCAAAAGACTGGTTTTATCATTTAGCTGATGGTTCAATAACGGATTGGGACATGATGAGAACTGAATTTGAAGCTAGATTCAAAACTATGGATGATGAACATGCCTTGCTAACATAGTTGACTTCAATTAAGAAGCAAGCAAATATGAGCATGAGGGATTTCATTGTCAACTTCAATAAGATTAATAGCAGAATTCCTACTGCTGATAGACCCACACCCGGCAACTGAAAAAAATTCTTTATTAGTGCTATGCATCCAGATATTAATTATGATTTGAGAAGAGCATGCCCTACTGATCTAGCTGGCACACAGAAGAAAGCTATTGAATGTGAGGATGACTTAATTTCTACAGGAAAATGGAAACAAGAACTTCAAACTAAGGGGAGTACTAGTAATTCCACATCATCAGAAAAGATGATTCAGAATTTGTCTAACGAATTAGTTGCAATGAAAAAGTAATTACCCAGATTCAATAACTCTTATCAATGGAATTACCAAAACTCACTGGGAAGAGGCAATGAAAGTAGATTTTCGTAGCTTACAGGTTCACAACCTAGGTTGCAAATCGAAGTAGCACCAAAAAAGAGAAATATGTGCATCTTTCATCTAACCACAGATCATGATAGTGAGAATTGCCCAGAGACTGTCTGTATGATGCAATTGCTATCTAGGAATGAATTAAACATTGCAGCTCCATGTTCAGAACCTGGTTCTTGTTCAAAGGGCGACTCTGGAAATTTATTTTTAGAATATAAATCAGATTCTAAATCAAAAGGTGAGTGTTATGCAACCATTGATGGAACATCATACATAGTACATACTGTAGACACCTAAATCTGATTACACCACTTTGGTAATCCTATTTAGCTATCTCTAAAGGCATCATTAATTAAATTCCTATTTAATTAATCTGTTGCCATCTCCTAGTTGATTAATTTAATTAATCATCTATAGTCCTAATTGATAAATCAAATAACTCATTATTTATCAATTAATCCTATTCTCCTATCTAATTCCAAATCCAAAATTTATGAAATAAATCACTTTAATTAATAAAATCCCCAAATCTAATAGCCCCTAACCTATCTTAAATCCTCCATTTAGCCTAATCCACCCCATCCACCCATACTAATCTAGCTTAGCCACTAACTCACCCACCCTCATGAATGCCATCCACTTGCACATCTCTAACATCCTTAATTTAATACTAACCCAAGCCTAATCCCCCCCTAACCTTGTCACATTCTCTAAGTAAGCTTAAGACTTTCCTAAGCCAAACAAAAGTCTCCTCCCTCAAAATATCCCGACCATAAAATTTTATCCCAACCACAAAGCCTTCAATGCTCTTACATGCTCTTAAAAGCTCTTACAAGCCATTATGAGGGTCATTTAAGGCCTTGAGCCTCCTTTGTTGACTCATCCTTGCCCTTTCCTCCATCCACTCACCCTAAGAGATGTGTCACTCCCTGATTGGTTGTAAGAAAGCACAATCCATGTGCTCTCCTCTCATGCAATCTGAGCCCTCCATAAGCTTTTATCCATCCTTTCATCTTGACCCTCCATCCCTCAAGCCCTTAGCTTATAAATTAGATCCCCTCCCGAGCCATTTTATCACAATCCTTGAGCTAAAGTTATAATGCTAATTTGAGAAACAAAGCCCTTAACTATACCCCTATAATGCCAAATTGAGAGCTCACAAAGTTACCAAATTGCCATTACCCATCCCCACCATTGAAGCAAACTTGAAGCCCTTTGAGAATACATACCAATCCTTTACTTAGACTCATCTACCAAGCAGAGAGCTAATTCCTATTGGGAGAGTCCATTCATTTGGCTCACATTCCTAATTAGGGGTTCCTCTTTAGTCTCTATAAAAGTTTATATTAATTTTGTTGGTTAATGCTTTTGTCTTTCAATAGATTAGTGTTTCTTGCTAACATATTAGTGTATACATTTTGGCACGCTCGATGGGACCCTACAAGGGTCATTTTATTCTCCATTTTGTTAGCTTCACATACTTTTTCATGTTTTTACTAACCATGAGAAACTAACATTTTGTGCTTTAAATTTTGTGTCTTTGTCTTGTGGTTTTTTCTTGCAGGGTACTATTGACCACCACAGGAATGTGCATACAACCCTATAAGTGACTTTGACCCAGTCAACCTTAAGAAAAAAAACTATTTTTGCATCCCTGCGACCCCAAGAACGTGATCTCGCGATGTGGGAATGCTACTACTCTCCAGTGGGAATGCAAACTCGTGACCACGAGTTTGCACTTTGTCAACAAATAGTCTCTACCATGTATCATCAAACAACATCTTTATCCCTACTGACTAATCCTCTAGCGAGATTGTCATTCTCGCTTGTAGGAACGTGCCTAAAAGTAGTGAGATTGTCATTCCCACTTGCGAGAATGCAAACTATATTCTTTTCATCTGTAATCATTAATTTTTCTACAAAATTGTCATTCTTGTACTGCGAGAACGTTGTAAGGGCATAAACCCACAGGATCACCCTGTCAAAAAGAGCTCTAAGGTTTTTGGCTCACAGTTTTAATTATTTTTAACAATCTTTCCTGTCATTCCCATAATCTAGATTCATGGCAAGATTGTCATTCCCATGAACAGGAACTCTAGCAAGATCACCTTGTTTATCTGACCAAAATTTTACTTCACATTTTCCACGTTCCTGCTGACGGTTCTCACATTCCCACGAATATGAGAACATGTTCTTAACCTGCAGGTTCACTTTGATATCTACTTGGTTCAATTTTTTAACATTTTCTAGTGCATGTTTTTATTCTAACTAGTTTTCTGTAGGTTTTCTCATCATATCTTTATGCTCATTATCACATCATAATCATTTTTAGTGGTTCCATAGGATATAGACCATTCTAAGAATTTTTACGCATATCAAAAAGAACAAAAAAAGTTAAAATTTTTTTTCCCATAGTTAAGCTTTCATTTTGAAAGATTTTGGGTGACTAATCAAATTTCTTTTTGTCGCATTACAGGTTGGAGCAACAAACCTAATCATGTTTTTTGCAAGTTTTTCTTAGAATGAACTTGCATGTTTAAACACATCTTTCATTGAATGAATGTCCCCCAAATCACTCTCGAATGCCATGGATTAAAATCAACTTTTTCTTGGAATGCATGCTTAAAACAACAAACACAATCTTGAATGCAAAAGGTCAATTAATCATTACAATATCTCACACTTCATCTTTTGGGGCATGAAAAGAATTCACATTTTAGAAGCTTTCTAAGTTATAAAAACCAAATAAAGATGCTTTGAGTGAGTTTTTTGTTGGACTCACCTCCTTTAATCACCCATCATTCTAACCACTGGTTGCAATCTCAACACCATATATGGGGATGGGTCTACCTAAGAGGGTGTTAAGTGCTCCACAAAAATCAAACTCCACTTACTTATGTTTTTATTAGTTTTTCTAAGTTAGAAAATTCCTTGAATGCACATTAGTCTCACTAACACTTCATTTGGGCATAAAAAAATTGAACAAATCTTGATGTGGAGGGCCTCCGAGCTTGTACTTGAAATCAAATTTCACACATCTTTGTTTTGGGCTTAAAACAAACTCACTCTAAATCTTGAATGCCTTAAAGAAAAATCAATCAATACCTGACATGGAGGGCCTCCAGGAACACAAGTTTAGTTTTCTTGACCCTAAATCTTCTTGGTGCATTCATTCTTCGATCAATTTTACTTTTGTTAATGCTTCAAGTTGGAATTGAACATTTGCATCCTAAACATGTGTGTTTGCAAGGTCTAGATTAGAAAACTTAAACGTCAGTTGGAAAAGAATTCTATCTTTTAGCCCAAGATCATCTAAGTCTTCTCTCCCCTTGTCATCTTTTGAGGCCATCTTGGGTGCATAAGATTAGGATCCAAAATCTTGTTTAAGTTTCAGGAGGCCTGCTTAGGGATTTCATCACCGCTTGGGATGGCCTCAACTCCAGTGTTCTGGCAGAGTATAAAGATCGGGAGGTGAATCCAAAGGCACCTCTCTTGGAATCAAGATTTTGTCACTCGGGCTAAGCCTCAAGGAACTTTATACCCTTGAGAAGTTAAAGAGGAGAAGTGGGTTATTGCTCCTCTTGACTGTTTGACATTGTTTTGGTTTCATCTATGGATTTGGGCCTATGTACCTTGGGTATATTGAGGAATCCCTAGCTAAACCAACTGTCAGCCTTGTAGACAACCATCTAGGATGTTAATGTGTTTGAAGTGACCGATCGAAACATTTGTAGAACATATCCACTCCATGGCACAAGTATCACATTTTGAGAATAAAAAACTTCTATCTGGTTGTTCCTATCTACTGCTTGATCTTTTACTTGTTGAATGAATGTTTTCCAAACTTGGTCAATCCTAGCTTAGGGCACACTTAGCATAGTCACTGCCTATTTTAGAAGTTGAACACGTTGGAGCAAAACAACCACGATCTCTTAAAGCCAAACAGATTCAAGAATTTATGTCAGAACAACCTAAACCCAAACAAAAGTTTCACAAAGCCAAACTCAAGCCCTCTCAGGCATACCAAGAAATTTCAGCCAAGAGAAAGGAAGTAACACCAAGCCCTTGAATTACCAAACTCCACAAAGAAAAAGACAAAGCTACCGATGAAACCTGTCAAGATGCCTAGTTAGATCACACTATTAGATTTAGCAAGCATCCAAGAGTTAACCCTGCATATGTCTTACCAACTAGGCATGATTTCTATGATTAGGCCCCCTTTTTTCTCCATATCTTCTTGCATAAGTTTCAATTTAGAGACATCTTTGTAGGAAAGCCAGCCATTCTAGGTTATCCCATTAAGCATTTTAACTCATCCATCTCATTTAGATCTTTCCCTTAGAACCAAACCAATCCCCTCAAACCTAGCTAGCATCCCAAAAGCCTAATTTTCACATCCAAGCCTTCAAAATTATTGTCACCTTGTCAAAGGTTTTCCATTCCTACCATCTTGCAAATCAACCAGCCTCACCGAGGTTATCCCTTTGACAGAGCTTTGTCTAGGGTAATCTAGCTTTGTCACTTGTTATCCCTCATCACCTTGAGCCAAAGGTTGGGATCCACAAGTGGTCAATCTCATGTTTTTCCTAAAGGATCATCAATTTATCCTTAAAGTTGACACAATCACCACCAAGCTTACACATAGGAAAGTAGACCTTTCATGCTTTGGCAACATATCTTTGAAGTTAGAATCCCCAACCCAATCATTGTTAGGTTTGTCAGATAGCTTTGCCTCAACCTAGGAAATCATTTGCATAGAAAAGCCTTCCCCTTTTGCATTCATCAGCATTATTGCATCTCATCCCTAGGAACATTCTGCATTTTCATGCCACCCGTCACTCGCTTAGCCAAGAAGAAGAAGGGAACAATGGAGCCCTATCATTTGGATCAAACACCATCGCTCCCCTTGAGCACTCAACCATCCTTCAACCCAGAGAACACTATACCATCACCTACTGACATTGAAGCTTTTATGAACCAACCAGGAAATGCAATATTGGTGAACGCCATTATAGACAAGAACAAAGAAACAATCATGGCTAACTTTCAAAGGGACAACATAGGAGCCTTCAACTTTGGAAGACCTCCTCCCTTATCAGATCCATCTCACCCATTGTTTGGAGAACTCCCACCACCCATAGGATCTTATGATTCAAATTATCCTCAATATGTGACAAAAGAAGAGCCTCAACCCACCCCATATGATCCAACAGACCCAAACATACTAGCCTCCACTCAAGTTGAAATCTGCCTTCCACAAACCAATCCAGCCACCACCACTCCACCATTGGTCCATACCACTCCATCCCAAACCCCCTTTGCCCAAAACACCTCATCATTCACTCCCTTCACTATTGCTGCTGCTGCTCTTCAACCCATCCTTCCAAATCCACCCATCTCCCAAATCAGTGCTAGTATCTTTGGCCAACCTCAGCAATATACAATCGGAATGCCACCCATGGGGCCAAGTAATCAACCTTTCATCACCCCCAACTTGTTTACCTCAGCTCAGAGCAAAATTCCATCATTTCCACTAGGTCCTTGGAGCTAGGTACCATCAGCCACAAATCCCCAAGCTACTGCCCTCACTCCACAAAGCTATCAAACCCCACAAGCTACTACCAATGTTCTGCCAAGCTCTTAAGTGACCCAAGCTCTTGCCACCACTCTACCAAGCTTTCAAATCCAACCACCAAGCTATCAAAATCCATTAGTTCCATTTCCAAGCTTTCAATTCCCACCACCTCCACCACCAACTAATCCATTACCTCCTATTACTAACTATTTTTCTATGCCACTTCTAGGAGGAAATCCACCACCACCAACCACCAATTACTTGACCTCTTTTGCCATGCAAATACCTTCCCAAATTGGGGTACAACCCACATATATTAGTCAAACTCCTCAAATCCAAAGTCAAGTTCCACAAGCTCCTCGATCCTTTCCCCAAGCTTCACAACCATCTTATACCTTACCTCCACAAAGCAATCCATTTATCCCATAGCCAGCCTACATCCCTCAATCCCTATCCCAAATCCCATACCAGCAGTAAGCCTCGTAACACATGTAGCAATATGTGCCCCCTCCACCTCAACAACCCATCATCCACCATTTTGTTTCCCAAGCCATGTACAATCCCTACCAGCCCATACCTCAAAGCCATCCATGTTCCATTGCCCCATCTAGCACATACCTACCTCAGGGCATTCCTACATTAGGGGCACCCCAGCCATCACCTATCAATTTAGAATGGTAAGCCATGAAGAAAGCTTTGAAGAACATCTAGGAGGGAAATGATCCAAAAACCTTTAAGTTTGAGAATGTGTGTCCTTACCCATTTGACAAAGTCATTACCATGACACCATTTCCCAAACACTTTGAGATACCCAAGTTTGACAAATTCAGAGGAAAAGGAGACCTTGTCACACATATCAAAGAATTTTACATACAGTGATGTCTTCCTCTTGCATCTTTTTCCTAAAAATCTTGGCTAGACCAGCTCTTGAATGGTTTTATAAAATCCCATATGGCACTATTAAAAACTTTGCTAAATTGTCTGAGGCATTTGTAGCCCAACATGCCCATCTTGATGAAACAAAGCTATCAGTAGTTGATCTTTTCCACACTAAGCAAAAAGGTGGAGAAAACCTTTGCAAATATCTACAATGATGGCAAACCCTTACCACCTACATATCTTGCACCTTGCCAAAGCACCATTTGGTGAAAATGTTTATTGATAATGCCCATCCTAGCTTGGCTCACCACATGACCATGAATTGTTTGTAGACCTACAAAGATATCAAAGAGAAAGGAATGATCCTTGAGCAAGGACTCATTAAAGATGGTGTGGTCAATATTTACAAGGAGGCCAACCAAAATCAATCACATTCCAATTACAAGTCTAGGTATTGGAACAAAAACAAGCACGTTGCAACAGATGGGGTTACCGATACGAGACATGTGAATATTGTTGGTCCTTCCCAAAATTAGTCCAACCCAATGTATCGACCAAAAAATCAACAAGCTATCAACTACCAACAACAAAATCACCAAAGCTATCAAAACCACAATCCAAGACCCAACTTTCAAGGGTCTAGCAATCAAGCTAATGCCATCAATGTAGCTGCAAGACCAAAGCCTAAGTTCCCACCTTCACCTAGAAACTATACACCCCTTGGTAAGCCATTGGATGTCATTTTTGAGAAATTGACTAAGGAAAACCTCATCAAATTTCCTCCTACCCAGCAAATTGACCCAGGCCAATTCAAAGCTGCATGGTACAAAGACAATGAGTACTGCAAATTTCATAGGGTAAAAGGTCACACCACACTTAGATGCATGAAACTAAAAGATTATGTGTAGGACCTCATTGATCGAAAAGAAATCATTGTTGGTGCCCAAACCTCTCCCAATGCAGGCTTACAAATCTATCAAAATGCTTTTCCTCCTCATAACAACCAAAATATTTGAAATGCACCTATCCAAACCAACAACAAAAATACTAACAACTGCTAGCCAAACCAATAGCATGGGAAGAACAATGACCACACTTCATCCTACATAGACTATGGTAGCCTTATTGGTTGTATATCTAAAAAAGAGCCTTCTGTCAATGTTATCAATATCCAAGGCCCAAATAATGAGTGTGTAGTCACCACCAAAAGAGCGGGATTGAACATTGCAGCCCCACCAATCCCATCAGCACTATCAGCCCTAGCATTATAATTAGCTCCATACAAAAGCCAATACAATATCTTGGAACACCTTGGGAACATGCCAGCCCAAATCTCCATTTTAGACCTCCTCCGCACTAGTCCTGTGTACAAGAACATCCTTGACAGTGCTCTCATAGAATCACGTGTCCCTTTAGATATCAACACTACTAATTTTCATAATCTTGTTGGACACCTATCCTCCTCATGTGCCCTATCATTCAAACCCACCGACATACCCGTGGTCGAGCTAGATCACACCCTTCTGCTTTGCATAGCCATCATGGTATCCAATTTTTTTGTGAAAAGACTAATGATAGATAATGGATCAGCCTTGAATATTTGTACCCTAAAATTCATAAAATAAGCTAGGTATACTGAGGTAGATATCATCAGTGAGGTTATCACCATCAAAGCTTATGACAACTTGGACAGAACCATAGAAGGAACTATTTTGCTGCCAATCAAGGTTGGGCTAGTCATCCAAGAAATACTCTACCATGTTATTGATCTAAACCTACCATTTAAAATCCTCCTCGATCGCCCATGGATTGATGCCATGAAAGATGTTCCATTCACTTACCATCAATGCGTCAAATTTTTGCATCAGGGCACTAAGGTAACCATCCATGCCAATCCAAAACCCTTTGCTTACTACAATGTAGTTGAAGATTCATATATAAACCATTGCCTTGGAATTGATATCGGCACAGCCATCACTAGCTCATCCCACACTTGTAATGACCCAGAAACCATCCTCCCCTCCACCCTATCTACCATGAAGATCAATAACAAAGGCTATGGAGAGTATAGTCTTTCAGATGCATTTGTTGTCAAGGCACTCCCACGTGATCCACACACCCATGAACAATCGACATATCACAAAGCTAAGGAGATTCCACCTCCTCGATACAAACAGTTTGGCCCAAAAACCTTTGTATCCTCAAAAATCCCTCTTCATGAGGAGCTCACTCCAGATATCAACCATTGGTTACATTAGGATGCACCTTCAACAAATCAAGCACGTCTTGATCACTTCAACCAAAAGTATCCCCAAGAACATAAGCTCATCACTGACAAATGGAACTATCAAGGTGGTGGTCTAGGACCAGAAGAAAGAGGCATGTAGTGCCCCATCGATGCACACAAGTGGGAATCAAAGTCAAGTGTTGGCTTTGGCATATCCACAACTAGGGGCACCAATGAGAATGGTCATGCTTTTTCAAACATTCACCGTGACCTTGTCAAAATCAAAGACATTCCTGAGGAAGTTGAAAAGAGAGCCTATGATGATATCCCAAACCGAATCTTCCTTGGAGACTCTATTCTCCAAGAACTATCAATCCATTTCATTGACCTACCACTCACCCATCCACAACTCATAGATTGGGACCAACCAACCGTCATAAACATTGATGAGTTCACATCAGAGGAAGCACTTCTGAGATTCATGGGAGCTGAAACACCTCACAAAAAAACAAAGCTAGACTCAACATATATCTACAAGTTGGATCCAAAAGTATATTTTGGAGAAAATCCCCAACCTAGTTCTGATACACTCAAAACTAGAACTAAGGTGAATCCGAGACTAGCCAAGGTAGCGAAGAGAACCCCTCAGCAAGAAAATCCAAAGCCACAAGCAAAACATGAGGATTTAGCATTGCCTCCTAAAGATAATTGACCAAAGGTGTCTTTTATTCTAATTGAGGATACTAGAGAAGTCAACATCAGTTCTTCAAAGATCCCTAGATTTGTTCACATTACTGCATCCCTATCGCAAGACCTAGCCGATCTCCTCTTTAAGGTCTTATGAGATAACATTGGCCAATTTGCATGGTCATATTAGAACATGCTAGGGCTGGATCAAAAGCTTGTAGTTTATCATCTTGTAGTCAATCCAAAGATCAAGCCCATGAGACAAAAGCTTAGAAAAATGCACCCCAAGGTGGCATTACTAGTCAAAGCTAAATTAGAAAGAATGTTAGCTGCTAAGGTTATTTGACCTATCGTCTACTCAGAGTGGATCGCCAACATGGTCCCTATCACTAAGCCTTCTGGTGACATCAAAATCTGCAAGAACTATCAATCCATTTCATTGACCTACCACTCACCCATCCACAACTCATAGATTGGGACCAACCAACCGTCATAAACATTGATGAGTTCACATCAGAGGAAGAACTTCTGAGATTCATGGGAGCTGAAACACCTCACAAAAAAACAAAGCTAGACTCAAAATATATCTACAAGTTGGATCCAAAAGTATATTTTGGAGAAAATCCCCAACCTAGTTCTGATACACTCAAAACTAGAACTAAGGTGAATCCGAGACTAGCCAAGGTAGCGAAGAGAACCCCTCAGCAAGAAAATCCAAAGCCACAAGCAAAACATGAGGATTTAGCATTGCCTCCTAAAGATAATTGACCAAAGGTGTCTTTTATTCTAATTGAGGATACTAGAGAAGTCAACATCAGTTCTTCAAAGATCCCTAGATTTGTTCACATTACTGCATCCCTATCGCAAGACCTAGCCGATCTCCTCTTTAAGGTCTTATGAGATAACATTGGCCAATTTGCATGGTCATATTAGAACATGCTAGGGATGGATCAAAAGCTTGTAGTTTATCATCTTGTAGTCAATCCAAAGATCAAGCCCATGAGACAAAAGCTTAGAAAAATGCACCCCAAGGTGGCATTACTAGTCAAAGCTAAATTAGAAAGAATGTTAGCTGCTAAGGTTATTTGACCTATCATCTACTCAGAGTGGATCGCCAACATGGTCCCTATCACTAAGCCTTCTGGTGACATCAAAATCTGCACTAATTTTAGAGATCTTAACAAAGCTTGTCCAAAAGATGATTTTCCCTTGCCCAACATAGATATGATTGTAGACCTTACAGATGGACATGAAATTTTGTCCCTCATGGATGGATTTTCTAGGTATAATCAAATCAAGATTGCAGAAGAGGATCAGCATAAGACAACATTCACTACCCCTAGGGGAACATTTTGCTACAACATGATGCCTTTTGGCCTAAAGAATGCAGGGGCTACCTATCAAAGAGCTATGACAGCCATTTCCCATGATCTCATTCATAACATTTTGGATGATTATGTGGATAATATCTTGGTCAAATCTCATACCTTCATGGATCATCTTGTTGACCTAGAGAAAGTCTTTGATAGGTTAGCCAAATATCATCTCATGTTGAATCCCAAGAAGTGTGTCTTTGGGGTCACATCTGGCAAGCTTCTAGGCTTTATAGTTTCTAAACGAGGTATAGAGATCGACCCCAAGAAGGTCAAGGATATATTAGACATGCCTACTCCCCAGACACTGTGACAACTTCGAACTCTTCAAGGAAAGCTTCAATCCGTCAGGTGCTTCATCTCCCAGCTTGCAGATAAGTGTACGCCATTTGCACATTTACTAAAGATGGATGAAAAATTCAAGTGGGATCCTTTATGTCAATACAGTTTCAATCATCTCAAGGAATATCTCATCAATCCCCCTATCTTGGTTCCACTAGTTCTTAGTCATCCCTTGATCTTGTACATATCAGCAATGCCTACTATTCTAGGGGAACTTCTAGCACAGCTTGATCACTATGATAGAGAAAGAGCCATCTACTATACATCAGTAGAACCCTAGTTGGTTATGAACTCAATTATACTCCTATGGAAAAAGCTTGTTTGGGAGTTGTTTTCTCAACTCAAAAGCTTTGCCACTACATGCTAAGTCATACCATCCAACTAGTCTCCAAGATTGACCTTCTCAAGTATATGCTCTCTAGAACAACACTTATAGGCCGTTTGGCCAAATGGGTTATGCTCCTTAGCAAATTTGACATCCAGTATGTGGACAGAAAGACAATCAAAGGGCAAGCTATAGTAGATCACCTAGCTGATGTGCCTCTAGTAGATACATATCCTTTGATCATAGAATTTCCAGATGAGCATATCTGTCTAATTGAAGAATAGCCCCCATGGAAACTTTATTTTGATGGCTCATACACATCTCATGGATCAAGGGCAGGAATATTATTGGTCACACCTCAAGGAGATTACATTCCAAAAGCCTTCAAGCTACAATTCCCTAGCACCAACAATATAGCTGAATATGAGGCTCTCATAGTAGGATTAAAGATAGTTGCAGAATGGAACATCACTGAGTTACAAATATTTGGTGATTCTCAGCTCATCATCAAGCAAGCCCTAAAAGAATATCAAACCAAAGATGAAAAGCTATTACCCTGCAAAGAGCTAGTTGATCAGCTAACTCAGCATTTTACAAAGCTTTAGTTTACACAAGTGCCTCAAATGTAGAACAAAGCAGTAGATGCTATGGCTACTATTAGCTCACTCTTGGAAATTCCCCAAGTAGCTATGCAGTATGAGTTTTTAGTCGAGCAGCTCCTCACACCTGCCTATGCAAATGATGACTCAAATCGTGTTGGTATATTGGTTGGTCCCCAATCCCCTTGGTACCATGAAATCCATGCTTACCTTAAAGATGGTATCATATCCTCTCACCTTGCATGAACCCAATGCCAAAACCTCATCCAAAAGTCATCTCACTATGTCATCATAGCCAATACCCTATATTTTTAGGGTTATCACGATACTCTCTCTAGGTGTTTAGACTAAAATGAGGTCTAGATGGTGTTAAAAGAAGTACACTCTAGACTTTGCAGTGCACACGAGTGGTATTGTCCTAGCATGACAAATCCTTAGAGTAGGCTACTATTGGCCTACCATTGAAGAAGACTCCTGTGACTTTGTTAGAAAGTGTCTCCCATGTTAGTAGCACACAAATCTTGTGCACGCTCCAACATAGGATCTACAACCTATTGCACCACCTTGGCCTTTTGCTTGTTGGGGCCTTGATCTAATTGGAACTATCACACCTCTCTCATCTGATGGACATAAATGGATAATAATAGCTACAGACTATTTCACTAAATGGGCGAAAGTAGTCCCCCTAGTCTTAGCTATAGGAGTTCAGGTCTCCAAGTTCATCTTGTACCACATTGTTTGCCACTTCGGCATCCCATCCACCATCTTCATTGACCACAAAGGTAACTTTGAAAATCTCAACATGGAAGAATTATGCACTTCCCTCTACATTCATCACCACTTTTCTAGCCCATATTTCCCACAAGCTAACGGCTAGGCAGAGGCAACTAACAAAAACCTCCTCAAAATGCTAAAGAAAGTTGTCAATGATTCTGGCTACGATTGGCACCTAAAAATAAATCCAGCCCTATGGGCCTATTGAACCTCCTTCCGTACATCCACAAGAACAACTCCATACTCCCTAGTCTATGGTGCCAAAGTGGTACTACCCATAGAGGTTGAACTTCCCTCCTTGCACATATCTTTGCGAGGGAAAATATCAGATGAAGAATATAGAGTAACCAGACTCACCCAACTAGATCTCTTAGATGAGAAGCGAAAACAAGCCTATGATTATCTCACAGTTTATCAAACTCATCTCGAAAGGAATTTCAAAAAGAAGGTGCTTCCATGACACTTTTAGCTAGGCGACATGGTCCTAAAAAAAACATGAAAGTCCAAGAAGATCGAGAAAAGAAAAGAAAGTTTGAACCTACCTAGCTTGGTCCTTCTGTTGTCACTGCATCCTTTGGCTCCAGAGCCTATCAGCTATCTACACTAGAAGGAGAATTCTTGAATGATCCTACTAATATCATTCATCTCAACAGGTTTTATGCTTGAAGATCCTTGGTATACCTAGCTTTTAAAAAACAAAAAACAATAGTAAATAGAAATAAGCATCCAATGGTGAAATCTTGGCAATTCAAGTGCCTTGGATAGGTACCTTGGTGAAAACTTAGTACTTGAGGCATCTTGTGTACTAAGACTAATCCATTACCTATCACTATCCTATCCCTCATCCATTCACTCACCATCCCATAAAACACCTACTTGTTCTCTTGGTGTTCCAACCAAATATCCAAAATCTAATGAAGCTTGTAAATATCTCTTGTACAACTTGTAAATCTTGTACCTCAACTTGTAAATCTTGTACCTTAGCTTGTAAATCTTGTACCCTAGCTTGTAAATCTTGTATCATCCTTATATCATAGCTTGTCTATCAAAATCTTGTCCATAGCTTGTACCATATTCCAACCTGTATTATATGCCAAAACTTGTATCCTATCACATGCACACAAAGAATCCCATTTTCACTTAAGATTTTTGCAAACCATCTACCTATCTGCCTATCAACTCTAGCTATTCGTCCAACACACTCTAAAACATTTCACTCTCACAAAAACCAAAACATGAACAACCTTGTACATTTGTAACATGTCTTGTTCCGTCAGCTTGTACATCCTCTTTAGCTTAGTACCATTGAATCTATCTAGCTTTCATGTCAGTTCATCCTTGATTAGCATCTTGCACACATCGCAGAAATCTTAGTTAGCTATTCCAAATGCATCCTTTAGCTAAATCTCCTATCATCAAAGTGTTATCCTTCTTAGTTCAGCTTGCTAGACGCATCACTCATCTAGATCCATCATCTTATGTGCTCTCTGATAGATCCTTGTAGGATATAGCTTTCCTCATGTCTGATCTTGGTCCATTAGTACCTTGTCCTACCCATCTCATTGGAAAAAGATTCTCTTTTGGATTTTTTATTTCTTTTGATTTGGAATCTTCCCTTTGGGTCTTGTAGTATCTTTTCCAAGAAATCTTTTTGTTTCCTCCTCAAGGTTGCCATGATCTTCCATATCATGGTATACTATGAATGGAGCAATCTGAGCATAAGGTCTTGATCAAGTCTTTTGTTTGTTTTTCTTTTCTGCTTGTGGGTTACCTAGTTTTGGTTCCACTCTAATTCTTTCAAGACTCATGTGTGATGCTAGGGGAATCCTTTCTTATTTGTTTTGAGTCAATTCGTCAGACCATCTAGACAATTGGTGACACAGCCTTGATGTTCTTGGTAACCTTGGCAATTAACCAATAGTCCTATAGCAAATCTAGTGCTCAACTACATGGTGGTACTTCTCTTTGAAGTATCCCCTTGCTCAAAAAGTTTCAATGGATTCCCTTCATTTCCCTTATCCCCCATCCATGTCTAGCAACCATCTCTCCCACCCCTTCTTGTGCCTCAATTATCTCTTAGAATCAATCATCACTCTTAGCTTTAGGGATCCACAATCTTAGTCTTAGAGATCCACCCATCAAATCAATCCACCAAGCCTCATCTTTTGAGATCCAAAATCCTAGTCCTAGGGATCTTTGAAACCCATCTTTCGCCAATCTGACTCTTTGAAATCTTGTTTCCTTAGCTTTATCTAATCCCCTCATCCATCCCCTCCTCCTGGTTTCCTTTTATAGCCCCCCACTCCTTCCTCCTCCACCTTCACTCAAGTCTTAAGCTTGCTTCCTTTTGTGATTCCACCCTTCCTTTATCATTCTCCTGTAGTGAGAGTTTGAGCTAATTCAGCCCCTTCTCTTTGCCAATTTGAGTCTCCTTGCTTATCTCAAATTCTTTTGCTTTTCAAGAAGTCGTTGAGCCTCATCTTCTCTTTCTGTCACCTTCTTGAGGGGGCATCTCTAAGTCTAGTCTCTCTTCTTCTTATCTAAGACTGGGGCAACCTTGTTGCTAAAACATCTTCCTCATGTCATCTCCGTTCAAACTTCTTTGAAATAGTGTTGTCTCAACACTATGTTAAAGAGAGGCAAAATGTAGACACCTAAATTTGATTACACCGCTTTGGTAATCCTATTTAGATATCTCTAAAGGCATCATTAATTAAATTCCTATTTAATTAATCCTTTGCCATCCCCTAGCTGATTAATTTAATTAATCATCTATAGTCCTAATTGATAAATTAAATAACCAATAATTTATCAATTAATCCTATTCTCTTATCTAATTCCAAATCCCAAATTTATTAAATAAATCACTTTAATTAATAAAACCCTCAAATCTAATAGCCCCTAACCTATCCTAAATCCTCCATTTAGCCTAATCTACCCCATCCACCCATACTAACCTAGCTTAGCCACTAACTCACCCACCCTCATGAATGCCATCCACTTGCACATCTCTAACATCCTTAATCTAATCCTAACCCAAGCCTGATCCCCCCCCCCCCCCCCCCCATAACCTTGTCACATTCCCTAAGTAAGCTTAAGACTTTCTTAAGCCAAACCAAAGTCTCCTCCCTCAAAATATTCCAACCATAAAACTTTATCCCAACCACAAAGCCTTCAATGCTCTTACATGCTCTTAAAATCTCTTACAAGCCATTATGAGGGCCATTTAAGGCCTTGAGCCTCCTTTTTTGACTCATCCTTGCCCTTTCCTCCATCCACTCACCCTATGACATGTTTCACTCCTTGATTGGTTGTAAGGAAGCACAATCCATGTGCTCTCCTCTCATGCAATCTAAGCCCTCCATAAGATTTCATCCATCCTTTCATATTGACCTCCCATTCCTAAAGCCCTTGGCCTATAAATTAGATCCCCTGCCAAGCCATTTTATCACAACCCTTGAGCTAAAGTTATAATGCTAGTTTGAGAAACAAAACCCTTAACCATACCCCTATAATGCCAAATTGAGAGCTCACAAAGCTACCAAATTTCCATTACCCATCCCCACCATTGAAGCAAACTTGAAGCCCTTTGAGCATACATACCAATCCTTTACTTAGACTCATCTACCAAGCAAAGAGCTAATTCCTATTGGGAGAGTCCATTCATTTGGCTCACATTCCTAATTAGGGGTTCCTCTTTAGTCTCTCTAAAATTTTATATTGATTTTCTTGGTTAATGCTTTTGTCTTTCAATAGATTAGTGTTTCTTGCTAACATATTAGTGTATACATTTACTTGTGGAAAAAGGATGAAGAATCAAGCCTCAGGTCATACTCACAAGGACAACTCAAGTCCTTCTACAAATAAGGTACATACTGATCAAGAAACATCCACTTCACAAATGGGTAAGGACCATACATCTTTTGATTTCATTCAGTTTTGTGAAAAGTCAAAGGTTCAAATTTCCACTATTGATTATTTAAAGTCACATCCTTTTGAGCTAAAGAGACTAGTGGATAGATGTAAAGGAGGTATTTCAGACCTGAATCATAATGTGACTATTGAATTCAAAGATAAAACTTTAACATCTGGCTTGTTTAATCAAGAAGATTCTACTATTTTAGCAACCTTCCTTGGACAGAAGCCTAAACCTTTTAATATTTCATTATATATTAATGGATGTAAACTTAGTAATTGCATAATAGATTTAGGTGCATCAGATAATGTTATGCCATATTCTGTAGCTAAAGCCTTTGGATTGAATCTTACTAAAGTGCATGGGAGATGTTATTCTATGGATACCAAACAAGTTCCTTTGCTTGGACAAATTAAAGATGCACAAGTAGCTCTTGCCTCATATCCAGAAAAGAAATTCCTGTTAACCATTCTAGTAGCTGATATTCCTGCAAGTTATGGACTCCTTTTAAGTAGAAGTTTCTACCATGACTTAGGAGGAGAAATTAAGCTAGACTGGTCCCAAGCTGTAATAACTATTGGTAATAAGAAGGTCAAGTTAGAACCTAAAGAAAAAGAAAAATTCACAGTCTTGAAATTGGATGATCCCAAAGCTCAAATTTTGTATCAAGAACTGGAATTTAGCAACTACATGTTGTTTACCTAGGAAGATATGAATGAAAAAATAGATGCAAATCAAGGTGATAAAACCCTCAATGAAAACAAAGATATACCAGGCATATGGACACTTGAATTTGATGGAAGTTGTCCTCAGGGTCTGGAGCTGGCATAGTATTGATATCCATAGAAGGAGAAGTTGAGCCCTTAGCTTTCAAATTAGAATTTGGTAACACAAACAATACAATAGAATACAAAGCTTTAGTATTGGGGATAGCCACTGCAAAAGAAAGGGGGATAAAGATCTTGAAGGCACAAGGTGATGTAGAGCTTATTGTGAGGCAAACAAAAGGGAAATACTCGATGAAGAATCATAAATTGAAGAATTACAGGAACAAGGTGTGGGATGAGATAGAAAGTTTAGATGCCTTCTCCATTAGAGCTATGCCAAGAGAAATGAATACAAAGGCTGATTCACTTGCATTCTTTGCTTCCTTGTTACTCCCACATCCAAATTTTAAGGATAAGAAATATCAAATTGAAATTATATATCGATCTATTGTCCCAGATAATGTAGAATCCTGGCAAGTATTTAATGATGATAAGAGTTTGTAGATATTTCTTGAAAATGATAAAGCCAGCTTTAAACCTGAGTCTCATGAGGATGATGAACATAACAAAAGTGGTGAGCTCCAACTAAAAAGCAATATTATACCCCCATATTTTTTAGCTCTTGGAAAGTTATTTAATCGACATGATACTTACGTTAAGAAAAAAAGAACAAAAAAGGGACCTACCACGGGTGAATATGAAGGATTGAACATTGGGGATGTCTACAGTCCCAAAATGATTAATATGGGAAAATGTTGCACTCTCAAAGAGAGGGAAAATGCAAAGAAATTATTCAAAGAATATAGAGATGTCTTTTCTTGGATCTATGAAGACCTAAAAAGCTACAAAGGAGGAGAGGTGAAACATCAGATTCCTCTCAAACCAGATGTAATACATTTTCAGCAAAAGCAAAGAAACTATAATCTGAAGGTCGCAGATGCCATTTTCTGAGAAGTTGATAAAATGTTAAAAGCAAGGATCATTTATCCTATCCATCACTCTACCTAGATAGCCAACATAGTACCTGTCAAGAAGAAGAATGAAGAGATAAGGATTTGTGTAGATTTTCATAATTTGAATCAGGCATCTCTCAAAGATAATTTTTCTATCTTGAACATGGACCATTTGTTACAAAAAGTTGCAGGATTTGAGATGATGTTTATGCTTGATGGATTTTCAAGATATAACCAGGTTGAAGTAGAAAAGAAAGATCAACATAAAATAATGTTCACAACTCCTTGGGGTACATTTGCATATCATAGGATGCCTTTCGAACTGATCAACATTGGGGCTACATTCCAAAGATGTATGAGTGAGGCCTTCATTGATATGAAAGATTGAATGATAGTCATATACCTAGATGATCTCACTATGTTCTCAAAGAAAATAAAAGACCATATGGAAGATCTGAAAAGAGTGTTACAAAGATGCAAAGAGCATGGGATTTCTCTCAATCCAAAGAAGTTAGTTTTCTGTGTAACTGAAGGAAGGCTACTTGGACATATAGTGTCACAGGATGGCATTAAAATCGATTCTAACAGAGTAGAAGCCATCCAGAGACTGAGCTTGCCTATAAACAAAACACAAGTTAAATATTTCTTTGGCTAGGTGAATTTCCTTAGAAGGTTTGTTCCCGATTTTGCAGAAACTAGTAAGCATATAATAGATATGATGAAGGGAAATTCAAGTTTCAAATGGAGTGATGAAGGAAAGTGAGCTTTTTAGAATATAAAAATTGCTATTGCTAATGCCCTTGTGCTATGTCATCCAAACTACAAGCAAGATTTTATTATTTATTGCTATGCTTCAGAACATACATTATTAGCTATTCTTGTGCAGGAGAATGATGAAGGAATACAAGCTCCCATCACTTTCATGAGCATACCTTTGAAAAATATTGAACTAAAATATTCACAAATTGAAAAGCATGCTTATGTAGTGGTTAAAGCCCTTAAAAATTTCTATTTTTACATCCTACATTCACATTCAATAGTCTTTGTTCTAGATGTAGCAGTAAAAAGTGTGCTAATGCAATAGGAAGTAGGTTGCAATGTCAGAGGAGCATGGGTGGAAAAGATAAAGGAATATGATACTGAGATTAAACCTACCAAGCTAATAAGAGGAAATTCTCTATGCAAAGCAATTGTAGAAAACAAAACCATTGGAGAATTAGAAGAATTGAAAGAGAAGCAACTGGTGCTAGCAGTAGGTCTCTATGATTCATGGTTCAAAAAAATTTCTTACCTTTTTACATATGGTGAATGTTGAGAAGGTTTGAATGCAAAACAAAGAAGAGATCTTAAATTAAAAGTGGCCAAGTATGTGATTTGGGATGGCAAGCTATTCGAAAAGGCTATTGATGGTACATTCGAGGTGCATAGATAAACCACAGCAAGAAAAGCTGTTGAAATCATTTCATGATGAGACCTATGGAGGACACTTCTCTTCTTTAGTTATAGCTTTTAAAATACTAAGGCAATGCTATTACTGGCCTGGGATGTTCAAAGATGTATATGCATGGGTAGCGAACTATGAAAAGTGTAAAATGTTCTCTGGTCGCCCTCAATTAGCTGCACTACCACTAATACCTATTATCATTGAAGAACCTTTTCAGCAACGGGGACTTGATTTCATTGGTCCAATTACTCCTACATCCATGGCTAGTCATCAATATATCATAACTGCAACTGACTACTTCACTAAGTAGATAGAAGCTAAGGCCACAAAGAAGACTACTTCTGAGGTGGTGTGTGAATTCATAAAAGAGAACATTCTGGTCAGGTTTGGTATTCCTATTAAGTTAGTAATGGATAATGCATCCTATTTTTCTTATTTTTCTTCAATTGAAATTACTGACTTCTGTTTTGAATATGGGATCACTGTTAGTCATTCATTTGATTATTTCCCTCAAGGGAATGGATAGGCAAAATCTAGCAATAAGAATTTAATTAATATTGTTAAGAAGCTGGTCTTAGATAATCAGAAAAATTGGCACAAAAAGATTCATGAGGCACTCTGGGCAGATAGGGTGACACCCAAGAGGGCAATTGGTATATCCCCCTTTGAATTGGTTTATGGAACTGAAGCTAATCTACCTTTACCATTGGAATTGGCCACATGAAAACTTAGAATAGTAATTGAAGATGATGTATATAAGGATGGTCTAGAATAGAGAATCTTGTATCTAAGTAAACTAGAAGAAGAAAGGATGGAAATTGTTGATCATATCACACAACACCAAATGTGAGTAAAAGAACTATTTGACAAGAAAAAAAGAACTCAAAAATTTATGGTGGGAGATATGGTGCTACTTTGGGACAAAAGAAAGGCTCCAAAAGGAATGCATAAGAAGTTTGATACTCTATGGAAAGGCCATTTTAGAATTCAACAGGCATTTGAAAATAATTCTTTCAAATTGGCGTATGAAGATGGTGAAGTACTACCTCTGACTTATAATGGTTAGGATCTCAAGCTCTACCAAGTTACAAATTGAAAATAGGTAACCCCTGTAATGTACCATAGTTAGACTTAGTGTTGTGTGTGTCTTAATTAGCCTTTCCTTTCTGGTGTCTTTTCCTTGTTCACTTTTTTTGCTTTGTTTTTGTTGTGTTGTTGCCTTTTATTTTCTTCTGCGATACCAAAGATTCTAAGTCCCTTTACTTGGGCATATTCTATCCAAGTCTCCAGTAAGAGCCAACTATTACCCCACTTTTCACCATATACAAATTTTGCAAAGTGGAAAATGAACTATGTCATCTTTTGTCAAGTCGGGTCAATAGGCCTTTCCTCTTTAGATGCTGAGTTTCTCCATTAGGTTTTCATCTTTCCCCTTCTCTCATGTCATATATAGCCTGGGTGGGTATTTCTTGATTGTCATGAGCTTTAAAGGGTAGTTTAGAACCATACTCGATGGGGATTCTTGAAGTGTGCTACATTAATTGATTTTCTTGTAGCTCATTTGATTTGGAAATAGAGAAATTGAATTGGTAGAAAAACAGGTTTCGGCTTCTCCTTAGCAGGGTTTCCACACCACAAAGGTGAAATTTTGTAAAGACTGACAAATGCTATTGGCGAGTTTTATTGAAGTAAGGAGAACCATGTTATGAAAAGATCATTTAAAATGATGTCATGTTTTCACAGCAAAACTCATTTTGAAGTCCGAAAAATGATCGGAATAATGATTGGTGGAAAATCAGGAAAGAGCTTCTTTGTGGCAGACTTTGAAGTCAGAAATCAATTTTTCGAAGAGGTGTATGTAATGGAATTAAGAGAGCCATGGGTCCCACCTCTCACTTGCGAAGTTGGTTTTGTGTTTTTTGGAGGCTTAAAATAAAGTGAATAGGGCAAAAGAAGTAAAACAATGAGCCTAGGGGGAAAACAAAGTTTCTTCTTCTCCATAGCGGGTTTTTGCACACAGAAGGTGAAACTCCACAGTGATCCATAAATGCTATCTATAAGCTGAAAATAAGAAAAGGTAAGCCATACTATGATCAAATCATTAAAAAATTATCAAGTTTCATAGTAGAAATTACTCAGAACCCATTAAGATGATCAGGATAAGCATTGTCAAAAAACTCAGAAGTAGCTTCTCCTCAGACGGACTTCGGACCAAGAGGTAAATTTTCCACAAAGGTCTAAATAGAAAGGTAAAGTCACTAGCGGGCCCCATTTTTTTCTCATGAAGCCTCTATTATGTTTTTTGAAAGTTTCTGGCAAAGTGCTTAGTGTAGAAAGGTAAAAGTGAAAGCTTAAGAGGAAAATCAGAAATCAACTTCTCTGCTTTGGGTTTTTTGCCCTCGAAGGCCATTATTTGCATTTCAAGAAAAATCATTCTTGCAAGCATGGTAAGTATGTGAGTTGATTGCAGATTATTTTGGGTAAGTAAATAGAAGAAAATTAGTGAATTGATAAGGTTTTTACAAGTAGAATTGAGTTAAGCAAATTTTGCCCAAGGAAGTACTTTGTTCTTATTTTTTGGAAAGATGGATAAAATGGAAAGTAAACTAGTAATTAATGAGAGTTATCGTTGAGCCAATAGAAATAGTGAAAAAGACAATGATAAATTTGTTAGAACCTTTATATCCACCAATCCAATGGATTTACCCTTAATTTTGCTCAGTGGCGAGACTTATGAAATTCAACAGGCAAATCTAGGGTTATTTTATAAAGAGGGAAGTAACAAATTTTCAAACTACCATTTTACTGTTATACTATTGTACTAGATAGTGCTTTCACATAATTTTCAAAGTTACAGAGTTTTCTTCTTGTATCATTTGCAATTGTTTGAATTTTTGCTATCATAAATCAAATAAAATGGCAACAAGATTTGTGGGTTTTGATGGATTGGGTGGAATAAAGTCAGCATGGTCGACTATCACAGATACTTCACTCCATTTTTATGATATGAAATATTTTCAAAGGAGATTAAGAGCAGAGCCAATTCATCCCATAACAAAAAAACTTTGGGGAAGTGGATTAGTAGAAGCAGCTGGGTTTCTTGCAACGGTACAAGCCTCGAAGTTAATTTTGGAATGCATGAATCGTTACAACCTAGATATAAAGAAGATTCTATTTTCTGACCAAACAGTGTTGATTTCAATTGATCATCAAGTAGTAGTGAATTGCTTTCAAATTCTAGAATGGGAGGAGTTCTCTGATTTAATGATGAGTGGAGCCATGTCTGAGTTCTCTTTGAAGAAGATGGTTTGGAGGAGGGAGATCATGCAATCTTGTTTTCAAAAGCCAGGGGGAGCTAAGAGTAAAGTTCCTAAAACTCTTTTTGACACAGACCTCAAACAAGAAATTGTTGACATTTTGGTTCTGTTCCATCGACTCAAAGGTGAGGTAGAAGCTTTTAATTTTGTAGAGCAATACTTCTTTTTGGTGCAAGTTATTTTCTCAGACACACAGTATATTGACTGGGCATATGAGGTCAGTGAGCATCTTTCTAGGGCTCTCACTATAGCCAAGTTTTATAATTCATTTTATATGTCCTCTTTCTTGATATACATGTTGGCTTCTCTTCAATTGTGGTCGATACTCCCTAGAATTGAGAATTTTCCTGATAATGTAAAAAGTTATGAGTTTTATCCATGCTTGCAATTACAAAATAGTTATGTAGAATACATCTGAGTAAATGATACATTCATGATGAGGATTTGTAGGGACCTCCAAGGGTGTCCAGAGTGGAGATTTAGTCTAGAAGCAATGGCAACCATCGGTCAATTTGGCAGTTATTTCATTCAGTTCTCATCATTTTCTTGTTTGTGTCTTGCAGTGTTTGATGGATTTCCACTGAAGCTGCCTAGGTATCAAGATGATATGATCATGCTTCTGGAGATAGTGAGGCAAGCAATCCAAGAAAACACATGTTGAGTGCCAGCTTGAGGAAGAAAGGGTATGAATTCCCTATAAAAGATGGAGCATACAATTGTGAAACTAGATCAGATGTAAAGAATATACTCAAAGCATTTGAGAGTAAATACAAATTGGAATAGTATGAAGCAGTAAGGCCCCTATTTGATCCTAATGGCTATGCCAGAGATGTGCTCCAAATTGGAAGTGTAATCAAACATGTGACAACCATGGAGGATTGTTGGGCAGATTGTAAAAATGAACTGGAGAGTCGAGATCATGTCTTTGCCAGATTTACAATTGATCAGGTAAAGACATATGGTATAAATTTAGATGTGAGGGGATTGGAAGATGATGGTCAAAATATGTACAGTAATACATATTTGACTAAGTTGAGGAATACTCCCATTAGTTCCAAACCATATGTTGACATAGAAGAAGACTTCAATGTCATGATGGCAAGAATTATCAAAAGGACTGGGACGTGGGTTGATTAGATAGCTAAGAAAGGTCGGAGCAAGAGCAAAAATACTCAAGCTTCTCCAACTGCAGCTACTCTTGCTTCATCTCAAAGTGCCACACCTAGTGCTACTATTTCACCTACTCAAGGCCCAACTCAATCTATAGGTAGAGGTGATCAACCCCTAAAGAAGAATGTTCCAATAGCCCCAAACTATCAAGGTGGATCACTAGTAGTCATTGGAGCTCAAGTTGAAGCTGAAAAAGAAATGGAAGAATAGAAAGATGGATCTCCTACTCTAGTCTCATCTCCACATACCACTCTACTGCCATCTCCTCAAGCTTCTCCAACTCCATCTCCTCATGTCACCTTTATCTTATCCCTTCATCATAGCCCTACACCATCTGTAAGTGCTTCTATTCTTAAGCTTGTTGGTTCCCCTATTCAAATAGTAGAGATTGGAGATGATAAAAGTAGTAGTAGTGAATCCATTAAGTCCGATGAAGTTGCGAAGAGAACTCAAGAAGAAGAGAAAGATTCAGGTTCATCTTGACTTCTTGATTGAGATCTAAAGAACCTCTTTTCTATAGCTACAGTGGCAATGACTCCAATAAAGAGTAAAATGTTCAGCATTGAATCACTTGGAACAGCCTCCAAAGTGATTAGTACAAATTTTTGGCTTGAGGATACTTTGGAAAAGAAGAGGAAAAGAAAAGATGAAAGTGTTCCTTCAAAAGATGTTGTATCTCAAGCAGTTTGCTCAAGATCTGCCAAAGTAAAAACTAAAAAGAAAAAGACCTTGTCAATTCTAGGACAAGATCTAGAAACATGGCACTTAACTCTGGAGGTAGCAAAACCAAACAAGGTAGGGAGAATTGAAGATATGACACTAGAGGACTTCACTCTACATTCAATTGATCTCGGAGAAGCTAGGCATGATACAAAAGTGGGCCTATGGAGATCAAGTAATGAAGTGATAGAAGAACAATTGGAGAACCTCAAATTGTCAAAAATCAAAATGAAAGTAGAGATTGAAGAATTGAAAATATTTATCAGGCAACTAGTTGTTCCATTGGCAACTATTACTGGCATACCTGCTACTGAGAACCCTACTACAAAAGAAGTGCAAGCCTTCATCTCACAGCTCCAAAAAGATAGACATTTTGGCTAGATCAAAAAAGAATGGATTGAGAAGTTCAGTACAGATGGAGCCATTCTAATTGATCAAATTGGAAATTTTATCCTTTAGTTAGAAATTGAGAAGGATAATATCACTTCTAATCACAACACTTTGGCTGTAGAAAAGGCAAGGTGTGAAGAATGCATTTCTCTCCTAAATATGGTCATCCAAATGAAGGCAAAAGAGGTAGTTGAAGCAAATATTTTGAAGAAAGGGGCTGAGCATTTGTTTGAATGGCTTCAAAACATGCAATTCAAGGAGGAGATGATTCAAGAGGCAGAGGAAGGACTCAAAGAAACAATAGAAAAGCTAAAAAAGATCCAAGACAGAGCATTTGAGCTCATGCAAGGATTACACACTGATCCACAAAATAGTGGGCAAGGAAAGGCTCTCATTGGGGTGGAAGTAATGAAAAATAACTTCTCCACATACTTGAGTAATCTATCTGGGATGACTTCAAGTGGTCAAAATAGAGTGATAGAGTTGTAGACACTTGGTGGATACATACATGTAGTGTTTGAAGAGTTAACGAGTCAGCTGAATGCAGTAAAGGAGTTGGCTCGAGAGCATTCAAAGTGGCTACAAGAACATATAGGGAAAAAATTGAAAAGGGAAAGAAATATAAGTGATTGATTTAACACTCCTTTTCCATTTCCTGATATAAATTTTGCAAATTTTGTAAATTTTTGTAATTTAACAAACTGGCATCTTGCCATTTGTCATATTCAGAAGATGAACCGATTGAAATTCTTGTTGTAACGGTCATCTCTCAACCCTATATGTATGAAGTTGAATGATTAATGAAAGGTCAGAAAATTTTTGCTGACTTCATTTCAATCATTTTCCATTCCAATAGGTATTGTGATTAGTTAGTATTTCCTTTCTTTGTTACATAAAACTAAGGAAGAATAGAGTTTCATTTCCCCTATTTTCTAGAATATGAATGAATGTAATAACTATTTTCATAATTCAATTGATGAAAGGATTCTGTTAATTTTTCCTGATCTATTGGTCATAGTCTAGATTTAAATGTTAAAGTTGTTCTAGTCTTATGTGAATAGATTTATGGATTCATAAGAGGTGTGGATATGCGAATTTGTTTCAATATTTAGAAGTATTTCTTGCCTTAATTAAGTTCGAGTTAGGCTTAATTTAGTTTGCCTCTTCTGCTCTTGGGTTAAGAGCATACACCACATTAGTCTTAGGAATAAAAAATAATTCCTTGAACATCATTCACATAGGGAGTTGTACCTCAATTCAAAGGGAAACTAGATATTGTTAGAAATGGTTTCGCAACTATTGTGTAAAGTTTTTCTTCATTATAAGTTTGGGCACATAAAAAGAGAAAAAGAAGAAGAACAATCTATTTACTAACATTTCTGAATACCCACTTTGTTCCAATCACATTTTTTTCTTTGGGTCTTGGTACAAGATTCCATGTTTTTTTTTTTCTCTATCTATTCTATCTCTTCATTCATAGATTAAATCCAACTTTCATTGTCTAGTGCATCTTTGAGATTTCTAAGTTCAAAATTAGCAAGTAAACAAGTGTCTTTCAACTTACTTCTTGTCATTGTTTCTTTTGATTTATCTCCAATGATTTGATTTGGTGCATGATGCTTTTTGACATACTTGGCTAACATGAGCTCCTTGTCTTTTGAATGACTTGCATTTTTATCCTTCTATGTCTCAACTTCTGATTCTGATTTTGGTTCCTCGAGCTCGGTAGATGCTAACTCAGTAGCTTTTGTTTGCAACTTGGGTTCTTGCAACTTGGTAGGTACTAACTCAGTTTGAACTTCTTATGGCTCAGTTAATGAAGACTCTGAAGTTGAGGATTCCTGATTAATAGGTATACTTGGCATTGTATCAGGTTCCATGCAAACAAATCTTCTGTAGTCTTTAGGTTCCTTTTTGCTTTCTTCTTCTGTTCTTTCTGTAAACTCATCAATTTTCACATGTGTACTTTCTATGACTTTGTGAGTAGATAAGTTCAAACATCTATATGCTTTGCTTTTGTAAGAGTATCCCAAAAATATTCCTTCATCACTTTTTACATCAAATTTACCTTTTCTAGATTCTTTCAAAATGTAACATTTGCTTCCAAATACTTTTAGATAACTTACATTGGGTTTGTAGCCATACCACAACTCATAGGGTATTTTGAATGAGTCCTTTTTCAGCTATACTTGGTTCAAGGTATGAACTGTAGTGTTGATAGCTTCCTTCTAGTATTTGATAGCAATGCCTTTCTCAGTCATTAAGGTTCTTGTACAATACATGATAGATCTATTACTTCTTTCTGCTATTCCATTTTGTTCAGAAGTTCTAGGTGTTGAAACCTATCTTTTGATTCCCCTTTCAATGCAAAAGTTATTGAACTCATGTGAAATGAATTCACCACCTCTATCAAACCTTAAGAATTTTAGTCTTTTTCCTATTTCCTTTTCTACTCTGGCCAAATACCATTTGAACTTTTCAAATGCTTCTGATTTCTCTCTTAGGTACATGACAGTCATCATTCTTCAATAATCATCAACAAATAGAATGAAGAATTTTTCACCAATATAACTTTCAATGCCAATAGGTCCACACAAATTAGTATGCACAATTTCTAAAACTTCTTCAGTCTGATAGTTATTTCTCTTAAAACTAGTCTTTCCCATTTTACCAATTTGACAATTCTTGCATAGACCAACCTCAAGTTTCTTTATGTTAGGAATGCATCTTGCTTTCTTGAATTTACTAATCTTTATCAATTTTTCAAAGTTTACATGACATAACCTCCTATGCCATAACCAACTTTTTTCAATTTGAGCAATGAAACATGAACATTCACCAAGTTCAAGATAAAATAAGTTACCTTTTGTTTGAGTGCCCGATACAATCAAATTTCCTTTGCTATCCAACAATCTTGCTTTTCCATGCATAAATTCCACTTTGAATCCATTATTGAGTACCTATGTCACTCTCAACAAATTATTCTTTAGTCCTTCTACCCAATATGCATTATCACATACAATTTCCTTGGTTAGTGAGATTCTTCCTTTTCCTCTTATACAACAAGGTTCATTGTTACCAAATCTTACACTACCACCATCATAGTCTTCAAAGTATTCAAACTTAGTTTTATCACCAGTCACGTGATGAGAGAAACTGCTATCTATGATCCATGTATCATTTCTTCTCATATGAGAAATGAGTGCCATTTCTTCATCATTATCAGACTCATCTTTCTTAGCAATATAGACAATTTCTTCTTCTTCTTCACCATCAGAATCATTAGAATCTTTAGCCATGAAACATGTTTTCATACCTTTATCGTTGAATGATTTGAAGTCTTTCTTGCCATTGTACTTGTGACCTTTCTTCTCATCCTTGTTCTACTTATTTGGCCACTTAGAAGAAATATGTCCAATTTCTTCACAAGAAAAGCAGATTAGAGGAACCTTACCTTTGTATTTCCCTTTTCCTCTTGAATATTTTCTTGCTAGTAGAGCTTCAACCACCTCAAGATCACTGTCTAAATGTGGATCCTTCATCTTTTTCCCTTTTTCTTTGAGTGAAAGCTTGGCTTCAAATGTTGATTCAATGTTCTTGACAACTGGAAAATAATTGTCATAGTTGTCTAGCTCAAATGCAATCAATCTTCCAACTATGGCCTCTAAATTTATTTTATGATTTTACTCACATCTTCTTTCTTGAATTGCAGAGACTCTAATTGCATAAATGGGAAGTAGAGTTCTAAGAACTTTACTTATAACTGTCTCATCATTGATATCTCCTCCAGATTCTTTGATTGCACTAACACATGCTTTAACTCTTTCAACATACTTTGCAATGTTTTCATCCTCTCTCATCCTCATTTGATCAAATTGTCCTCTCAAACTTTCTTCTTTGGCTCTTCTCACATTATCATCTCCTCCATAGATCTCTTTTAGCTTGTTCCACATTTCAAAGGCAATTTTGCAATCCTTGATGTCATCAAATTCTTCATAACTTAGAGTAGATGCTATATCTATCTTCATGTTGTTGTGAGTCTTCTTTTTAGAAATATCATTGATAGATAATGTACCAAAAGGTTATTCATATTTTTCATCTAGGTACTTTAGCCCTGTATCATGAATAGAAGCTAGATGAAGCCTCATCAATCCTTTCCATGCTGAGAAGTTGTCCCTAATAAATCTTGGAGTTTTCCTTTTGTTAGACATCCTAATCTTTAGCTTAGATCCTTGAAATCTTTTCTTGTAAGCACCAAAATCTCTAATACCAATTGTTGGGATTAAAGATAGAGTAACTAAGAGGGGGGGGGGGGGGGGGGGGGGTGAATTAGTTACTAACAAAAATTAATCCACAGATCCCTTAGATGTCTTAAAGATTTAGTTACTACTGATACTCGATAAACAAATTATGTAACTTGGTAAATTAAAAACTATTACTTATCTCTAAGCATTCATGCATGTAACTAAAAAAAAAAATGAACACAAGAGACACCAGATTTAATGTGGAAACCCAATACGGGAAAAACCACCAAGTAACTAGTCACCAATTTTTCACTCTTTTGAAGTGAGCCCTGTTAGGAGCCAACATTGTTAAAGGTTACAATACACACTATTAGGTGTGACCCTGTTAGAGGATTTAATCACCCTGTTAGGAGTGGCCTTGCTAGAGGTCTTTAGAACAATTCAACTAAACTATCACCTTGTTAGAGGATTTACAAAATGGCTGTTAAACCAAATCTATTAAGAGATTTGAAATCACTACTACAATGGTTAGAAAGAAACAATGAATTGACCTGAACAAGATGCAACTGAATTTGCTAGCTATAGGTCTCTGTTCAGCATCATTAGATCCTCCTTGATCAAATATATCTTTGTTGCTCCTCAATGACCTCTGATCATCCTTCAAATTCACTTCCATAATAATTAGTCCTCATATCACATTAATTCCACACACGCTTCCACTCACACTTAGAATTTACAACTTGATGTTTTAATTATACCATTCAGATTGTCAAGTCAACCCATTTACATGTTACATTTACCAATAAACTATACATTAGTTAGCTACAAATATTACTCTAAAAAAAAAATGTTATTTCATAAAATAATGAAATCCTTTACTGGCTGACCCTACTTAGTAAATACTACTTCCCAAAATTTCCTAGGTTAACCTTCTTGACTCGGTTAACATTGCAATATCTTTAAAATTCTTTGGCTACCGAGTTTACTTATTAAGAACTATTTCTGCCACATTTTCTTTGATGATTGAGTGAGCTTAGTAAAAACTATTTACTCAATAGATACTACAAGTTTTCTTTACTAATCTTTTGGGTTCAATAGATTCTGTCCTTTTTCCTCGCTGACCATCTGAGCTTTGTAGACTCTATCCTTTTCCTTGCTGACCTTCTGAGCTTGGTAGACTCTATCCTTTGCCTTGCTAACCTTCTAAGCTTGGTAGATACTTTCCTTTTCCTTGTTGACCTTTTGAGTTTGGTAGATTCTATTTGATGACTGATATGACATTTTTGTGACATCAAAGACAACACACAATTGAACAATTGTATCCAACAATATTTTTTGTCAAGGTGCAAGTGTGGGGTCTTGAGCCTTGTTTGGGCTATCAACCTTGTTAGGTTGTTCTTGGAGGTTGTACTCTCCCAATATACCTTGTTAGTAACCTTCCACTTGCATCACTTAGGCCTTTTTTTTATGTCTTTGAATGCCCTTGCATTATCCTTAAAATTACTAGTGTATAGGTCGATATTTGAATCTCAACATGTGAATAGTTTGTCTTAGTTCTCATATGTAGTCAAGGTCCTTGACATCAATTACACATGCATTAACAAAATTCAATTGGGTCTCACAAACTTGATTGCAATTTTTCTCATGCCTAAGTGGTTGGCAGGCCTTAAGACCCAACCAATAAGTCATTCTTCTATGTTGATAGGCACGTATTGTAATCAAGTCTCTAGGAATTGATTGCAAGCTCTTTAAGCATCTTCCTATTTCATTGAGTTATGTATTGCATCTGTGCAATCTAGTCTTGAAGACCTAATTGCATATCACCCTCTTAACATAATCATAGTTAAGTATTTGACACTTGACTACATATCAACATGTATTGAACTTACAACTTGTAATATATGTAGCTCTAGGACCCAATTACATATTGTATCTCTTCTACACTTGCAATCAAGTCTTTAGGATATGGTTACATATCTTCTTTATAGACACTTATAGGCAAAGTGATGCAAAGCAAGATGGGCCCTTCTAAGTTCTATGAGAAAATACTCTAAACAATGTGTTTTCCCAAAGGTTTATAGATGCAACCTTAAGGCTTAAGTTTCCCAAATTAGGTAAATGACTTATCCAAATAATTCTTAGTAATATAATCGTTTTGAATACCATAATACACCCCAAATAACTAGTTTACCAAATACCAAGAGCCTATCTATAAGGTAAACCAATCATCCCAGCTTATTAGGCCTAAAAGCCATAATTAGCCCTCAAATGTTGTCCTCTTGCATTTGTCTCCACTTTTTTTTATAACATCAAAAAATAAACTAAAGATTAGGATACCCATTTGGCATCTCTATAACATATCAAAAGATGAGGTGTATTTTTTTTGGACCAAGTCTTCGCTATTACACTATGGGCCACTTTTTAGGTATAAAAACCCCTCCATTTACAAAGGAACTATATGGAATAATTATCCCCCAATCATAAAACTTGGTAAAGTAACTTAATATTATAATAAAGTGAGGATTAATAAATTGGATTGAACCCATCAACTCTCTATATGTACTTTTTATGAAACCCTCACCAAAACAGGCCAAAAACTAGGGCCTCTTCAAATATAACCAAAAAATCACTTCTAGGACCTGTTAGTTGATCCTAAACCATGTTTATGATGATTAATTTGACTATTTTACATAAAAAATTGGCCTCCTTTAGGAGGATATCCTAATGCTATGCCTATGGCATCAAATTTAATGCATTTTCATGCACCCAAGCACTCTAAACTTGTCCAAGTTGATGATCATCTGCATCCTCTGACTATTCCCTACATTAGTATGCATATTTACATACGATACATTTTAATAATCCATCCCCAATTCACATTTAGAATAGAAAGAGGATGGTTACATCATTTTTCTTGAAGGAAATTGGTGCAGGGCACCAAGGAAAATGTATAGTCATCCTAGTTTTGGATTTGGAAGATTAATAAAAATATTATAATAAGACCAAAATGTAATATCAATTGGGCTTTGGGTGCCATTATAAGCCAGAGTACCAAATTGTACCAATGGGTCAAAAATAAGCAATTTTGGTGGTTTTTAATTGCAAATAGGATTTTTTTCATCCTTAGAAGGTTTTAATGGTCCTTAAGGTCATTTGATCAAGTCCTAGGTGTATAGGAAGTTAGTTGTCAAATATTGTCAAAATTTGCAAAAATTGTCAAGAAAAATTACAAAAATGTTGACAACTTTGCAATATGGTTGCAAAAATGGTTCTACATTGGCATAACCATTTGAAATATGGTTATGACCATTGAAGACATAGAGGACATGTTTAAATATGTTGCACATGAAGAGGACAACATGATGGTATAGATTGGTGAACATTTACATGAATAAAATTATGATTCTCTACCATTTTCACTATTTTCCTGTGTTGTACAGAATTGTATGGATTGGGAGAAGGGATCATTTGACATGGTTAGATAGCCTAATGAACTATGCTTCATTTTCTTTTGGTTTGAAGGATTTATCTTTCCATTTGTTCAAGTTATTTTATTTTTTGTTCAAGTTGCTTGTTTGGCGCTGAATTCAAGGATTTTGTCAAACATGTGCCTCTAATTTGCAATCCCATGGTTGGAATTTAATGCCACTTGGAGGAATTCAAGATAGGGAGTGTACTTTGATATGGTAGAGTTTTAGGCCTATAGGAGAAGGTTTCATATTTTTACTAGCCAACCCTAGGCTAAACATCCCTACATGTTCTACCTATACTTGTAGGAGAAGTGGTGATTAGACTTCCAAACCAACTGATCTGACCTAGGAAAAGGGTGAAATAGAGATGTGGCATGGGGAGGAAGAGTTCCATGTAGTTTTTCTAGTTTTATGAACCCATATCCTAACACTTGATTTGGAAAGCCAACCTAATTAGGCCTATTAGGTTTGTGAACCAAGTGGGAGTTAGGACATGCTGGAGTAGGTTCAGCCCAAGATATTTTGGAGTCTTCAAAATTCTAGTGTAATGCCCCACTTGGAGATCCTTGTAAACAAGGATGAAATACAAGCAAGATAATTTTTTTTAAAGCAAGTATGAATGGATACGGAAACAACATACTAGGATCACAAAGATCAAAATGGAAGACTAACCAAACATCCTAACATCAATGAATCTCCAAATGTCACTGCTAACCGAAATGACTAACAATAGAAAGACACATAACTAAATTCAAATAGAAACATTTTGAATCCAAAATGTGACACCAAAGGATTTAAGAATAGTAAAGAGCATATTTTAAACACTTTCCAAAAAGTTTGGGTCTTACTAAAAAGTGCCCACTACCTACTGGCATAGGTTATAATCTTCAGGCAATACTTTGTAGTATTGTGCGATACTTCTAAAGAAGCAAGGTGACATTCTCAAGGATGAGGTGATACAACTCACAAAGGCATGCAATACTTTAAGGGTATCGTATGACAGTTCTTAAAAGGGGGTGCAATACTTTCCAGTATCGTGCGATATTTCTACCTAAGGGGTGCAATACTTTCTAGTATCACATGACAGAATCCTAATGGGCATGTGATACTTTATTGTATCACACCATGCTGACACATGGTTGCCCAAGTAAAAAAAGAAACACTAAAAAGACAAAGAAGAAGGTAAAACAAAGTATAAAACCTCCAACCCCGAGAGTACTGGAACCAAATTTTGAGGCAAGAACACTCAAACCAAATCTGAAAGATAGAAAGAACAACAACTAACCATCTAACAAATAGTAAGAAGTAAAAGTATAGAAGGAAACATTGCAGTGTCCCAAAAGAAACATTGTAATAACATAATTAACATTGTAATGAATAAAACAACTATGTATGTGGTTCTTCCCAACTATCAACAACATCATAAGACCATCATGGGCCCTAAGCATAACATCCCAAGCCATTGATCATATCATTAGTACTATCATAATAAGGACATTACTACTAAAATAGGCTACAATCATAAGCATAAGGAAATCTAACATGCTGGTGGAAAGCATAAGATAATCCTACAAAGTAAATAACATCACCTATCACATGTTAATCATCAATGTAAGGAATGCATTAGTAAATAACATCATCTAAACATGATATACAAGCACCCCAATGAAAGCATAAATCATAAGAAGGCATACTCCAAAAACTAAAGTACCAAGTGAAAACATCCAGCCACTGTCACACTAGAACACTAGACTGTCTGTTTACACTAGTCCCTAGTAGTAGTGAAGGTAGCTACAACTCCCAACCATGTGGCACCTGTAGGTCCACATCTACCATGCTAATGGAGATAATGATCCAACCATAAACACAAGCAAAAAAAACATTCATGGCTAACGCACATGCCAAGTAGTATGATGAATGAATCCAAGACATAGGCAATGCATAAACTATAGGTCCTAGTTAAACATCTCAATGGGCTACTATGTAGGGATTGACATCATGGAGAGTCGCTTGGCATTGACAAGCCCAAGCTTGGATCATGAAAATACAACATCCCTCAACAAAAAGGCTCTCACACATACCTTTTTATTATCTTTAATTTTATTACCACCCAATATTTTCTTTAGTTATCACTTAATTAAAATTCCCTCTACCATAACTATGGTGTCATGATTGCCAGGTTGCAAGATGGAAGCCCCCTCCATATATGCCATGATACCCTACCCATGTTCATCCAACGATGAGTGCCCATAGGAATGAAAACTCCCAACCCAACCCAAATGATCATAACTTTTGGAAGTAACATGGAAGATAAGGCCCCATAGGTCACCTGACAAATGTACATGTATGTACTCATGTGTGGCTTAACACCATCACGAAGATCATAACACAAGGACTAGATGGCAACAGAACAAAAAAGTCACTCAACCAAAATAGAATCTAGAGGATGGATGCAACATGCACACCAAAGAAATATAAAAGTGAAATAAAGGTCAGACTAACATCCAAAGGGATATCCAAGTCAATGATCCAACTCATGCCGAGGAAACCTGAGAAAATAGGGTGACACATAAAATGAGGTAAAAACCCCAAATTTTGGAAAATTTCCAAAATTAAACCCCATTTGGAGTTTGGGTGTAAAACCCTAAAAATTCAAAATAAAAATAAAAATTAGACATCATATGCAAAAACAACTAGCATAATGGATCAAAACCTCAAACCCCCATCCCGAAAATAAGGAAAACATTCATACTTGACCAACGAGGCAGAACTAGCATACAAAATCAAAGGGGAACACTAGTTCTCAACCTCCTTACACATTGCTACAAGGAATGGAAGCTAAAATGGAGTAAAAACAATAAAATGGGAAGGCCCTACCTGATAGAAAAAAGTGTAGAAACCGAAACCCACGTAGTAAAATAAATAACCTGTCAAATCTACTGAAAGTGACGACAAAGCATAAACTCCCTAAGCCAGATCTAATAAGACTAACCTCACAAAAATTCCATGCTCATAGCTCCCAGAACAAACATAATTCAAATCCTTCAGAAGAGGAATCTCAAAAGCTCTCAAATTTTCTATTTCAAAAAGTGAGAAGTGAATAATGAATTCACCTTTTCAATACTTATTCACTTTTCAAGTGAATAGCCGATTAGGGAAAATAGCCAACTAAAGTAGCCAAACTCCAAATTGACCCAAATGAAGAAAAGGTATTTTCCATAAAAAAAATTCACCTAAGTCAAAGCTGCCAGAAATTAATTCTTAAAAGATTAAAAACCCAAAAACCTAAATAACAGAAAATCACTTAACACTTTTGCAACAATGCAAACTTCTAAATGCACAGACAAACTCACTAGTCTAATCACATAATGCAGATGAGTTTGGATTTACTAATCACTGAAATGTTTTAATTAAAATAATTAAAATAAGGATACGTTGACCATACAGGGATGACATTGGTAAAATATGAACAGCTGAATTAGTAACTCCATGTGCTACTGCTAGGGATATAATTCTTGCACACTAAAATACATGATCAAGTGCAATTGCATATAATATCATAGCCAAAGAAGGATGTATTAAAATACCTATTTAATCCATTTACATCACTCACATTCACAAAAAGTGTAAAGATACAAGAATGGAGTAAATAACCATGGCATAAAATTCATCTGATAACATAATCAACAAATATGTCCAATAAACCATATAACTAGATATCATCATAGATCTAGTGTCATTTCAAAATACTAGCAACATACAAATATGATAAATTGAACAATATAGTAGTAAATAATCTATGGTAATGAATCAAAGTATAAAATCTAACCCTTAGGTCATCTCAAGGTATAAATAACAATAAGAGTATCAAGTATCTCTCAAATCAAAATAGACAACAAGGTACAGACTGTAAACATGAGAGACACTACATCCTCCCCAGCTAGCATAGGCTTACTCCTAGAAGCCAACAAAAAGATAGGTGTACAATCCCTTTAGTCATTTTGCATCTTCCCAAGTCACAGAGGACTCACTGCTCAAGTCCCATTGGACCCTTACCTGCTCTATGTCCTAACCTTGTAAGGTTAGCCTTTGGTGTTGTAAGATACAAATGGGCTACAAAGTAGGCTACCCATTTGCTACCTACAAAGCATCCCAATCAAGAACATAGGTCACATCTAGAATATACTACCTCAAAATAGAAACATGAAAAACATTGTGGATATGTGATAGGCTAGGTGGCAATGCTAGTTGATAAGAAATAGGACCAATTCTCTCAAGAATCTCAAAAGGTCTGATAAAACATGGTGCCAACTTAGAGCCTTTCCCATAATGGATGGGGCTCTTCCTCGGTTGCACTCTCAAAAAAACCCTATCTCCAATAGAAAAGTGATGATCCAATCTATGGGAATCTACATGCTTCTTCTTCCTATCCTGAGTAGTAACCAAATTCTCCCTAATGCGAACAACTTACTACTCCATATCTTGAAGCATCTATGGACCCAAAGGAACACTATCCTCTAAATGGTCCCAACTTAGAGGGGTACAACATGGTCTACCATACAAGGCCTAAAAAGGTGACATTCCAATAGAACTATGAGACCCATTATTGTATGCAAACTCTACAAGGTATAAATAGTCCTCCCACTTCACCTTCCTATCCATAACATATATGCAAAGCATATACTCTAGAACCTAATTCACTCTCTCAGTTTGACCATTGATCTCTAGGTGACAAGCTGAATTGAAATTGAGTTGCACGGCCAAAGCATGCTAGAGAGATGTCCATAGTGTAGAAGTAAACACCAGATCTCTATCTAAACTGATCCTATGAGGAATATGAAAATGAATAATATTTTTCAAGAAATAATGTGCTATAAAAGAAGCTATGTAGGATGGTCTCATGGGTGAAAAATGTACTACCTTGGACAACTTCTCCATTGTCACCATGATGCAATCATGCCTTCGCGATGACAGAGGCAACCCTATGATAAAATAAAGGGATATCATATCCCACTTCCACTCTAGAATGGTATGTGGCTACAAAAGACCCACCAAATGTTGATGCTCTACCTTCACTCTCTAGCACTCAAGATATCTAGCAACAAAATCAGCAACATCACATCTCATCCCTGCCCAAAAATATAGCTATTTGACATTAGCATGCATCTTCTTCATTTCAAGATGTGCAAAATATGGTGCATGATGTGCTTCCAACAAAACCAAGGTACAAATATCACCCAACATGGGTACATAAATATGCCCCATGTGATGTAGTAGTCCATCAAACTCAAGAATGTAACCCAAAAATCTCCTCTCAAGGGTACATCTAGAATCGATCTCTGCCCTCACCTCTTGATACTGAGTATCACTAGGAAAAGCCTCCAAGATATGGCTTCACAAATCCACTTCCAGTGACATCATTGATACCTCATGTCACCTTTTTCTCAAAGCATCTGCAATGAAATTCTCCTTCCCTTTAATCTAATGAACATCAAAATCATACTCACACAAGAACTCCATCCAATGACACTGTTGTACACTCAGGTGGTTTGGCTGAGTAAAGATATACTACAAGCTCCTCTGATCACTATGCAACTCAAACCTGTGTCCCAAAAGAAAATGCCTCCAATAGACAAGGGCAAGCACTAAAACCATGAGTTCTAAATATTGAGTGGGGTTAGTTAAGCTCATGGTCCTTAAGTTTTCTAGACTCAAAGGCAATCATTCAACCATCCTGCATCAACACTACACTCATGCCTTCTAATAAAGCATCTATGCAAACCATGAAATCACCTACAAGATTAGGCACTGCAAGGACTAGTGTATTGGTCAAACACTCCTTAAGAGTATTAAATGCTACCTCACATTGGTCTAACCAAACAAATTTCTTCCCTTTCTATGAAGAGAGGTGACGGGATGAGCTAATCATGAGAAATCCTTCATGAAGTGATGGTAGTAACCCGCTAATCCCAAAAAACTATGAACTTCTGACACATTAGTGAGTATCAACCAATCCATGATAGCACGAATCTTCTCTAGATCCACTAAAATTCCATCACCTATAATGATGTGTCCTAGATACTTCACCTTTGACTAGAAGAACCCACATTTACTCAAGTTCTCATAAAACTAATGGTCTCTCAAGCATTGCAATACTTGACATAAATGGACTTCATGCTCCTCCACAATCTTTGAATAGATCAATATGTCATCTAGGAATACAATGACACACCAATTGAGGTAAGAGTGAAATACATTATTCATCAAAATCATAAACACTGATGGTGCATTGGTTAACCCAAAGGGTACAACTGTGAACTCATAATTCCATACCACATATAAAAAGTTGTTTGATGAATATCAGCCTCCTAGATATAGAGCTGATGGTATCCCAACTTAAGATCAATCTTTGAGAACACTCATGCTCCCTTCATGTGATAAATTAAGTCATCTATCCTCAGCAAGGGATAATGGTTCTTCACTATCACCTTACTCAGCTACTGGTAGTCAATGAATAACTGCAAAGAACAATTCTTCTTCTTCTTCATGTAGATGATCGGTACACCCCACGGGGATACACTAGGACAAATATAGACCTTGGCCAAAAAATCCTCCAACTACAATCTAAGATCACTCAACTCTAGAGTAGTCATGTGGTAAGAAGCTCATGAAATTGGCTCTACTCTTGGTATAAGGTCAATCCAAAAATAATTTCATACTATGGTGGCATACCTAGAATCTCATTAGGAAACACATCACATACTCATGAAGGAGTTGGTGATCATCAAGTGTCACCATATGGCTCTTAGCTTCCTTTAGATTATTGAAAGACACAAGAAACAACTGACAACCCTTTCACACACTCCACTTTAGTTGATTAGCTAAGATCATACAAACTAAGATTGGTCTCTGAACTCCCAAAAGTTCCATCTACCCACCCATGTGATCAACATACTAAACCACCTTATGATGGAAATTGATATTCACATGATGGGTAGCTAACCATACCATGCCCAACACAATGTCATATGATCTCAGAGGTAGAATGTATAAATCCACTATGGTGGTGAAGGTTCTCAAATTTAAACTACAAGATATGACCAATGAGTCAATAGCCACTTTGGAGCCCATGGCCAACTCAACCTACCACCTATTAACCTGACACATTGCCACTATCCCACATTGTTGAAAAAGAGATGGTGAAATAAAAGAATTTGAAACACAAAGTCAAACAAAATTGAAGTTGAAATACCATGCAACATACCTATAGCCTCAACTACCATACTTTGATGATATGCTTGATAGTTATTAATCACCATAATGACTCTGTGATTCCTACCCACATCTCCTACAATAGGCTTAGATCTCGCTATGCCCTTACAAGGTCCTTAAAATGGTTTGATGGAGCACTCAAAAGATTTATGGCCAAGTTGGCCACAAGAGTAATAGTTCCAACTAAAGTTGGGACCTATCCCATGACCACCCTAAGTAGCACTAAGATATGGTGCACTACCTCTACTAGAATTCTACTGACCACTCTATGGACGATGATCCTATTTTGATTTATGTCCTCAATTCTGGTTATCTCCTTTCATATCTGGGGTACCAAAAGGCTATCCACCCTTTCACCAAAACATCTTATTCTTATGGTAAGGACCACCTTGAGGGGTTATTGATTGAGTCTAGGCCTTCCCTAAGGATTGAGAAAACTATGCATCTTTCCTTGAATTCCATGCACCTTGGTTCTAAGAACTAGATCTACTATTGAAACCTCTAGCTAGATTTTCCTCTGCAATACGTGCTTTCTCAATAGCAAGAACAAGAGCCCTAGGCTGATGCATGTGGACTTCTCCAAAAAGGGAATCCTTAAGGCCTCAGATGAAATGATGAGCTAAGAGTAAATCATCATTGTTGTAGTATGAATACTACCTAAGTTTAAAGAATTGGATCTTGAACTAATCAATTTCATGTTTCCTTTCTAGATTGCATGGAACTCATTAGCATAGGCCTCTCTTAATTGAGGAGATATGAATCTCTCTCAGAACCTATCCTCAAAGATCTCCTAGGTGAGATCAACAAAACTAACGTAAATCTTCTAACTCTCAATATTCCACCAAATGGATGCATGGTCCATCAAATACATAACTATATAATGGACCCTCATGTTGGTTGAATATGGATACATGTTTAAGAAATGCTCCATTTCCAACAACCAAGTCTTGGCCTTGAGGCCACTTCCCTTGCCATCATACACTAGTGGTTTGGATTGCTGAAGGGACTTCATGATATCCAACCTAATGGAATCCCCACTATCATGGTCCCTACCACCCTAATGGTGCCTTCTACCCCCTAGTGGGGTAAGAGAATGCTCACATTCATGTTCCCCCTCTCTATGCTTTGAATGATGGGAATCTCCATGGTGAGAACCCTCTTCCCGATCATGATCCTCTTGGTGCTCCTCAACATGAGGGTCCAACTAAGAAAGAATCTCCTAGAGTACTGGGAACAATACCCCCATGCCATCTTAATTAGTGTTATTACTTCATTCTCCCTCTCCATATTGACATTCCTCTTGATGGTGTTCTTCCTCTTGAACAACTCGTTAGTTACCACCCCGACCAGACCTACATGCAGAGGGCATCCCTATGGAAGCAACAAGGAAAAATTAGACATAAGGATCACAAGCATAAGAGTCAAAACATGAACCCAAGAGATATCAATATTCAAACATAATATAACAATACACAATGGAAAAAAAAACCATAATAGAAGCATAGCACAAAGATCCCAACGTTACAACATGGGCTCTGATACTAGATGTAATGCCCTGCCTAAATATCCTTGGAAACAAGGATGAAATACAAGCAAGATATTTTTTTTTTTAAACAAGTATGAATGCACATGACAACAACATACTGGGATCACAAAGATCACAATGGAACACTAACCAAACATCCTGACATCAATAGATCTCCAAACACCACTACTAACCAAAATGACTAACAATAGAAAGATAGAGAACTGAATTTGAATAGAAACATTCTAAAACCAAAATGTGACACTAATGGATTGAAGAACATTGAAGAGGCTATACAAAAAAATTCCCAAAAATTTCTAGTCTTATAGAAAAGTGCCTACTGCTTGCCCACATAGGGTTTTGCAATTTCCAAGTGATACTTTAAATCAACACTAGGCAATACTTTCTAGCATTGCACGATACTTCTAAAGAAGTAGGGTGACATTCTCAGGGATGAGGCGATACAACTCAAAAAGGTGTGCAATACTTTAAGGGTATCATATGATATTTCTTAAAATGGGATGCGATACTTTCTAGTATTGCATGATGTTTTTAGCTAAGGGGTGTGATACTTTCCAATATCGCATGACAAAATCCTAATAGGCATGTGATACTTTATTGTATCACACCATGCTGACACATGATCACCCAAGAAAAACAAGAAACGCTAAAAAGATAAAGAAGAAGGTAAAATGAAGTATAAAACCTCCACATTGGGGAGTACCAAAACCACATTTTGAGGCAAGAACACTCAAACCAAATCTGAAAGATAGAAAGAATAACAACTAACCATCTAACAAACTATAAGAAGTAAAAGTACTAAAGGAAACATCGTAGTGTAGTGAAAGAAATGTTGTAATAACACAATTAACAATGTAGTGAATAAAACAACTAACTAAGTATGCAGTTCCTCCCAACCGTCAATAGCATCATAAGACCATTGTGGGCCCTAGCCATCCCCTGTGTGTAACATCCCAAGCCACTAATTAGATTATTGGTACTATCATAATAGGGAAATCACAACTAAAACATGCTACAATCATAAGCATAAGGAAATCTAACATGCTAGTGGAAAGCATAAGATAATCCTACAAAGTAGATAACATCACCTATCACATGCTAATCATCAATGTAAGGAATGCATTAGTAAATAGCATCATCTAAACATGATATACATGCATCCCAATGAAAGAATGAATCACAAGAAGGTATACTCTAGAACTCAAAGTACCAAGTGAAAACATCCAATCACGGTCATGTTAGAACACTATACTATCTCTATACACTGGTCCCTAGTAGTGGTGAAGGTAGCTATGCCTCCCAACCATGTGGCACACATAGGTCCACACCCATTGTGTTGATGGAGATAATGATCCAACAACAAATACATGCAAAATAAACATCCATGGCTAACACACATGCCAATTAGTATGATGATTGAATTTGAGACATAGGCAATGTATAAACTAAAAGTCCTAGTCAAACATCTCAATGGGCTACTATATAGGGATTGACATCATGGAGAGTCACTTGGCACTGACAAGCCCAAGCTCAAACTATGCAAATACAACATCTCTCAACAAAAAGGTTCTCACACATATTTTTTATTATCATTTAATTTTATTACCACCCAATATTTTTTTTATTTATCACTTAATTAAAACTCCCTCTATCATACCTATGGCATCATGATCAGTAGGCTATGAGGTGGAAGCCCCCTCCATATGCTACGCTACCCTACCCATGCTCATCCAACAATGAGTGCCTATAGGCATGCAAACTCCCAACCCAACCCTAATGATCATAACTTCCAAAAGTAACACAAAAGATCAAGCCCCATAGGTCCCCTGACAAATGTATGTGTATGTACTCATGTGTAGTGCACCACCACCACAAAGATCATAACACAAGGACTAGATGAGAACACAAGCATAAAGTCACTCAACTAAACCAAACTTGGGAGGACAGAGGTAACATGCATCCCAAAGCAACGCAAAAGTGCAATAAAGGTTTGACTTACATCCAAACAAATAATCCAAGTCTACAACCCAACTTATGTTGAGAAAACTTGAGAAAATAGGGTGGTACACAAAATGAGGTAAATTTTTCAAATTTTGAAAAATTTTCAAAATTAAAACCCACTTGGCCTTTGGGTGCAAAACCCTAAAAACCCAAAAATAAATGAAATCAGACACTGTATGCAAAAATGGCCAACAAAATAACTCAAAACCCCAAACCCTTATCCTAGAAATAGGGAAAACATTCATACCCAACCAAGTGGGCAAAAATACCATACAAAAATGGAGGGGAACACTAGTTCTCAACCTCCTAACATATTGCTACAAGAAACAAAAGCCGAAATAGAGTAAAAGAAATAAAACAAGAAGGGCCTACCTAACAAAAAAAGGGGTAAAAACTAAAACCCACACAATAAAATAAATAACCATCAAATCTATTGAAAGTAATGGTAAAGCATAAACTCCCTAAGCTAGATCCAATGAGACTAACGTTACAAAAAACCCATTCTCATAGCTCCTAGAACGAACAAAATTTGAATCCTTCAGAAGAGGATTCTCAAAAGCTCTCAAATTTTGTATTTCAAAAAATGAGAAGTGAATAATGAATTAGCTTTTTCAATACTTATTCACTTTTCAAATGAATAGTTGATTAGGGAAAATAGCCAACTAAAGCAGCTAGACTACAAATTGACACAAAAAAAAAAGGTTATTCTCCATAATGGAAATTCACCTAAGGCAAAGCTACCAGAAATTAAAGCCAAAAAGATTTAAAGCCCAAAAACCCAAATCATAGAAAATCACGTAACGCTTTTGCCATAATGCAAACTTCCAAATGCACACACGCTCATTGGTCTAAATCACATAATGTAGGTGAGTTTGGATTTACTAATCATTGAAAGGTTTTAATTAAAATAATGAAAATAAGGATACGTCAACCATACAGGAATGACATTGGTAAAATATGAACAGTTGAATCACTAATTCCATGTGCCACTACCAGGGTTATAATTCTTGCACACTAAAATACATGACCAAGTACAATTGCATATAATATGATAGCTAAAGCAACATGTATGAAAATACCTATTTAATCCATTTACATCACTTACATTTGCAAAAAGCATAAAGATACAAGAATGAAGTAAATAACCATGGCATAAAATTTGTCTCATAACATAATCAACAAATATGTCCAATAAACCATATAACCAAATATCATCATAGATCTATTATCATCTCAAAATAGTAGCAACATGCAAATATGATAAACTAAAGAGTATAGCAATAAAACATCTATGGTAATGAATCAAAGTATAACATCTGACCTTCAGGTCATCTCAAGGTACAAATAACAATAAGAGTATCAAGTATCTCTTGAATCAAAATATAAAACAAGGTATAGAATATAAAAATGAGAGGTACTACACCTGGTAAAGGGTATTTAAAAAGGTAATTTTTTTGATACCTCATTTGGAAAATATAGAAGTTACTCATAGACAATTGAAAAAATTGACCTACAAGGATTTCTAGGACTGATTTTAGGAATTTGGTCTTTTTGGGGTGTTAGAACCCTAAAAGTGCATGAATATCTATGGTATGACCCTAGTGATGTTGATCCTAGCCTATGTTTGGAGTTTGGAAACTAGATTTCACATTTTGCCTTATTTGACCTAGTTGAGGAGTAGTGTCCCTAAAACCTATAATTGACCCAAGTTTGTTAAGAACCTTAGAAAAGGGGAAAGACCTTAGAAAAGTGGAATCCACTTGGAGAGACAACATTCAATAATGGGTAAAGGCTGGTAAGCCTGATTGGCATCTTACAGTGGGTTGGGTGCTACTAGGCACTTAGGAAGCTTTTGGTGAAAGAAGGCTATAAGCTCTACATTAGAAATAATGTGAAAATGACTATCTACAACACTTCATCTAAATAAATGAAAACTTCAAATTGGACCTAGGTGTGGTAGTATGGGTATTGGATGCAATTTATTGTAAACTTGCAAACACGAAGAGTTTTATTGTTGTATTTCACCAATCTCATTGTGTCCATGGTCATTGTTCTCTTTTCATTTATGGTTGGGGGTATGTTCCAGGTGTAGAGCATGAAGGAACTTGTTTTATATTTTGGTTTCATGTTTCTTTTACCTACTTAAGCTAGAATAAACAACCCTTGGATGAGAAGTCCATGGTTTTCAAAGAAAGGCACCATTTTGTATGCTTAAGGCACTTTATGCAATTTATAAGCAAAAGTTTATCATTAGGAAAATTTACGATTTTTAATTATTTTGGTCAAGAAATCCTAGGAATGAGTTGTTTTTAGTTGGTTTTAGGTATGTTGGAACATTTTCCAAGTCCTAGAAGTGGAATCAAGTGAAAAATGTAAAAATTGCACTTTTTGTGCAAAGTTGCATTGTTGAAAGTTGTAAAAGTTGCTCAAGTTTGCAACTTAGTGAGAAAAGGGTTATAACTATTAAAATATTGGTTTTAACCATTAAAATATACATAGGAGATATATATACCTCATTTCTGAGGTCTAGAGGGCATTAATATATGGATTGGAAGAAGTTGTAAAGAAAGAAATTTAATTTTCAAATCATTTTTACTATTGTTTGCATGCGGTACAAAATGTATGAATATTCAAACCAAATGTGATGGATTTTTGAGATAGAATTTGAATCAAATTTCTTTTTCTTATGGTCTCATCATTCTACATGTTTTCTAACTCAAGTTAGTGCATTTTTAGTGAAACTAGATTTTTAGGACAACATTTTGGTGCACACAACAAAAATGAGCTTCTAACTGCAATTTCCTAGGTTGATATTTCATGCCCACTTGGGAAATGGTATTTAGTAGGGTCCTTTTTATGATTCTAGGGTTTTGAGACTAGAGGATGTGTTTTGTGATTTTTCCAATCAAACCCTAGGTCAAGTACCATGAAGGATTTGATTACTTGTAGAATGTTGATTTGTGAATGACAGGAGTTTGGGAATTGGTGAAGGGTTGAGGATTTGGAAATAAGTTATTTTAGTGTTTTTGAACCTTCATGAGCATTGATTTCATTTCCATGACCCTGTTTCCTACTGGTTGCTTTGTAAACTAGTCATCTACTTGACTAGCACATGTTTGGGAATTGACAATCTCCATTTAAGCTAAAGTCTCCATTTAAAGATGGAAAAGAGATTTTTGTTGTTATATTAATATAATTAATACATTTCAATGAGAATTTTGAGGGATCATTCCCAACTTGAGTATCTTGGCTTTCGAAGTCCTGTATATGCAAAGTTGCAATGTTTCTCAAAACGTTGCTTGAACAACTTTTGCAATTTTTGGAAAAAAGTTGCAAATGGAAGTTTGGGAAGTTTTAACTATCCATGTTTGGTTATATGAGCATGGGAAATTTTTTTTTAAAGGTTAGAAGGTTTCGAGTTAGATTTGCATTTTTAAGCAACTTTTACGACTTTTGCAATTTTGCACAAAAAGTGCAACTAATTCAAAGTTCACTAGATTTCACTTCTAGGACTTGGAAAAGGTTCCAAACTATTAAAAACCAACTGAAAACAACTAATCCTAGGATATCTTGACCAAAAACTCAAAAAGACTCAATTTTACCTAATTAGCAACTTTTGCTCATATCTTACACAATGTGGCCTAGACATACATATCTTGCTCATATCTCTCTCACCATTCATTGTGGGATTGAATTATATATTTTGTTAGCTCCAAGTGACTAGGTAAACCCTAGCCCCAAGCTCATCCCATCCCATTGAGTACTTGAATGTTCTTGGTCACGCCAAACTGAAATGTCCTTAAGGGTCACTAAATACCATAGGGCAATGATCTTTGATAGGGCATATATCGGAGCTCGTGCAAGGTATAGATGTGATTCTAGATACTATAGGACTATGTTGTAGAGGCATACAATAATCTCTCTTTCTTTTTGGAGATCTTACTCCATTTTGATTTTGCGATGCCATCTCGGGTGATGTTGAAACTCTTAGTGTTGTCTAGTACAAAGTTGCCAAGTGCCAAATCTCCCTCTCCTTTCATCGTGGGATCAAACTATCTATTTTGTTAGCTCTAGATGGCTAGGTAAAGCCTAGTCCCAAGCTTTTCCCATCCCATTGAGTTGTTGAACATTCTTAGGCATTTTGAACTGAAACATCCCTAAGGGTCACTAAATGCCATAGGGTAATGATCTTTGATGGGGCATATCTCAGAGCTCATGTGAGGTATGGATGCAATTCTAGGTGCTATAGGATAGTGTTGTGGAGACCTATGATTTAACCTCTCTCACTTTTTGGAGATATTACTCCATTTTGATTTTGTAATGCCATCTTGGGTGATGTAGAAACTCATAGTATTGGCCAGTATAGAGTTGCTAACTACCAAATATCCCTCACCATTTGTCATGGGATCAAATTGTCTAATTTTTTAGCTCCAAGTGGCTAGGTAAACCCTATACCCAAGCTCATCCCATCCTATTGAGTGCTCAAACATTCTCGAGCATGCCAAACCAAAATGTCCCTAAGAGTCACTAAATGCCATAGGGCAGCGATCTTTGATAGAGAATATCTTGGAGCTCATGTGAGGTAAGGATGTGATTCTAGGTGCTATAGGACTGTGTTATCAAAGCCTAGAATAACCTCTCTCAATTTTTGGAGATCTTACTCCACTTTGATTTTGTGACACCATCTCGGGTGATGCTGAAACTCATGTTGTTGAATAGTACAAAGTTGCCAATTTCCAAATCTTCCTCACCATTCATTATGGGATAAAACTATATATTTTGTTTGATCTAGGTGGATAGGTAAACCCTAGCCTTAAGCTTATCCTATCCCATTGGGTTCTTGAATATTCTTGGGCACACTAAACTGAAATGTCCCTAAGGGTCACTAAATGCCAGAGTGCAGTGATCTTTGGTAGGGCATACCTTAGAGATCATGTGAGGTATGGATGTGATTCTAAATGTTATAGGACCATGTTGTGAAGACCTACAATAACCTCTCTCAATTTTTGGAGATCTTACTCCATTTTGATTTTTCCATGCCATCTCAAGTGATGTTGAAAGTGATAGTGTTGGCTAGTACAAAGTTGCCAATTGCCAAATCTCCTTTACCATTCATCATGAAATTGAAATATCTATTCCATTAGCTTTGGGTGGCTAGGTAAACCCTAGCCCCAAGCTTGTCCCATCCCATTGAGTGTTCAAACATTCTTGGGCATGCAAAATTAAAACATCCCCAAGGGTCACTAAATGCCATAGGGCAGTGATCTTTGATGGGGCATATCTCAGAGCTCATGTGAGGTATGGATGTAATTCTAGGTGTTATAGGACCATTTTGTAGAGACCTACAATAACCTATCTCAATTTTTGGTCATCTTACTCCATTTTGATTTTACAATGCCATCTCGACTGATGCTGAAACTTGTAGTGTTGGCCAGTACAAAGTTGCCAACTGCCAAATCTCTCTCACCTTTAGTGGGATCAAACTATCTATTTTTTTAGCTCCAAGTGGCTAGGTAAACACTAGCCCCAAGCTCATCCTATCCCATTAAGTGATCAAAAATTCTTAGGCATGCCAAATTGAATCATCCCTAAGAATCACTAAGTGCCATAAGGCAACAATCTTTGACTATGGCAACTAGATATGTCATCTTATCCAATGATGGAGACTCGTGATAGAAGGTAAAGGGGTAATCATACACATCATTCTGAACATGTTATCTTTTTATGGTAATAAGGTAATCCTTTTTTGTAAGGTCAAGGAAATTGAGGTCACCTATAAACCCAAATTGCCTTAGTCCAAATGATTTTTCTTTTGTTGTTGTTTTTGTTAATAAGTTGACTCAATAAGTGTTTTGAGAGTCATTACACCTTATATAGCTGCATGTTATCACTAAATGGAGTTAGTGGAAGATATTAATGATATTCTTGGTTTTCTTAATAGTCATTTCATGGGTTTGAAACATAACCACATCCCTTTGTGAAGAGTTGTCCAAAAATCAACAAATTACATGTTTTTGCAAAGAAAATATAGTCATAAGATGTTGGAAGATTGTTTTCACTCATAGGATGTTGAAGAATCTCTTGGAAGGTGGTTTAGGGGCACCCTGTCAAGGCTCCCACCATATCATTTTTAGTGTGATGAACTTCTTTGAAGAAGTATGTGAATACAATAAGGGCATTTAGCTCATGCTTGTGTGTCCAAGTTAGGATAGGTCTAAAAGTTTCCTCTTTGGCCTCTATTTAGAATGGTACCTTGACTTTAGGTTGGTATCCTTCTTAGCTCTTTGTTGGGGTAAGGTTGATTTAGGAGTTTTTATTTCATTTTAGGCATGGGTGTGCATTAAAAGAACCTTCCAAGGTAGAGTACTTGTTTGGAAGACCAAAGTGTATGAACAATGCAATGTTATGTAAATCTACCACCTTATGGAAGGGATGTTAGTATGAGTTTGGGGATTCTTAGGTGAATAATAATAGTGAAATTTTCACTTCCAAGGATGTTTTAGGAAGGCATTTCATGGTCTTTAAATGTGAGTCAAAGTTGCTAAGAAACTTTTTCCAATTATTGCTAAAAGACCTACTTTGTAAAGAATCTTTGAAAAAGCCCTAAAACATATCTCTAACCCAAGGAGCAACCTACTTATTCTTGGAGGAACCATAATCTAGGGCTGGAAACTCAATTCTTATATGAATACATACTGTTGGAATGTATACAACAGACTGTGATTGTTTTAGCATAGATTTTACTAGTTTTTAATCTTGTTTGGAAGCAAATCACAGGGCTATTATCATTTTGTTTCATGTTGTAGTTATCTTATTCTTTTTTTTCATTTTCCATGCATTAGTTATAGTTTGTGACCATGTTTTGAAAGGTTTTGTAAATTTCTTCAAAGATACCTGTCTACTGCTAGTTTTGGAATTATATATCATGAAAGGGTTGTAACTATTGTCTCTACTATAGAAATTGGTATTCTAGGTTTCAAGGCTATAGACTCTAATGTATTATATTATGCAAGAAAGGGACCTAAAATTCAGTGCAAAGAATTATTTTACAAAGCCCCAGGTCAGCTAGGCAATACCTGGCAAGGGACTGTCAACAAAGAAAGAGCTCTTGAGAGCACAGTTTGAAGAATGAAGACTTTCCCTTAAATGAGATTGAAGAGGGGTATGAGAAGGTTCTAACTTGTGGAGTAGGAGCACTGATGAAGTGTGGAAGGTTTCTTAAAAGTGGGGATAGAAAGCAACCAAGAAAACCCTACCAAACCCTCAATTTTGCTCTTTTTGTTCTATGGCCTGTAGGCATCTTGAGACACTAAAAATAATTGAGCATGGGTCCTATATATCACTTTTTCTTAAGGCTAGAGGTTTTGAAACTCTAAGAAAAAGGAGCTATTGGTACTAGAAATCTAGGTGGAGGCCTAATTAGGGGCTCTCCTTGTAGCCATTTTGTGAAGAAATCTTGAAATCAGGTACAAACCCATTGTTGTTATCCATTCAAGCATAGTACAATTCTTCCAATAACACCTTAGGACATCATGGAAACCTTGGTTGGAGTGGGGAGTGCTGTGGTACCCTAGTAGACCTATAAAATCTTTGGAGGGATAGTGTTCTTAGAAGAGTAAGGGAGTGGTGCTATAAGCTAGGATCAGTTAACCTGGTGAGGAGGTTGGCAAGGTCAAGGGATGTTCTAAGTAGCAAGAGATCCTATAGACCACATAGGTGTAGAGAAAACACAAAGATCCACATATAATATACAAGGTTGCACAAGGATGGGGGTACTTGGGGTATTTAGGGTATGGGTACACCTATTTTTTATAATAGGGGAGGGGGGTACTTGGGTATGTCAAAATTTATTTTTAATTATACTTTAATATTTATAGAAAACATGAATTTATGAATCATGACAATGATTTTTCAAATCAAGAACAATGATAAAGTTTGCAAATGTAATGTATTATTTTCAATTTTAGATTTGTTATATGTTTGTAATAATAATTTATGATAAATGTTTAGATGCATAACATAGAAGGAAAACTTTAAAGATGAACAAGAAGATCATAAATCATATGACAATGACATATTTCAAATGATAAATTTTTGGCTTGAACACTCATAAAGTTTATTTTTGATCAATATTGTATCAAAGTTTCAAACTAATTAGGTATTGAATTAAGCTTGAAAAACAAATAATAGAGAAGGAAAACTTTAAACATGAACAAGATCATAAATCATATGATGATGACATATTGGAAATGATAAATTTATGCTTCAATAGTGATAAAGTTTATTGTTAATCAATATTGTATCAAAGTTTTAAAATAATTAGGTATTGAATTAAGCTTGAAAAAAAACAAGCTGATACACAAACAAAAAATTGAAAAAAAAATTAGAAATCACAATCAAGGTCCTTAGCTATTATGCTCTTCATTGAGTACTCAATACTTGGGATACGTGTACCTGATACTTGGGTATGTGGGTACAAGTACCAAGGGTGTGGGTACAAGTACCCATGCAACCTCATAATATATTATGATAACCAATAATGCCATACATGAATGAACATATAATATATTATGATAACCAATAATGTCATACATGAATGAATATATGATATATTATGATAACCAATAATGTCATACATGACAAAACATATAATATATTATGATAACTAATAATGTCATACATGAATGAACACATAATATAAAATGATAACCAATAATGTCATACATTAACAAACACATAATATATTATGATAAACAATAAAGTCGTACATGAACAAACATATCATATATTGACCAATAATGTCATAAGTCTGATAATGTCATGCATCAAATATATGTCATAAATCAAGTATAAAATGTCATATATACATCAAATATATATCAAATATGTCCACTAACATAAAATCCAACATATATGTCCATAGATGCTTATACATGTGTCTATCAACTATATCTTCTCCTTTCCATGAGTGGAAGGAAATAAATCTCTAGAGGCCTTTGGTCATCATGTGGAGGGAGATGATGGGGATGATGGGGTCTTCCTCACATGCTTGCTCGTCCTCTTGTTTAGGCTCTTATCTAACTCGAACTGATACAAAAAAAGCAGATATGAATCAATAATTATTATATATTAAAATCAAATATATGTACACACAAAATTAATTATTTTCTTACTACTATCAAATAGTCACTCTACAAGTCCACCTTAAAGGCTCATGGACAATCATGTGTAACAAGACCCTACAACAATTCAATCAATATAATAACTTATAAATAACATTAGAAATTTTGATACTAACTATTATAAAAAACAACTAAAACTAAGAAAATTCTTTCATACTTTAGTCAATGGCTCTGAACTAGCCATAGCTACAGCCACTCCACATTCAATGGATTGTTGAAGATGAGGAGTCTTAGATGTAAAGCATTGCATGTCATATAATACACATTACATGTAACATGAAACATGAAACAAATATAATCAAATGAATTAAATTAACATGAAGTAAATGTACCTCTACAAAGCTCATATAATGCCTAGGCTTAGAGTCCCTAGTGAATGTTGATGGTCCAGTAGATAATTGATGCACATGCATGAATTCTTTTGTCAATCATTCATATGATTACTTAATAAACATATGTATTAAATTTAAATGATTAAATCAATGCATACCTCTAGACTCATCAACGTGACAAAAAATGGGGTCGACGAATCTCTACTAGGGCTGCCAACACTCTAACCCTAAATTTTGAACAATGTCAATACATGTTAATTAATTAGTCATTCACTATACATATGAAATGTGATCAAATTATTTTATTATAATTGTAATTTACTTGTGTGTCAATGCCAAATATCTCATTCAGGAACTAATTAGTGACTATCCCATCATGCATAATATCCCTAGCATGACTCCCAAATATGCATAAGGATCCACATGATGTGCACATGTGACTGCAATGCATATAAGGCTCCTCCTCAACTAATAGACTTGTGTAATGAATGAGGGTTTGCATCAAAGCATTAATAGTCCCTAGAGTGTTAGCCTCTACATGTTCCTTCACAACTAGAGAAATAATCACATGCTCACCTTGTGGCTTAACAATAGGCGCCCTAATTACATTAGGATCACAACATGCCTCCGACCTCTCAAATGATGACCCCCCACCTCTACCTTGAGATTCTAATATATCAAAATAATTGGAGATCTCCCCAAGGAAAAATTCACAATATAATTTCCTTAAGAAATAAATTGGGACCTTGTCATTATTGCAGGGAGGGGCATCAAAGATCATCCACCATCTATCCCAAATATTATTTCTAATACCATCATGTATGCACCAATAGATGGGGAACCATTTAGTTGTCTCTCTAATAGTATTTTGTTCACCAGGCTTTCTAAACAATGCACAAATGCTACCTTTTGGTATATCTTTTTTTTTACATGTTGGTATGATAATTGTTTGCATGATATCTTTTTTGTTCTTCCCTCTTAACACGGCAAAAATCTAACGGACCACTAACAGAAGATACATGGGTCATAATGGACTCAAGGGAGGATGCCAATTGTGCTCTCATTGGATTGGTTTGTCCACAAGCTTTCAACCTACCAATGAGTGTTTGTAATTCATTTTTCCCTCTCTCTATTTTATTTATTATGTTGTCTTGTGTGCTAGGAGGAGGTCTTCCAATTTGTTTTGATCTTGTTGAGGTTTTGATTTTGATCTTGTTGGAAATTTCTCAGTTCATTATTCACATTTTCTAATAAGAAACCAATTGCAATCTAAATAAATAAATAAATTTAAAGAAAAATTGAAAAAAGCCTACATAACAATGCAAAAACAAGGGTAGAAAACCTACAGCGTGATCTCAATCTCGAACTTCAATTACAAGGAGGCATTTTGAGGAGGTGGGCGGTGAAAATATTCAATTCCTTCAACTCATGTATACACTATGGCTATGAAATCCTTGCAAAATAGAGTGAAAATGAAATGGGCAATGGGTTTGCAGTCCATTTATTTTTTTAAAATTATTTTAGAAAGTGCATATGCACTATATTGCATATATACTATAGTGCATACATGCTATGGCTTGGGTATACCATGCCATAGTGCACACACTATAGCATGTACATGCTTTTTAAAAGTAGAAAAAAAAATATGTCATCATTTTGGCACCATAACTTGGTGTACATACCCTGCAAAAACTCTCAAAGTTGCAAGAAGTGTTGGAAATGTAGAAGATCTTGAGGCTAGTGAGGTTTTTGATTCAAGAGGTCATTAAAAAGAATATATCAATGCTTCCTATTGTAATATTGATTCCCCATTGGATAATGATAAGATACCTCCTTCAAAACAAGATTTGTCATTAGAAGAGATGGATAGAGTGCTCAATTTGGTCTCAAGCTTGACTAAGGAAATGTCTCTTTGTGGGTATTCTACACATATATCAAACCATGAAATAAATGAGTCCTGTTGAATCCATCTATTTGGGTTCCATTCAAAAGAAATTTGTCTTGACTTCTTGTTAGCTTGGGAGATCCCACTAGAGGGAAATAATGATTTTGAATAGGCTTCTTTGGGATATGAGGCAGAAAACATCTTGATTGATGATAGTAATGAATTCTATAATTCAAAAGGAAGGTTGATGATTTATTTTTCTAGTCCAAAGGAACCTAAAGTGTTTCCATGTCCATGTGAAGTTGTGTACCATGAGATCACAACCAAAAGGAGAGATTACAATGTGTGAGTGTACCCCTATGGTGAGGGACTTGCTAGATTAGGTGATATTTTCCCACTATCCCTCTTAGTTCAATGATTTTCAATTTGAATATGATGCTAAAGGTAAGAGAACTTGTTTCTAGATTAATCATGGTCATGGAGAGTTACCATAACTTCTAATTTTTTGTGATTTGTGCTTGGTATTTGAACCAAGATTGTCCAAATTTTATTTTTCTAAATACAAAGACAAATAAAATTTTCTTAGGACAATATCAAGTGGTTCATTAGTATTACACATCATGAGAAATCTACTAAAAACCACCCCAAATTCTTATTATTCAAGGTTTTTTGTAGATAATTTTTCTTTTTTTTCTTAATTCTTTTAGTCTTTCTAGCTAGGTGTTAGTTTTCTTTTATTCAATCCTTTTTCTTTGGGTTTTGTTTCTTTTTGTTTCTTTTTCTTTCAAAGTTGCATCAATCTAGGGGTTAGCTGCAGTCAAGATTTTATCTTGACATATCTTATTAAACAACATTTTAGTTTTAACTTTTGGGAAGAGGCATTTCTTTGTCAAAACATTTTAATGATTTTGTGTCTTATACCAACTAAAGAATAGATGTTACTTATAGTAATATAAGATCTTCTTTCTTGAATTTAGAATTACAAATTGACAAGTGCTCAGCACTTTGAAAATTTAAAAATTGATTACCCTAGGTGTTTTTGAACCAAGGATGAAAGTAGCAAGAGATATTCCAAACTCCATTGGTTCAAATGGAAGGATATTCTCAAAGGAATTTCTAAGATCTTTGTTAGGCATGAGTGTTTCTAAAAGGTTTTTAAAATAGGAATACAAAGGATGTTAACAAAAGATTGAATTCGAGAAATGACACCAATGTCTTGGCCACATAGTCTAAGCATGGTCAAGATATAGAAAAAAGAAGAAGAAGAAAGAAAGAAAGGTGTTAAGAATGAAAATAAGCTATCTAGTATAAAAACCATTGTTTCTTCAAAAGATCAAATGGTGACATGCAAGATATGTGAAGAAAATATTCATAAGATTACTTGAGACTTCAAATGAAAAGTGACAACTTGATAAGATCCCTCAAAACTAATTCTCTCATCTGGTCAGACAAGGGATTTATAAACAACTTTCATAAAGATTCCCAACAAATAGACTAGAAGAGGTGGAAGATTGTTTCCAAGTTGTCAGAATTTTTTTATAATGTGCATTCTGAGATGTCAAAGGAAATGGATACATTGAATGCAAACTGAACTTAAAGATTCAATATTTTGAAGTTTTGATAGTAAAGTGACTCTAAATATGCTTGGTGTATTTAAGATTTAGTTGGTGTTAGACACATATTCGAGGAATATTTACTGATGAAGAAATGCTTTTGTCATTTCTTCCTTTTTTGTTGGGGCTATTTGTTGTGGTTTCACAATGCACACCCCATTTCAACTAGAAATGGGGACCCCCTACTTTATTTTTCAGCTTTCTAGATCCCTAGTCTAGGCTTTGAGTCTTTTTTAGGGTTTTACCTAATGTCTTTGGTCAAATCTGGGTCTATGCATGAAAACCTAGATTCTAAAAAATAAAACTATGAGGGAGAAAGTCATCTTTTGCAAAGAAAAATTCACATCGAGTGCACCTCCTAGAGGGTTCTAGTGCACTAAAAATAGTAAAGTAGAAGGTAGTTTCCTCTTTGAAGTGTGTAGTAGCATAGATATACACCCCAAAGAGGTGTGCAAGACTTCTTCACACCTTTTGCACCTTCTCACTTACAATTTTAAGACACCCAAAAAGGTGTGCAACTGTGCACCTTTTATTTTGCAAAACATTTAAAAACTAACTAAACATCTAAAAAGCCTAAGTAAAGGTGCACAACTACTCACCTTTATACCTATAAGCACCCTTTTTGTGCCCAATGAAATATAAGGATGCACACCAAGTACACCCCATGAGATGCACTAGTGCACACTCTCATATCTAAAAAGCTTGACCAGGGATAAGGCACACCTAGGGCACCTCTGAGGTGTGCTAGGTGTGCCCTTTTTTGCATATCAGAGGCTAAAATGAGGTTCTTGTGTGTTTTGAAATTTTTATACACTCTCAACCTTTTTTTTCATGTTAGGGTTTGACTTAATTGATATTTTCAACTCTCTAGTCTAATGTTTGCTTCTTTGTGCAAGTAAAAAAGACATCCTTAACTTGTTGAGGTCATAACATTGGACCTAGAGCTCCAAATTCAAAACTATTTACACTATTGAAAAGAAGAACTTAAAACATAATTTCAGTCCCTAAAATAGTGAGCCTTTGACTACCTAGTATTAGGGACTAATAGAAGTTTTAACTTGAAATGTTGAGCAGAAGAGCTTTGAAAAAGCTAGTTAAAAATGCCTAAAAAACCTTGTGAAAAAGTTTCAAATATTTGATCATTTTGGATAATTTAGATCACCCAGTCTCTAACCTAGAAGGATTAGGCTATTGGAGAGAAGAAAAAGATAAAAGATATAGGGGTTGGACACATTAACCAGAACAAGTTCCTCATCTTATGCAATTATTAATGATAAGATTCAACAAAGGTGCTTTGGAATTTCAGATAGAAGAAGCACAAGGAGTTTAAATGTATGAAAGTGTTTGGCTATAAAGAGACGGTATAAATAATCAAAGGGATCAAAGCAAGTATGAAAAATTGATCTAAAACCCCATTTGAGAAAAACCCAAAAACTATTTTCAAAACTGAGAACTTTGATTTTTTAGTGAATTAAGTTTTCGAGGTGCACTAGTGTGCTACTGCGCCAGGTGCACTTTTAAAATGATGTCTAGAAGATTTTGAAGAATTCATGTAGGTGAACTAGTGCAATGGTGTACTATTGTGCTAGGTGCATAGGTTCTCTACATGCACAAGTGTGCTTTCTCAATGATGTCTAGAAGATTTTGAAGAATTTATGCAAGTGTGCTAGGTGTGCTTCTTCCAAGGTGTGCTTCTCTAGAGGTGCACCAACAATTAACTATTAGTTCTAAAATTAGAGCTTTCAATGCATTAGAAATTCATTTTGATGGTAATTTAACTTCTATAGACAACCAGTAATGATGGAGCTTCTATTTTTGACACTTCCAGACACTCCTACATCAACTGAAGGCTCTCTTCTTCTTATTTTCTCATGTTTTCTTTGTTTTATGACATGTAAAAGCTCATGTATCCACTTAATGATATAAAATGGATGGAGTCCTACTAAGCACCTATTAGAGACTCAGTTTGTACATGAATAGATTTATTTTATTAGTTTAGAAGCATATATTTGCATAAAGAGATCTGTCACTCTCAACACAAATTGAGGAGAAGACTTCTTATAAATTTAGGAATATAATATGTATTCTAGAACACCATTATTTTGCAATAATATCTGATTTTGGTGCTTTCATTTGGAATTTAGTGATTCTTTGCTAAGTGTTTCATACTTTTGTGAATGTATGTCCATGGAATGTGATTGAGCCAAAAGTTTATTGCACTATTTCTAGTTGTGTGATCTTTTAGTTCTGGTGTTTGCTATGGTTTTATAAATTCCTCTAATGTATCTAGTTCAAGAAGATATCATCACATTGTTCTTCCATAGCTTTACATTTTAGATGAGCACACTTTCCATGGCCTTGTGATTTGATGAAAAGTGAAACATCTTCCAGTTGTTGAATTCCCATCGTCGATTGCATTAGTGGAATTAAGGAAGCGCTACTCCTATTTTCATTGGTTACCCACTAATTTTTTCAAAGGCTTAACTTGCAGACATGTTTTTTCCATAGCTTATGTCCATTAGGATTTCCCTTTCATGATATTTCTTTCATTTCTTGTTACCTTATGTTCATTATTTTCTTTACTAACCCCTTGGTTAAATTAAGAATTCATATAGTTGCATTGTTAGATTGCATTCATCAAAAAATAGAAAATACCACAAAAATATATCTCTTTTCTAGTTAATTTTGAAACAACAAGAAAATTGATCATTTGATCCAAAATTGGTTCAAACCAGTAAAGGCCTCCTCGTGAATAAACACATTTATCTTCAATTGAGTGGATTCTAGTAGGTTGCAAGATCATTTGGAACCTTGGAGTTGATCCCTAAGATTAAATTTTCAAGAGAGGATTTTGAAAGGATTCCTACAATTAAGCATTGTGAAAAATGATAGCTCAATAGTTTCAGAAGAGATATCATCTATCCTAATTAAGCCAATAAAGAAAGTCAATATTGGAATAGAAGAAGAATAAAAAATCATTCACCTAGCACATTCATTAACTTCATATGAAAGAACTGAATTCATTTACTTCTTCAAGGAAAATAAAATTAATTTCATGTTGTCCTATGCTGACATGTCAGGTTTAGACCCTAATCTGATCTTTCATCATCTCAACATTGCTCCAAAAGCCAAGCTAGCCAAACAAAAACTTAGAAAAATGCATTCATATATAGTATTATTAGTCAAAATAGAGTTGGAGAAGTTACTTCACACCAATTTCATCATACCTTTGGCCTATGCATCATGGATCTCCAATATTGTACCCATTTCAAAGAAAGATAGTAGTATACAGATCTGCATTGATTTCTGTGATGTCAACAAAGCATGTCTCAAGGATGACTTTTATTACCAAGCATTGAACCCATTGTCAACCTAATAGCAAGACACTCTATGTTCTCCCTTATGGATGGTTTTTCCAATTATTACCAAATAAGGATAGCACCCAAATACCAAGAGAGAAGGACCTTCACTTGTGCATGGGGGATATTCTATTGGGATGACATGCCCTTCAGCCTAAAAAATGTAGGAGTTACATATCAATGGGCTATGATCACAATATTTCATGACATGATGTACATGCTTATCAAAGATTATATAGATGATATTATAGAAAGGTCTAATACCTATGAGGACCATCTTCCAATTCTAGACAAGATATTCACATGTCTAGAGGCTTTCAAAGTTAGACTAAATCCTAAGAAGTGTGCTTTTGGCATATAATCTAGAAAGCTCCTAGGCTATATTATCTATGCCAAAGGGATAGAGTTAGATCCCAAAAAAGTACAAGCTATTGTCAACATGAAACCTCCCAAGAATCTTAGCCAATTACATTCCCTCCAAGGGAGACTTTGTTCCTTTTGAAGTTTCATATATGAGTTGACGAAGAAATGTGTGGCCTTTACACACTTCGTTCAAAAAGATATAGTATTTAAGTGGGATAATTAGTGTCAAGAAGCCTTTGATCTTCTCAAGAATTATATCATGAATCCACCTATGTCGGTGCCTCCTATTCCACACAAACCTTTGCTATTGTACATCTCCCTAATAGAATAATCAATAGGATCCCTCTTGGCATAAGAAAATGACCAAGGCAAGGAATGAGCTATCTACTATATTAGTCTAACCTTGGTTAACTATGATCTCAACTACAATTTTATCATGAACACATATTTGGCGGTAGTTTTTTCTTCCCAAAAACTATGCCACTACCTCTTAACCCACAAAGTAAAACTCATAGCCAAAATAGACCCACTCAAGTATCTTTTGAGTAATACTACATTAATAGGGAGACTAGCCAAATAGGTAATGATTCTAAGTTTGACATAGAGTATATTGATAGAAAGGCCATAGAAGGACAAGCCATTGTAGATCAGTTAGTAGATACACCTCAAGAAATCTCTAATCCTATCTTAGCAAATTTTCTAGACACACACATCATTTAGATAGAGCTAGTTATGTGGAAGTTCTACTTTAACAATTTGTATACACAATATGGTTTAGGCCTTGACATATTGTTCATCACACCTCTAGGCATCACCATTATAAAGTTGTACAAACTATTGTTCCCCTGCACTAATAATGTGGTGGGATATGAGGCCTTAGTTCTTGGCCTCAAAATAGCTTTGGAATGGAAATTAATGAAAATAAAAGTTTATGGAGATTCCCATTTGGTCATTAATAATGTGAATGATGCATATCAAACCCAAGATGAAAAATTGTTACCCTAAAAACACATGGTTGATACACTAAGAGCATGTTTTGTTCAGACTACATTCAAGTAGATCCCCATAGTTAAAAATAGGATAGTAGATGCTATGGCTGCTTTGGCCTCATTACTCTAACTTCTAGATCAGAATGAACATTATGAATTTGAAGTCGAGGAGATGGTTCAACCCATGTTTACTTAACCAAAATCCTATACCATTTGCCACTTAGAAACTCCCAACTCCTAATGGTATGATTCCATTTATTCCCACTCATGTCATAACACTATGTATTCTAACCTATCTTGAAACCAAAAATGCAACTTTATCTAAAAACCTCACATTATACATTGATGACTGATACATTGTATAGGAAGGGTCTCAATGGTACATTATTTAGATGTCTAAACATTATTATCTAGGTTTTCTTTACAAGAAGTTCATGTAGGTATTTGTGGGTCACATTCTAGTGGGATCACCTTAGCTAATAAAATCCTTAGAATGGGCTATTTTTGGTCCACCATGGAAAAGGATTCTATCAACTATGTCAAGACTTGTAAGAAGTGTCAGATCCATGGAAACCTTATTCATGCATCAATCTAGGAAATCAACCCATTAGCCACACCATGGCCTTTTATCAGTGGGGTTTTGAATTGATTGGTGTAAGCCACCCACCTTCCTCCAATAGACATAAATGGTTTATTATACCAATCAAATACTTTACCAAATGGGTCAAACCAACACTGCTCATAGATTCCACTAGCAAAGAAACATCCTCATTTATCCTAAACCATATTATTTGTCAATTTAGCATACCTTATGCGATCTTAATGAATAATGCCTTGTATTTCAAAAATCAAATAGTTGATAAGCTATGTAAGAAATTTCACATCATCCACCATTCATGTTAATTTACTATCCCTAGGGAAATGGCCAAGTAGAGTCCACTAATAAAAAAATCATTAAATTCCTATAAATAATCGTCAATGATACTAATGGGGATTGGCATTTAAAGCTAAATCATGCCCTGTAGGCCTATAGAACAAGTGTTCAAACATGTACAAGTGTAACACCATTCTTTTTGGTCTATTGTAGTGAAGCAATAATCCCCTTAGAGGTTGAAATCCCATACTTACAAGTCTAGCTTTGTGATGTCATGTCATATGAAGATTATAGAGTGGACTATTTAGAACAACTAGAATTCCTAGAAGAACATCAACACACAACACATGACCATCTTAAAGTATCTAAATAGGTTGTCTAGAAACTACAACAAGAAGGTAAAGCCTCATGTCATTCAAAATGTAGATTTAATCCCATGTGAGAACCTTAAAAATAAGGCCACCAGGGAAAAGAAAGGAAAATGGGAAGCCAACAGGATTGGCCCTTATATCACCATAGAGTATTTTGAGATAGGTACATAAATGCTAGCCAATTTTGATAGAGAAGAACTAGGGCAAGCCATTAACAACATTCATCTCAAATAGTTCTATGTCTAAAGCCTTGAGGAAGCACCTCATTGCTGAAAATTTTAAAAACATAAAAAACAACTAGAAAATATTCCAAATGTATATCTGATACAAAAGGAGCGCAAGATAACATCTTTAGGCTTCCTACATAATACAAGTCCCTGAATGAGAATACCAACACAACAGAGGTTCAAATCAACCTACCCATGCCATATTTTCTTGTTTGTGGCCTTTTCATTGCTTGCTTTAGTACCCTCCAATATGCTTAATAGAAGATATGTAAAAGAGATATAGAGTAGTGAACATGCACATACCCAATTGAGAAACACTTGTGGGTTCAATTCAGTGGTTACTTGACATTAGAAACAATTCATAGAAGGGACAACCAACATGATAGTATATAGGGTAAAAATGAATAGAAACATGGAGTTTTGTTCTATTTTGAGCTACCACATGGATTAATTGTAGGAAAATCACTGGATATCTCAAATATCTACCACCACTAGCCAGTCCCAAAAATCTATCTTAACCCCCATACATCCATATGTAGTCCAAAAAATACATTTTTAGCACTCATAAATTGATATGTGATCCCAAAATTACATTTTAACATTCATAAATGCATACTCATCTCTATTTTTGGGTCTGTAGCCCTCTGTGTGATCCCAAGAATCCCTTTCGGCCATCATGTCCACCTTGATGATTTCCATATTCCAAAAAATCTCACTTCTATCCTTTTTCACAAAAAACATTAAATTTTTTTCAAACATTACAAAAAATAGTCAAAAATCATCAAAATTTACCAAAAATAGTTAAAAATCATCAAAATTACCAAAAATAGTCAAAAATTATCAAAAATAGTAAACAATACCCAACAATTATCAAAAACATTAAAAAATACTCAAAAATTATAAAAAAACATTTAGAAATACCCAACAATATAAAAAACAACCAACAATTACACAAAACAATAAAAATACATAACAAACAAAATATTGATTTTACATAAATTACTTTTATATATTTCAATGCAATGATCCATTGACATCATGTTGAGCTAGTGTTCATCTATAATTCTCACTCCTTCAAGATGGGTTTGTGTACCTCAACTAGTTTTATATGAAATCAATGGTGAGGCCCACTATATTTAAACATATTTAAATATTCTATGGAAAAATCCTTGCCTAATTAAATAGAGATATTATGATCATCCATTTTGCTACAAGAGATTAAGAAACAACATTTTTATGTCTTGAAACATATCCTTATGGTTGAGAAAATATGGCACAATGCAGATAGCTGAAAAAGCCTTGACTATGTTCCTTTTCTCCCCCTTCTATTACTAAAAGAGGAAAATGAATCTCGATAGGGTTTGTGACTTTTTAATATTGTAGAGGCCACAATTGATCTAGTGTCCTTCTACAAATATATCAATGCTATCCCAAAACAGCTTTGTGACCCCACTTTTTATCTCTATGGCTTAAAGACACGTCGGTCATTTGGGTGTAACTCAAATTGCCTCTAATATCCATTAGACTCTTTCATCACCACCAAACAATGGAACAAAATAAGTAACCATGTGTTTGAGAGACTATAATAGCTTCCTCTAGTGCCTTTTTAGGCCACCCAACATCTTTTGTAGGCCCTTAATGACTTTTCAATCCCCATTAGCACCTTTCTAGGTCCCTAAGCATATTTTTCAAAGCCCAAGTGCCCTTCTTGGGTCCTCATGCACATTTTTAGGCCACTCTAGCCTCTTTCAAGGTCCATAGGCTCTTTTTGAGTCCCCAAGCACCTTTTCTAAGGCTCCAAACACATTTTTTAGGCCATCCAATGCCTTTTATAGGCTCAAACACCTTTTTTTAGGCCTTCCAAGACATTTTTGGCCCTCAATTAGCCTTTTTAGGCACCCACACCTTTTCATGTGTCCCATAAATATCTATCTTGACACACACCTAGAGAACAATCATGACTTTTGCTCTCACTTGTCTAGAAAGGCTATCAATCTATACTAAATTTTTCACTCGAGGTCTACCTACCTTTCATGAGTTAGCACTTCCTCCTTTTTCCCACCTCATGCATTTATGCTATCCAAATATTGCACAAGTTCATGTTCATGTTTCATTAAGCACCCATAATTGCTTCTCCTAGTTTATTTATTCGACATAGATGAAGGTAAATCTTCCTCTCAATATTCCTAGTTCACAATTTTTGTGGGCCTCAATTACATCCCAATATTTGTGAAAATTCCAAAAACATTCAAATATTTATAAAATCTTCCAAAAACATCCAAATATTTACAAATCTTCCAAAAACATCAAAATATTTTCAAATCTTCCAAAAACATTAAAAAACTTTCAAATCTTCCAAAAACATCCAAAACATTGCAAAAACAATTCCAAAAACATCCAATTGTTTACAAAAATTCTAAAATATCCACAACAAGTTACAAAATTGCCAAAACTATCCAAATATTTACAAATTCTCCAAAAAAATCAAATATTAGAAATCTTCCAAAAATGTCCAAAACATTGCAAAATACTAGAAACATCCAAATACTTGCAAAAAATTAAAAACATACACAATATTGCAAAAATGCCACAAAGAAACAAGCACAAAGATATCAATAATAATCAATCATTTTCTCTGCACAAAGCACACATCACTCTTTTTGCCATGAAAATAATTCTTTTTTATTTATTATAATGAAAAAGGTACAATTATATCTCAACAAAAACATTTATTCTAGCCTTCCTCCTAGAGGTAGCATGCTAAGCCCTTCCCTAACCATATTCTCAAAATATGAAGTGCCTAGAAAGGATCCCCCTCTTAGCCAAATAACATCAATTGGTGTTAAGAATTTCCCACTATGTATTTGTGCATTCAATAGCTATGCAACTCATCTATCTACAAACTAGCTATCCTATCACTGCTCCATTGGGACTGACTGATAATATAGCCCCATATAATATGCAACTTCTTGGTGTACTTTCATAGTCCTTTACATATCCATGAACATGTTGTCCACCAACTTGTTGATACCCAATGCAGTGATTACCCATTGAGCCATGGCACACTCTTGCTACATCTATTCAATCGCTATTCTCTAATGCTCCACATCCACTCTCTTATCACTAATTCACTACTACAACTACCTTACGCTTGCCTTGCTAGCTATCAACTACTCTTGCAACTATAATGACACAGTGCTCATTTTTGACACCACATACTTAAAAGACTTTGAATACAACTACAATAAAACCAACTCATTTTGTGCACTTTCCAAACCCATGTGCACCATCCTTAGTGAATCCTATAATCTTTTCACCCATGCTCACTCTACCTAAAGCCTTGCATCATTTTCTTTTTCTTGTTACCTTTCCACCTATAGCTCATCTTCCAATGATCACACTCATGCCCACTCTACATCATACACCCCTTGGAGCTATCTAGCTTCTTTTTGTGCTCCATCCTTATGGGCTTTATCTATCAACCCTAACAATAACATGGCCTCTTGCTCTACATTCTTCATTTAGACACTCTCTGTAGCCAATGCTGTCTACAACTCCTCCACTTTGCATGTAACATCCTCAACATCTAGCTTTGGCTTAGATGCCCCTAACACTCCCATATCTTCATCCATTTATGCTTATATTTGTATTACAAGGCTAATCAACTGAGTCAGTATGCTTATCACCTCACTCATACTAAAATCCTCAATCATCCTTTGCCCACACCCCCCACACTTGTCAATCCCTTTGGCATGCTTTTTCTACCCTCAAAGGGCTATCTTCTACCCTTGTCATAGGATTTCCACCTATTTCCTCCTATAATACACACTACACTGCACTCCTTGACAACATTAACAACATGGACAAAGGAGATTCTTCCATCCTAAATTTAGAGCCCCCATGTTGTATTTTCTTTGGCTTTATCTAACTTGACTCACCACACTCATATAGAGTTACATGAAGCTTAGGTTGATACACTAGTTCACTTGACATTTTATTGGTATACTTTTCCCTTTGTCCTTGCCTCACCCATCGTCCATGATTGACATTTACCATTTCTATTTTTTACTATGACTAGTTTGGTGAGCTAGACATGCTAACAACCTTACACATACTTCACCTCAATGCCAAGGGAAGCTCCAAATAGCAGTGATACTTATCCCTTCACCATGCCTCACTTTATGTTAACCTACCCATCTATTTATAGACATCATTCCACATACATTACACTTCATTAACCTTGCCACACATTCAATCTCTAAAACATGCCACACCAACACTGAGTACACTTGTTGCTCTACTCTAACATTATGATGCCATGGTCCCCTACCAATAGATTATCTTCCAACACAATCACCACACATTCTACTACACAATTTTCCCTGGTACACTCCATGTCTTGTTACACAAATCCTACAATATCTTTAATCCATAGAGAATTGAAAAAATTTGACACTATTCCACACAACTATCGACACTACTAGTCCACAAATAATGGCTTTTCTATTGTCATATGTTTCTAGTACCTCAATGATGTATTTGACTAGAGGAACTAGGATAAAGCCATGACCATTTATTTTCTTTTGGTTTTCATTGTTCTAATCTAGTGATCCTCTGATTTTATGCATTATTGGTGTCCACTTGTAAGTGCCCCCTCTCACTTGGAAGGCCATGTGTACCTTGACTAGTTTTGCATAACATCTTAGGTGAGGTTATTTATCAGACATGTGTTTATTTGCATGTATATTTTCATTTACTATGGCAAAAATTACAGTTCTTAATAGTTATCATATATTTTGTGTACATTATTTCTTTTTTGTAACAATTCTTGGTGTGATTAAGTATTCATATTAACATGGCTAATCTAGTGGTTATTGTACTATATCACTTTTTATTTAGACACTCAATGATGACATTTAATTTGTATCTCTTTACAAATTGTGACAGTTACTTGCATTCTTTTAGATTTCATTTCATATGGGGCCCCTTAACATAAATGGTTGGCACACAAATAGGGAATAATGAGGATATCTGACACACCTTCATCTAATTGATTAGTTATAAACTAAAACTTGGCAGCAGAGACTTATGAAAAAATCACTATTCCAATGAACTTTCACCATTTATGTATCATGGATTTTGTTTCTCATAACTACATCACTGTGTTTGATCACACTTCATTCCCTCATTATCTCGCCCCTCTCATATCCCCTATTACATTATGTGACCTTCAAATCTCAATTACTCTAGTCACTCTTTCCTTATATCACATTTCTCTTTCTCCCATCATCAATCATGTTCTATGCATCCCCTATTTCACACCTCTCACTAGTGCCATGAGGCCTCTTTGTGGCCTTTCAAACTCAAATTTTGAGTTGCACCTCTTCATCTCATTTCATCTCCTATCATCAATTTTTTTTTTTTTTTTTTGTCTCATTGCATTCTCCTTTCATCTATCACATTTCATTACATTCCTTCTTATTTATTTTAAATTATTTTCATTCCATCCTATTACATCATTTAGTGTTTTCTTCCACTTCATCATTCCAATTTTTTTTCATTATCTCTTTTTCTTACCATCTTCATTTCTTTTTATGCCATTTCCTATCCATTTTCATTCCATCTTCATCAAACATCAAACCTTTTCTCTTTAATTTATCATTTCTTTTCACTCAAACCATTTTCAATTCTTTTATTTATCTATTTATTCTTCATTCCATTTCAATATTATTATCATCTCATTTTTCTATTAGTCAATCATTTTATGACATCCTCTTTATTTTTCTCATTCATTTTAATCCATTTCCATCTCAAGTTCATCTTTATTACACTAATATACCCTTCTTTAGTTTGTCATCTTCATTATCATATTATTTTATCACATATTGTTTTCTTTTCTTTCTTTCATTGCATTCATCCATATTATTAAATTTTTATCATTATTTTCATCTTATATTATTATCATGTTTTTTATTAATCACTTCCATTACCCTTTATTCCATTATCAAATTTTTCATGTCCTTTCATCACACTACATTTCATTCATTAATTTCATTTATGCATTTTATTTATATGTTCAACATCTACATATCATGTCATTATATGAAGAATCTATTCATATATGCATTCACCACATTAAATCCACATCTACAACTATCATAAAAATAAATACCATATGCACATCACATACATCCATCCATGACATCAGTAATACAAATTCTATGATTCAAAAACATGAAAGTTCATCATCAATACACACATAAAAGCTCAATCAAAATAATCATACATCAAAAGGTCATCAACATACATCAAAAGGTCATCATCATAAATGATACATCTACTAAGCCAATAATATGCAATACAAAATGATACACAAGATCACTCCTATGTCTCACAACCTGCATCATCTATTTGTGTCTAATTAGGAGGTGCTTGATTACTAGGGGCACTCATCTCATCTTGTGGAACCTAATCCTCTAAATCTATTGTCTATGTCCTAGGAATGGCTGAGGCCACCTGACTAGTAGTCATCCCATTTATCCTTAGTAGTAGGGGTGGACCTGGAGGCATTAGTGTTAGTTTAGCTAACAATCCCTACACCACACTTGTTGATTAGATAATATCTGTCCCCATTAATCAAACTTGTGCCTCCATGACACTCATACGAGTCTCCATATCTGATGGCCCATCTATTCTAACTAGTGATGATACTGTGACTACGAAAAAATGTGGCTAGACATGTGGCTATGGTCTTTGTACTACTATGATAGGAACTTGTACTCATGGCCTCTGTCTCCTAATGAATTGAACATCATTTGATAACATGGCCTTGGTCTGTGCTAGCCTACTTGAACCCAAATCTTCTTCCCTCCTTCTCAGCCCTGCACTACTACCTTTTCCTCCTCTCATCATAATCACACTTGGCTAGTGGGCCTCTCCAGTTCTATCAGCTTTGACATCCTTTGGCCTTTATATAGGTCCTTGTAATACAACCCTCTACATTGGCAACACCATTACCTTACCTTTGCCCCCATATCTCTCCTACACCCTTGCTCTGGCTCTATCCTTACCTCTCCCCTATCCACCCTCACCATCACCATCCTCACCCCCACTAGACTTCTCCTCTATCTCAGGTATTAGCTCTATAGGCTCTGTATACATCATAAAAGGATGCTCTCTAAAAAACCACACATAATCTTCCTCCATCCTTGAATTTGCCTTGCCATCCCACAAAGCCCATCTCCATGGAGTCTCTATCATCTGAATAAATGCCTTCCAACATGCCTCATACTCCAATGTCCGACCCTATATCAATCTCTCAGGCTGGATACAACCATAATGTGTCACTCACTGAGGCATCCCCCATTGATGAACAAACTATCTAAATATTCTACTAAAATAGAATCTCTCAATCATTGAGGGGATCAATTCTTAAAAAATTGAGGGGAAAAGAAGTAAATCATCTCATCACCATCCTCTACCTATGGCTCTAGGTAAAAGTTTAAAGTTGTGTCACCTTTCAGGCTGACTTATTAGACCAACTAAATTTGAGTATTTCTATCTAAAAATATATTTTGTTGAAACATATGGTCTAAGATAAATTCATTGTAGCTAAGTTATATATGGTCTCACAATTTTCCAATGGCAAATGTCAATTAAATGCATGGTTTATACTAGTTTTTATCTAATTACTAAAAAAATAAAATTATTTTAGAAAAGTGGAATTTTAATAACTCTTACATTTTTTTATGATATTATTTTAATAACATATAAACACAATTTTATAGAGCTCAAAGTCTACAATATTCTCATATAGAGTTTATAGTGTTTTAATTAGACATTGTATATTATAATTAATAAATTCTACAAGAACATATTTTAACACTCCAAAAAGTTGTCAATTTTGATAAAGATAAAAATATTAAATCATATCAAAAATATTAAAAATTATGTGATGTTCTAGAGGAGAGAATCCTCTTCTAGAATGTATAATTTTTCTTCTTGTTAGAATTTTTTTTTTTTGAAAAATGTGGTGGGAGATGAAAACTATCAATTTTAGGTGAGTTAAAATTTGAATTGTTATAAAAGAGAAAATATAGGCCTAAAGTCAATTTTTATTTTTGATTTTTCTAGCTATATATGTAAACTATAACATAGTTTGAGATCAAAGGAAAATAAGTTTTAGTGTATTTCAGCACCTCAAAATTTGTTTATAAAAATTAGGAAAATATATCAATTCTTACTCCAAATAATTATTAAAAATTATAATCCTAAACTTCATCTATTTCTACAATTTTTATTAATTTAATTCATTTTCAAATTTAATAAAATAATACCAATTTTATGTCTTTGAAGGTGAACTTCCATACTTTTGTTAGCCTTTTCCTTTACAAAAGGGTGACATAGGTGTGTGCTTTACCCCTCTATAAATTTGTATAGTCTCCACACAACCTCATCTAGATCATCCAATATATGCCACCAATACTTTATCTTTCCCAAGTGAGGCTAGACAATTACATTTGAATACACATAAATGTAAAACATATTCTATGGTCACTAATACACACATATCAGTCAGGTAATGGAAAGGTTATCTCATGTCCATATCTATAATAATATAACACCTACTAACAGTAACATGGCCCCTATATGCACAACCTAATGTAAATCTAACATAATTGGGCTAATATGTAGAAACCCCATGCAAATCTTCATGGTCATTCAATCATATAAAAAATTATGTGGTCCATCCAACTAGACATTAGTGCCGTCACCTATCTAGTAGAAGAAATCCTTCTATTAATCCTACTAACATTGCAAGCAACAAATTATACTGCAATATATGGAACAATGGTACACTGTCATCCCCAATGTCATCATCCCCAAATACCTCTTTGAAAGTTGTCCCATCATCAGTCTGATCATAATAGACTAGATACCCCATAGTAGGGATCTAGAGAATCATATATATATCCTCAAGTGAAATTGTCATCTCTCCTAAGGGCATGTAAGAAGTGTTGTGGTCCGAGTGCCACCACACAACCACAATTGTTAATAATCCTCTATTCATCTAGAACTAGGGCATTTGAAGAAGGTATGTGAACCCACATCAATCAATCACCTATCACTTGATCACTGATAATATACCTATGGACTCCAATGGCCATGGATACAATCCCCAAATCATGAAGCAATCAAACAAAAGAATTAGTTTCATTGCAAGTAATTATCCTACATCAAAAAAACAAACATCTAGCTATCCAACTAATGGTTCTATCTTGAACATATTTATTTATTTTTTTTCCCAATCTATATCTCAAGATGAATATGTCATCTTTTCCTACTCTATATCCTTAGGGGGGTGTTGGTTTAGTTTTCCACCATATATTTTACCACACTCTCTAGTGAAAAACCCTTAATCTCATGTTTTAAAATTATGGAATATGTTAAAAACCCTAGGTGAAGTTATTAAAATTTCATTAAAACCCTTGTCACGTGCCCTAACATTTCAAAATTCTAAAAAATAGGTTTCATGAAAATCATGTGGGGAAGGTTATTACACAAAGGTTTTATTTTTTACCCTTATCATGTTTTTATTTTAAGTTACCTTTTCAGAATTTAGAAACTATTCACTATAAGAATTTCCCTAACCATGGTTATTTCATTAATATTTTGTGAAATATCTTAACCATTGTGGTTTACCTTTATCAACCATTGATCTTTGGAAGATCAATGATGAGTACATACTCACATTGGGATTTGCTTGACTTTGAGAAAATGTAGGCAAGTGCCTATGTACCACATAGCACCTCATGACATTGAGCTCTTTAATGTGCCACAAAGAATTGGATGGTGTTAGAACTTTTTAGAAGTTGTCAGAGAGGAATTTCTAACAATTTAAGTAGTTGAGCTGAGTAGCAAGGTCATCTTTGGGTATCATATCATTGAGTTATTGATCTCAGGAAGATCTACAGTGAGCATATTACCACTTCATGAAGATGTGTGAACTTTAACTAATGTGGTAAAGTGCCTGCTTGCCACATGTACTCAGTGATGTCATCCTTCTCATTTTGAAAAGGTGTTGGATTAGTTGGCAACTATCAAAATATGCTGGATAAAGTACATCATTATATTGGTTGACTTTGCTAACTAGGTTGTGAAAAATGGTAAAATATGTAATACTATCGATCTTAGAAAGATCAATGGAAGATGATTCATCATAATGTTAAAATGACTGAACTTTATGAAATGTGGGAATGTGCCTACTTGCCATGTGGACAAGTAGGACCACCTACTCAGAAGGTCACCTAGTCACACTAGGGTGGAAAAGCATGGTGATATGGAACATAATGATTAGTGGGATGCTCCATGTGTTTTCTAAGCTGGAAAATGAGTATACCAGTGGGCTGATAAATTAAAGCCAAAATTATAAAGTTGTAAGGATTTTCAAGATCATTAATCTTTGGATGATCAAGGATCTGCACTTCACTACTTTGTGAAAGTTCTCTTACTTTAAGAAATGTAGGAATGTGCCCTATTGATGCATGGAAATTTCTAAAAAGGAGTTAATGTAGCTATTTAATTTTAAAATAAGTCATCCAACGCTTAAAAATCAACGATTAAAATTCAAATTTCATGACATGGTGTAAATTCCTGACTGTTAGAGTATTAATTCTCATCAAATCCACTTTTTGTGAGCTTAATGTTGTCTTAAAATTTTGAATTCACCATTATTGAGCCATAAGATCACAAAATTATCATAGCTTGAATATTTCTAGAGCTAAAGGTAAGAGTTCTCAATATTTTTGAAACTTTTCAAAGTGAATTATAGAGAATAATAGGCAAGAAAAGTGAGCAAGTTGTTCGAACTTCTAAAAATTAAGAAATTCTGATTACACTAGGTTAAATTGAAAAAATTCCTTCATGCAAGGATTTTTTTGGAAAACTAGATTACCTAAAGAGGGTAGTTCATGATGATTTTTTTGAACAAATTTCACTATCAATGAATGAATTATCTAGGGGTAGAGAATTGATTTGAAAAATCCCTAGGTTACTAATTAGCGAGGGTTTCTATAACAAAGAAAATTGGTTAAGAGACACAGATGTGTCTATGGGATGCTTAGAACTTTTTAATAAATGGTTTGTAGAAAGGAAATTAGATAATCAAACAAGAAATGTCTGGGAATTTGACATAGGTAAATTGATTGTCCCTAGAGTCTTCTTCAACGATGATCTATTGGCAGACATGGCCAAGAAATATGGTCCAATTACTAGAGTTGTAAAGAACCATGTAGGGGTTAACCCTTTTAGGGTTTCACCTAAACTGATCAGAGAGGTTTTCAAGCTGAACCCCAATCATGTTGTTCATGAGAAAATTGACATGGAAGACCTCCAAGCCAGATATGATGCACAAAAGTTGTATTTAAGGGGAGGGTCATTACAAGAATATTTTGTTAAAATTGAATCATTTCCCTTGGTTACAAAAAATACCCCTAAGCCCTTGTTGAAAATATATTTTAACCCTAGGGCACAAGCCTTATATTTCTCTCTTTGCAAAATCCTCAATATGGATGAACAAGATCATATCCTAGGCTCTATTGTTCTTATTACTACCAAAACTCTTCAATATGGAATGAGTTCAATACTCAATTTTGCTACCTTATTGGTTGAATAAATTCATAATGGTTTGATTGGAATAGCATAGGCTAAAGTTAACAAGCCCTTCTTCTAGTATTCAATGTTGATGTATATCTATTTATACAAAGGAGTTACCTTTTTATCTAAGGAGATGAAACTAGAATTAGAAAGAGATGGAGAAAGACTTCCTATTTAGTTATGGAATGCAGACATGGGAGGTGACTACTGCTAGCTTTGTTGGGTTTGATAGGGACTTTTCCTCTAGGCTCAAAATGTTGTTGGTAGGAGATAGCCCTAGGATACACAGTCTTTGTTACAACTCATTAGATGTAAAGATCATGCTAAAGGACTATTGGCAAGTCACAACTAGGGTGATATTATTTCATATGTTGTTTCCAGTATTTTATAGTTTATGTTTTTTTGGGAAAGACCCATATATTGCCATACCAAGTGCCCTTGAAGGAAGGGATTATTGAGTTGTTATGGAAAATCTGATTAGTTGAGGAGAGAGATTTACTTGGTAAATACAAAGGTACCTTCTTTCCAATGATTATTGTTATTCACAATTTTGTTTTTGTAAAAAAGGAATGGAGAAACTTTGGAAAATTATTAGACAAATATCAGATGGTCCAATCCCATGCCCATTTTGTTGATTTAGAATGATTTTATGACATCCTCAAAGAAAGGAGTAAAGCTAAGGTTTAGATGCAATTTGTATATTTTCTTGACAACATAATCCTAAGGAGGAAATAGATATGCCAATGGACAACTTTTCTAGGATAATGCAAAAACTAAATGAGAAGAAATAGATCATAAGTAAAGAATACCTAGAAAGGGCTAGTGGAGAAGAGGTTGGCAAGTAGATGATTGTGACCCTAGGGCAATATACTTTGTAGAAAAAGGCCATGTATATAGTGGCCCAAAATATACAAAATGTTCCTCCATACAAGAGGACAAGGTTTGAAAGCCCTCCTAAAACACATGCTCCTAAGAAGCAAAGACTAGAGTAGGGATCATCTTCTCATGTAGAAGAATATTCACCTACCTATACTCCACTCATAATAGATGATGAAGCATCTTTGATAGAATAGCTAAGGAAAATTGGAGGGGAATGGGACATTATGATCACAACTGATGATATTAAAGGAAGAGCACCTAAAGAGCCTCCTTTGCCATCTTTTGATCTTATTATTGTATATTATAGAGGAAAGGAAATAGATCCTATGATTGAATAGGCTACCCAAAAATTCATTGATGATGAAATTTTTGTAAAAACTAGAGCTTTTGCCCAATTTTTGTGGAGAAGAAATATCAGTAATTATGAAAGTAAGTGCAAATTAATAAAAGTAGATCAACCTAATAAGTTGGACTTTAAAATTGAAGAGGAAGTCTAAGCTAACTTCTTGGAGGAATTTTCACAATTGACCCTTGAAGGGGGGAGACAACTATTGAAAGACTTAGGAGTTTTAATCTTGCCTGAATGGGACATAGGCAATGCTATGGTTTTTTATTTTTTTAGGAAGGAAAAAGATACTTAGTTGAAAATTGAGAAGGAAATCCTATAGGCACATAGAGGTTTGAAATACAATAATGATCACCAAGCATTGGCAGTATGTTTTAATGAAAAGAGAGAGAAAACTAGGTTACCTAAAATTTGAAGTGTTGAGCATACAAGTAGTCTTGGTATTTATAGAGAAGATGAGGTAGATAGTGAAAATCTAAAATGACTAGGGAGATGATGGACTTTGGGATGGTAGTTTCTAAAAAAGATAAAGGTAAATTCCTAGAGCTAAATGCAAAGTTTGAAGAAATATTGAAAGCATATGAGGAGAGAGGGAACAAGATACATCAGCTAGAAATGTAAGTATCCCAGATGGACAAGTAACTAAGAAAGAGAAAAGTGGGAGAGTCAATTCAGCCTCAAATTACCTATCCTTGACACCCAACTAAACCATTCAAGTCAACTTCCTTAGTAGAGTTACCTAACACACCACAAATGATACAATTCTATACTACTGAGGAGTTCAAGGAAGAAAATAATAAATTTTGGGCCTTACATGTTGAGTTGAATGACTTGTTTTAAGATGAAATTAGGAAAACAATCTTATATCTGGTAGATAAGATTGAATGGCCAAAATTTTATGAACAATTGGTAAATTTTTTGGATATGTGGAATGAAATAATAAGTGGTGAAGATGCTCTAAAGCCTAGTATGAATAAATGGAGTCATAGGGATAAAGATGTCACCCTTTTGTGTGTCTCAATTATTAGTCTATCTTGTGAAAAAATAGAAAAAACCTTATGATGTTACTAGTAATTTATCTAATTTTTATGAGAAAAGGATTGAAATACAAAAAAGGATCATAATTTGTCTTTCTAAATATCTAGGTGATAAATTTGAACTCTGTCCCATGTACTTAAAAAGGTAGATAAAAGAAAAGAAAAGGAAGAATGAAGCAAGGAATTAGATGATTTATTATGCCATAGAATAAATGGAGTCATAAGTGAAAATGGACATTTTCTATGGGCAATGAAAAATGAGGAATTTGTTAAAGTGAAGTTATTTTATAATTCTATTAGAGAAGAATTTGTTGAAATAAATAAAATATGAAATTTTGTGATCAAGAAACAATGCGAGGTCTTGAGTTTTGACTAGCTTGATGACATAATTTTTAACAAATTTATGGAGGATTTTGTGCATGCAAAGAAAATGGAAATAGAAGAAGATGATGTGGACCAAGATGAGAATCAAAAAATTGATACATCAATACAAATATTGTTGTGTATTTTCTTTGATTCGAAGCTATTTCATGCTATATTTTCCCTAGGATAGGGTGGCAATTTAGTCAAGGTTTTGAAAACTAGTGCTAAGTTAAAAAGATTAAACAAATGGAAGAAAAAAGAAAAAGTATGCAAGCTTATACAAGAGCCAATCCTGATATACAATTATATACTGACTTACCTCAAGGTAGTAGGAAGAACCAAAACAAAAAGAAAGAAGATATAAATCCTACTTGGAAACCAAGGGGTAGTTCATCAATAAACTCTCAATACCAACCAGTGGTAGGGAGAGAATATTCGTCATTAAGTTTTGAATTAGAGACCACGAGGCTCTTAGGAGGGATGTTTAGTACTCCATTACAAGAAGAACAAGCTTACCATGACAAGAATGTTTCCTCAATGGGAGATGCATTACATAGTCCAAATGTGATAGATGAAATGAATCATAGGATACGATATCAGAATGTCATGAAAGATCATTTTAATCCTAGAGTAGTTCCATATGTGGAGACAAATCTTATAGATCTTGAGGATCCTACTGATTTAGAAGCAACTTCTATAGATCTAAAAGTGGTATACTTAGAAAAAGGAATCTTAAAGAAATGGGTTGTAGAAGAAGAAGCCAAACATGCTCATTTGAAAAGGAAAGAGAACAAGCCATAATGAATTCTCTCATTGAAAGATATAGTTTTATCATAAGAATGGCTACCCTAAAATATTAGAACAAAAAAATAGAGGAAAGGACTTCAATCCTTTATGCTGATGTTTTTGGGGATATAGATAGTTTGAGATTCAAGGTTCTAGAACAAGAAAATTTCATAAGCCAAAGGTAAGAACCTATGCTATCTAAAGTTCAACCCTACAAGCTTGTTCAAATAGACCATGTAGAACCTATTGTGAAACCCCAGATAAAGGAAAAGGTAAGGCTGTAGAAATCCAAATAACTAAACCTCAAGATATACCAACTAGATCTACAAACCCTCCCATGTCTAAACTGGATTTCGATTTGGAAGAGGCTAGAAAAGTGAAGGAGGATCTTGCAAAAGAATTTGAGAAGATTGAGAATGAAGCTCAAGTAGTAGAAACTAGGAGAAAGATTCAATTTATAAAGTCCAACTCTGCCTTAGCCTCATGGCCTAATTTGTCCACCCAACCCACAACTTCTATACCTACTTTTGGGCTAGTAGTTTCTAACCAAAATATGTCTCAATCTACCCCTATTTCATCATGTACCACTAGTACCCAGATTCCTACTATTCAAATACAGCAGTCTAAAAATGGTGTCCATAACCAAGCCAATATAGAAAGCATATTTTTGGCGCTCAAAATTGTAGCCTTGATTTTGCAAATTTTGAGAAAATCAAGCCCCATAAATGCCCATAAATGCATGTATACCCAGTTGTACCTTTGAGCCCCATGAGGTATTTAATGTTTCTAACACCTTCCATTTAGTGTGTCTATGTGTTTCATGAAGTTAAATCACAATTCTGAGCCACTCTATGAAGTCTTGTTTTGAGCTAGTGTTGATTCTGCATTTTTACCCTGTGTTAAATAGTGACAGGAAGCTGTGTATTCCATTGAATATCTCGTACCTAGAAATGTTTTGTGATTCACCACTTTGGGAGTGTCTAGTGTCCATATCCAAGAACATATGTTTTAGACTTTCAGTCATTTTGAATCCATTTGACTAGGTTTTGAATCCCTCAAAGTTGGTCTTTTAATGTTGTTGTGTTGATGCAATTAGTTCAGAATTCTGGAAGCCCTGTTTGATGAGTTATAACTTTTGACTAGTTGACCCTTTTGCAGTGCATTATAAACACTAGAGACTTGTTATGTTTCAAGTTTTATCTTATGATAAATCCATTTGATTAGTTTTCAAATGCAATTCCAAACACAATTTCTATCTTTTTATTAGTGTTAGCATTTGCAGATTTGTCAGGACCCCTATTTGGGACATTATAACTTGAGATCTGTGATTGCTAAGACTGAATGGATTGTACCCCTATGTTTTTCTCTGAAAATGATTTAGCTGTGCCAATTTTTAAGTCTTGACAAATCAATTTGCACACTTTTCTAGGTCATTTCCATTTGCAAAAATTGCTTTTCTGTCAGTGTTTCCAATATGCAAAATCCAAGTAGCCCACTTTGACTGCTTGCTATTTGCACCTTGTTATTCATCATGAGTCCAAATTGTAGATTCATATTCTCCTCATGATAGAGAACCAATACCCAAGTTTTTGTCTTCCCAAGTGTCAATTTACCCATTTTCTGAAGCTGAATCCAAACCCAGTTTATTGCTTTCTAACATGTTCATCTACAGGTGATTCTGAGAAGGCAACTTTAATAGTGAATATATTTTGACCCAAAATTCATCATGAGACACAATTGAACAAGGTGCAAGAACATGGAACAAATAGTCAATGTGCCAATTTTCAGAGCCCAGTCAGATATTTGGGTTAGTTTTTAAGGCCAGTCAACAGATCTCCTGGCACAAAAGTGACAGTTGAATTTAAAGGGTAGAAATGAGCTTTTAAGGATCATTCAGTGATTGAATGTGATTTTAATCAATATCAAATGATGAGTGGGTTAATTAAAAAAATTAGATGTTTGAAAACAAAATTTTTTTAGTCGGACCCACTTTGGGGCCTGACTATTTCCACCAGATTGAAAAGGCATTGGTTTCAAAATAAAAGTTATAATGATTTTGCAATCATTAAATTTTATTTGTATGTACATCATGGGAGATCAAAAGATATGAAATGAAGAACAAATTCTCATCTAGTCCACAATAGAATTTTGAATTGTGTTTGAAGTGTCTTTCTAATTAGGTATATGAGTGTATGGACTAAAAAAAGGGGTCATAGCATCTTTCATGACCAATCCAGTAATAATGGTCCCTATGACACTGTAGTTTATCACTGACCCCACATGATAGTATTTTGTGTAACCCTCTATCAATAGATTAATAATATCTATGTTGATCTCCCCAATTTGGAAAAGATGGTTTTTAGAAAGATTGATACACATGCTTACCACTCAGCATGCATGGACCAGAAGCATCTGCTACATTTGGTAAATTCTAAGCTGAAGAAAGAACATGATGGAAAATATCTTACATTAAAGGAGATATTTGAGAGCTTAGACTTAAAAGGGTATGATCCTAATTTTGATCTTTGGGATGCACATGTAGACAGGAACACTTTTCATCGATTTGATAATTTTAATCTAAAATACAACTCTTGTGGGAAAAGAGTACTTAGAGAAATTTTCTTAAAGCAAGACAATCTCATTCAAGGTTGCATTCTTGCTGAGCTAACAAATCAAGTATTGTCTAATCTTGTGGCAAGTAATTACCAAATGGCATAATATATGATATCTATTTATGGAAGGAAAAAGAGTGAGTGGCACCAGCTGGCAATCTGGTTTGTTAACAATAAAATATGTAGTGAAAATGCTATTTGGTTGATTCAGTCACATCAATTGTATAATATATACTAAGGAATGGGAATCATTCTAGCTCCAAGATATGTACCAACTTCAGGCCGAGGTCAATGCTAACATTAAGTGACCCAATTTGCCTCACATTGCAAAAGATAACATCGCTGCTTCACAACCACAACCCACTCTTGTTGTCCATCCAAGCACTATCTTAAATTTACAATCAAAGGGGAAGATCAACAAACCCATGCATAAAGGGTAGCCCAAACATTTACAGGAACAAAGACCCACACAATTAGAAGAGGTAGCAAACAAAGGAGCTAGCTTCATGAAAGATTGACACAACAATTGAAGAAAAGACCAGAAGTCAGCCCATGCCATGAGAAAAGTCCTCATGCAAAAATGTAGAGAAAGCCTTCTGAAAGGCTCAAGCTGATAGAAAACAAAAAGGGGAGCCTCACGCTTTAAAAGAAGACAGCGACTAGTAGTTTAAAAATGAGCTCACACAACCACAAACCAAGAAGGAAGGAAAACCACAAAATTCAGAGATAAACCCATGCATTTAATGCAAGAGATTGTAGTAAGAGACAAAGTTAGTGCATGGATCAAGAAATCTCATGTAGCATAAGGACAAAGCCATAGTCCATGCAATGAAGAAGACCCACATGAAGACAGTTAGTGTGAAAAGGAAAAGAGATCAGAGGAGTCCTACAAGCATTTTGAAATAAAGTAAAGCAACAAAAACACCTTGCGCAAGCAATTTTTTTGAAGTTTTTCATTTTTTTAATTGCTACCCTCCCATAGACAAACAACAAAGGAGCCCATCATTAAGAAATTAAAAGCAACATCACAGTTTAAAAGGATAACCCATGGATTAGGCAAGGAAGCCATTTGGATAATACAACAACTCATGCCATGCAAATACTAGCTGCAATAGCTAAAAGAAACATAGAAAAAAACATTGAAAAATAGTTATCCCACATTGTTTACATAGCAAACCTTTTGATTTTTTAAATACCCTAGTGCTTCATTAGCAAGTGTCTTAAGATAGGGTGCCCTTTGAAAGGCAAGTTCGCATGCGGTCCAATGGCTAACTTGGGATGTGAAAGATAGTTAGAGGTGCATGAAGTACAATTTTGAACTAACACACAAACCATAACAATGATGTTAGCATGGATAGCCAAGACCAAAAAAATAAAAAATCAATCCAGTCGCTACCTTGCTAGCCAAAAATTCCCAAGATTTCTAGCTAGCAACATAGCGAATCACCAGAAAGTTTCAAACCCAGCGAGAAGTTAATAAATTAGTGTGGGTCCTAACTACAGGCTTGACAGCGAATTGGGTAGTGCGAAGTGGCAGCTGACAGATGAGTCAATGATGATCATAGATGATGTTGTTTTTTAGATCAATCACAAGGTGTCATGTGGCACAAAATATAAGGTAGGTTGTGACATGGTGGGGAAGGTCTTAAGGATGCACTAGATTGCACCACATGGCAGATCCAACGCACTTCACTATATCGCTAAGGTGAAGTTGCTCACCTGTTAGCATAGCGACATAGCGAGTGCCTAGATGGTAGGACTAGATGGTAATGAGGTGGCAATGATGTGGCACCCAGTCATACAAACCTGAGCCAATCATGTGATGACATGTGGCAGAATGGTCTAACAAAGTTTGACCTAGCTGGAAAATTGATAAAAATAATCAAACTCACAAAATTAATTTTTATCAACTCACGTGCAGACCTCCGAAATAAAATTTGAAAATTTAATTTAAAATTAAAACTTGCTATACTTTTGACTATAGGTTTTTAAAATTTTTTCAAATTGATCTCTTTTAATGAAAGCCATGGAACAGAGGTCTGAACTTTAGAAGGGCATAACCTATGCATTTTTTATCCAAAATAAGCATTCCAATATACCACCAAAACCAAGAGAATTTGAATTTTCTATTTCTGATGTTAGTTTATTTATAGGTATTCATAGGTTCATGCTATAGGCCAATTTGTGTTTCCTGACGCATTGGTAGTAGAACAAGAAAATTTGATCATTGAGCATTAGAGTTTTTTGAAGAGTAGATTTGAAGACCTTATGAAGCCTGAATGTGGTAAAGATAATTTTGCATTCTTGACATCACATTGAACTAATTTTCACTTTTTACCATGCATTTACTTTGACATTAAAAATTAGTTACTTTCTTTCATGATCAAATTTCTGAGATAGTTGATGCACTTGAGAGCCATAATCATGGGGATTTGATTTGTAGTTACAGAGAGAAGGTAGAGAGAGGCTTTTCATTTTCTTGGGAAGGAATTTTGAGGGTACACATGTTAGTTGCAGATTCAATTCGAGAATTGCTTCCTTCCTATATCTTTCTTCCTTCTTCTGTTTTGCAAGGTTGCTGGCAGTTTGCTCTGGGTAATACCAGCGAGGTTCTAGTGTTTTACTATTGAAACTAGGGATTGTAGATGGTTTTGCTTCCTTTCTATTGAACTAAGCTCTAATAGTGAAGACCACACACCCACACCTATGTAGATTTGCATTTCATTTTCATGCATTGTTTCTGAGACATGATAATGGATGCTAGATTATGTGACATATCTTAAGCTTCATTTTGTGTTGCCAGTTTGTGTATTTGGTCTTTCCAAGGATAAATACAAAACTAGATTTATATGAATTATCCGAGTTCTCTAATTCTATCTCCTAATTCTTCATGTGCTATTAACTTTGAGATTAAATGGATAAGGTTCATTTGATTTAAGGAAACTTGGATGAGTTGTATGTTAGATCTATTGTTTCTTTTGACTCAAGGAGTTAAGTAAATTATTCATCATTCTGATAGGGTTTATGGGTGTATGAAGGGGATATTGCATAAGAATGAGATTTGGGGATTTTAGTAGATAAACTTGATTGTAATGCAAGTTAGGTCATCCTACTAGTAATGACTCTATGTTTCAATGGATAAGGCACTGATCACTAAATCAGATGCAAGCTGATATGAATGTCATTTACACAAAATATTTTATTCAAATAAATTCAATTTTTCATGTCTTGTAGTGGGCTAAAAAGAACTAACCCTCACTCAACTTGTGAATATCATAGAATTGCAATTTTCTACTGTAGATCTATGTCCTTTCATGAGTTATTAGGAGATATAAGGGATTTTCATTTGTTGTTAATAGGTTTAGATTTATGTTTTAAATGCACTGGTACCATATCTCAGAACCTCAAGGTTAACCCGCCTAGGTGTAGTAGAGCCTAAAGTGAAGAAGGAGTTATGCCTTATAGTTGGCCCAAGACTATAGTCTAGTGTATCTGCAATAGGAAGTTGCTAGCCTTAGATGCATTTATCTGGTTTCTTGGTTATTTCCAAAACTGTTAAATTAGGAGCCAACAAAATGGCAACTCTGCTAGGGAATTGCATACAGAAAGAACCAAAATCTTTGGCATGAAACAGACTAGATATAGCATATATATAGCAAGAGGTGTTTCTTATTTCCTTGCTGAAGTTTCATGTTCCCCAATGTCCTTATTCATTGACAAAAATAGTTTGATTGAATTGAATAATTTGTAATATCAAACTCATTTGCCATTTTAATAAGTCACTATCACAATTCAGAGTTAATGTCATATTCTTTCACTTTGTCAAGAGTGTGAAATTCCCATGTTGTTGTATAAAGTTTGCAAATACCTATTGTAAATTCTAGACCAGCTTGTTATGTTTTTCAAGTTTGGTAAATCTTTTCTCACTAAGTGAATGGCAACTCAAAGTTATATCTCTACACTGGTGCTTCAAGATGTGAAGGTATTTTGAAGGATGCAATAGTTGGAAAGCAGATTTGAAGAGTTCATCTCAAGTTCTTGACAATGGGTGAAAGAGTTAGATGAGATGTAGTGCAAGTGTTACTAAATTCAGATAATATCTAAATCTATTGTTATTTGCAGCATTGAAGTAGTTGCATGCATCAGTATTGAAAGGTATTCACATTTTCATGTGATTTTATTTCCATGAAAGTAAGCTTTACAAAGTTTCTCTGTCAAGTGGATTTTCCAACACTAAATAAGAGATTGGTTCAATACATTCCAACATACTTTGTGAGAGGTAGATGCAGTAAAAGAGTTTTTATATTTCAAAGTATGTTTAAAGTTAAACTTGGTAGAAGGTTGTATAGATATGCTGCAAGTTGTTAATCTGAGATTTACAAGTGGTAAATTGTTTCAAATCTTTTCTCACCAAGTGTGAGTGGTGACTCTAGTCTAAATCTTTGTGCCAGTGCATGATTTTATTTTAATATCATAGGGTTTCAGTTTGTGGGCAAATCTAGTTTGTTGGAAAAGAGGAAGTATAGTCTCTTGATTAATGTTTTATGTGATTGCTTGTATCTGCTGAAGTAGTTGATGTCAAAAGATTGAATCATGACTGTGATTTCATTTTCCTCTTCAAGGAGTTGTGGCTCTAAAAAGGACTCTATCTATGGTGTGAATGATTTCATATTTGCACATGTGCCAATAAATAGATCTGAGGTTTCAGATAGCAACACTTAAAGGTATTTTCAGTTATCATGTCTTTGTCATTCATGAAAGTTGAATGGTAGAAATGGTTGCCTCCATCTAGTGTTTCAGCACTAAGAAAATAGAGGTAGGAGTTTTTAAAATTTCAAGAGATGGATTCTGAGTTCAGGTTTGAAAATGATGTGCCAACTCCTGAAAGTGTTTATGCAAATATTGCTAAGTTGAAAAGAAAGATTCATGATAAGACTATCTTAATGTTAAGAAATACAATTGGTGATATTAAGGGTCTTAATGGATTTCAAACTTACATGAAGTTCAAATCAATAGTTATGAATCTTGATGAGTTTTTTAGACCTAAGGAGTCTTCATGGCCAATGGTACTCTTAGAAGTTTTTATGCCACATTCAATTGATTGGCCAGCCAAGATAAGATTAGATTAGATTTATGAAATCCAAGATTTTAACATGCAGGTTGAAAGTGATTTGAAGGCTAGTCTAATATTAACAAATGCAATGAGTCTATTGAAAGTGATATTGAAAATGAAGAATCTCAGCTTTATAAATTAGAGGATAGTAATCAATAGTCTGATAATATGCATAATGTGGATTCATCCTTTTATAATGATGAGTATAAGGAAGATGGAAAGTATAGTAGTAGTAATAGTTCTTCTTCTAGTGATGAAAGTAAATGTTCTAAGATACTGGTTGTTGAGGTGTTGTCTAAGGAAGAAGATCTATGGTATGATCAAAATTCTAATTTTTCACAATGTATTACTAATAAGTCTATTGTGGTAAATGTGTCAAGCCATCTAAATAATAATCAAAACCAAGGAGAAGAAACTAGGGATGGTGTTGACAAGATTTTTGATTTGTTGGCTCATTATTTTGAAAGGTATGCTAATCTATCCAAGGATGCTTGTGCTTTGCCACATTTTGCATTTCCATATGGTGAAGTCATTTCCCCTAAATTTGATGCTAAAGAGGATATAGTTTCAGAATATGCTATGTCAACTTTGGGAGGTGTATGTGATGGTAATCCATATATCAGTGCACTTTATGACTTCTATGTTGAGAATGAAAATGGATGGATAAGTTCTATTGCTGGTTCATGGTTTTCATGTTTTCATAAGGTTGAGATGCATTTAGATTGCTCATATGACAAGGAAAGAAATAGTAATGAATTAGTTTACCCTAGTGAGCTATTTGAATTTTTTTTTGATATGGATCAGCATATTGTTAGAATGCAATTTCATGATAATTCTTGTGATTTGGGATCTAATCATTTTTTGGAATTTGAAGACAATGTAGCATATATTCAGTTTGATGCATGGTGTATTGATGTTGCAAATGAGGAGAAATCAGAGTTTATATACTCTTCATATATGGATGCACAAGGTGAGTTACAATTTGAACCATGTAACTCATTGAATGAAGTTGAATATGAGCACTTTGTGTTTCTAGTTGAAAGAATCAATGATTGAGTCAGAAATGATCAGTTTCAGTTTGATATCATTTTTTATGATCATGTTGATTCATTTTTCACAGTGGGCAAGATGAGGAAAATATGTTTGATTTTTATACGCACTATGTGGATGATGATGGTTCTGTTTTGCCTAATGAGCTGATTGCAAATGTTGATGTGTTGGGTGAAACAAATGGGAATGAGAATTTCAGTTTACCTCAAGAAAGTGTTAATGAGAATCAAGTGTATGATAGAGGTAAGAATTTTTGAAAATTTTTTGGTGACTCGGGGCCATTTTTAACATAGTAGTGTAGTTGTTTCCTATTTTCAATAAAGTTGTTCAAGAGAAACTTTTTGAAGATTTTGGGAATGGTCTTCTTCTTCCAGAGATCTAAAATCTTTCCATGCCCACAAGGGACATGCATCCCTACACAGAGCCATTGTTGGTGCTCAAAATTGTAGCCCCAATTTTGCAAATTTTGAGAAAATCAATCCCCATAAATGCATGTATACCCAACTATACCTTTGAGCCCCATGAGGTGTTTAATATTTCTAACACCTTTCATTTAGTGTTTCTATGTGTTTCATGAAGTTAAATTTCCATTCTGAGCCATTCTGTGAAGTCCTATTTTGAGTTAGTGTCAATTCTGCATTTTTACCCTAAGTGTTAAACAGTGACAGGAAGCTCTATTTGCCATTGAATATCTTGCACACAGAAATATTTTGTGATTCATCACTTTGGAAGTATCAAGTGTCCATATCCAAGAACCTATGTATTATATTTTGAGTCATTTCAAATCCATTTGACTAGGTTTTGAATCCCTCAAAGTTGGTCTTTTAATGTTGTTGTGTTGATGCAATTAGTTTAGAATTCTGGGAAGCCCTTTTCGACGAGTTATAACCTTTGACCAGTTGATCCAAATGTTGAAATTTCTTTTACATTACATTATACATGTTAGAGAATTGTTATGCTTCAAGTTTTAGCTTATTAAAATCTGTTTGATCAGTTTTCAAACGTGATTCAAAATACGATTTCTATCTTTTTATTGGTATCAGCATTTGCAGATTTTTCAGGACCCCTATTCAGGACATTATAACATGAGATCCATGATTGGTGAGATTGAATGGATTGTACCCTTGTTTTGTCCTCTAAAAATAATTTAAGTGTGCCAATTTTTAAGTCTTTATGAATCCATTTGCACACTTTTCTAGGTCATTTCCATTTGCAAAAATTGTTTTTCTGTCAGTGTTTCCAGTCTGCAAATCCAAGTAGCCCAATTTGACCGCTTGTCATTTGCGTCTTGTTATTCATCATGAGCCCAAATCATAGATTCATATTCTCCTTGTGATAGAGAACCAATGCCCCCAATTTTCATCTTCCCAAGTGTCAGTTTACCTAGTTTCTGAAGCCGAATCTGAACCTAATTTATTGCTTTCTAACATGTTTATCTGCAGGTGATTCTGAGAAGGAAACTTTAACAAAAAATATCTTTTGACCCAAAAATTTTCATGAGAGGATATTCAAAAAGGTATAAGAATGTGGAACAAAGAGTCAGTGTGCCAATTTTCAGAGCCTGATCAGAGGTTTGGGTTAGTTTTTAAGGCCAGTCAACGGACCTCTTGGCGAAAAAGTGAGTTGAATTTAAAGGGTAGAAATGAGCTTTTAAGGACAATTCAGTGATCAAATTTGATTTTGATCAATATCAGATGATGAGTGGGTCAGTTTAAAAGATCAGACATTTGAAAATGAATTTTTGTTTAGTCGGACCCACTTTGGGGCCCAACTATTTCCACCAGATTGAAAAAGGCATTGGTTTCAAAATAAAAGTTATAATTATTTTGCAATCACTAAATTTTATTTGTATGTACATCATGGGAGATCAAAAGGTATGAAATGAATAAAGAATTCTCATCTAGTCCACAATAGAATTTTGAATTGTGTTTGAAGTGTCTTTCAAAATAGGTATATCATTGTATGGACTAAAAAAGGGGGTCATAGTGTCTTTCATGACCAATCTAGTAATAATGGTCCCTATGAGACTATAGTTTATCACTGACCCCACATGATAGTATTATGTGTAACCCTCTATCAATAGATTGATAATATCTATTCTGATCTCCCCAATTTGGAAAAGATAGTTTTTAGAAAGGTTGATACACATGTTTACCACTCAGCATGCATGGACTAGAAGCATCTGCTACATTTTGTAAATTCTAAGCTGAGGAAAGAACATGATGGAAAATATCTTACATTAAAGGAGATATTTGAGAGCTTAGACTTAAAAGGGTATGATCCTAATGTTGATCTTTGGGATGCACATGCAGACAGGAACACTTTTCATCAATTTGATAAGTTTAATCTAAAATACAACTCTTGTGGGCGAAGAGGACTTAGAGAAATTTTCTTAAAGCAAGAAAATTTCATTCAAGGTTCCATTCTTGTTGAGCTAACAAATCAAGTATTGTCTAATCTTGTGGCAACTAATTACCAGATGGCATAATATAGGATATTTGTTTATGGAAGGAAAAAGAGTGAGTGGCACTAGTTGGCAATCTAGTTTGTTAAGAATGAAATATGTAGTGAAAATGCTATTTGGTTGATTCAGTCACCTCAATTGTATAATGTATACTAAGGAATGGGAATCGTTCCAGCTCCAAGATATGTGCCAACTTCAGGCTGAGGTCAATGCTAACATTAGGCGACCCAGTTTGCCTCACAATCCACTGGATAACAATGTTGCTTCAAAACAACAGCCCACTCTTGTTGTCTGTCCAAGCACTATCTTAAATTTACAATCAAAGGAAAAGATCAAAAAAACCATGCATACAGAGTAGCCTGCACATTTACAAGAATAGAGACCCACACAATTAGAGGAGGCAGTAGACAAATGAGCTAGCTTTATGAAAGATTGACACAATAATTTAAAAAAAGACCAAAAGTCAGCCCAAGACATGAGAAAAGTCCTGATGCAAAAATGCAGAGGAAGCCTTTTGAAAGGCCCAAGCTAACATCGAACATAAAGGGGACCCTCACGCTTTAAAAGAAGATAGTGACTAGCTATTTAAAAATGAGCTCACACAACCACAAACCAAGAAGGAAAACCCTCACAAAATAAAGAGTAGTAGCCAACCCGCGGCATCCAAAGATAAACCCATGCATTTAATGCAAGAGATTGCAATAAGAGACAAAGTCAGTGCATGGATCAAGCAAACTCATGTAGCATAAGGACAAAGCCACAGTCCATGCAATGAAGAAGACCCACATGAAGACAATCAGTATGAAAGGGAAAAGAGATCAGAGGAGTCCCACAAGCATTTCAAATAAAGCAACTAGCAACTAAAACACCTTGCACAAGAATTTTTTTTGAATTTTTTTATTTGTTTAATTGCTACCCTCCCGAAGACAAAAAACAAAGGAGCCTAGCATGTAGAAATTAAAAGCAACATCATAGTTTAAAAGGATAACCCATGGATTAGGCAAGGAAGCTGTTTGGACAGCACAAAAACTCATGCAATGCAAATACAAGCCGTGACAGATAAAATAAATAGAGAAAAAAAATTGAAAGGTAGTTATCCAACATTGTTTACGTAGCAAACCTTTTGATTTTTTAAATACCCCAGTGCTTAGTTAGCAAATGTCTTAAGATAGGGTGCCTTTTGAAAGGCAAGTTCACATGGGGCCTAGTGGCTAACTTGGGATGTGAAAGACAATTAGAGGCACATGAAGTAAAATTTTGAACTAACACACATACCAAAACAATGATGTCATTATGGATAACCAAGACCAAAAAAATCAAAAATTCGATAAGTCGCTACCTCACTAGCCATAAAATCTTGGGTTTTTCGGCTAGTGACATAGCAAATCGCCAGAAAGTTTCAAACCTGGTGAGAAGTTAATAAATCAATGTGGGTTCTAACTAAAAGTCTAACAGAAAATTGGGTAGCACCAAGTGGCAACCGATAGATGAGTCAATGATGATCATAGATGATGTAGTGTTTTAGACCAATCACAAGGTGCAACATGGCATGAAATCCGAGGCAGGTTCAGATGTGGTGGGCAAGTCTTAAGGATGCACTAGATTGTGCCACATGGCAATCCAACACACGTAACTATGTCACTAAGGTGAAGATTCTCACTTGTAGCATAGCGACATAGCGAGTGCCTAGGTGGTGGGACTAGCTAGCAATGAGGTGGTGATGATGTGGCACCCAGTTATACAGACTTGAGCCAATCATGTGATGACACGTGGCAGGATGGTCAAACCTAGTTTGACCAAGCTGGAAGATTGATTAAAAAAATAAAAGTCCCAAAATTATTTTTTATTAACTCATGTGTAGACCTGCAAAATCAAATTTGAAAATTTTATTTAAAATTAAAACTTGCTATAGTTCTGACTATAGGTTTTTAAAATATTTTCAAATTGATCTTTTTTAATGAAAGCCATGGAATAGACGTCCGATCTTCAGAAGGGCATAACCTAGGCATTTTTTATCCAAAATAGGTATTCCAATATACCACTAGAACTGGGAGCATCTAAATTTTTCATTTCTGATATCAGTTAGTGAACACGTATTCACCAGTTTGTGCTATAGGCCAATTTGTGTTTCTTAGGGCATTGGCAGTAGAACAAGCAATCTTGATCATTGAGCATTAGAGTTTGTTAGAGAGTAGATTTCAAGACCTTTTGAAGCCTAAATGTGGTAAAGATAAGTTGGAAAATATTATTTTGCATTCTTGAGGTCACATTGAACTGATTTTCACTTTTTATCATGCATTTACTTTGACATTAAAAATTAGTTACTTTCTTTCATGATCAAATTTCTGAGATATTTGATGCACTTGAGAGCTAGAATCATGGGGATTTGATTACAGTTACAAAGAGAAGGTAGAGAGAGGCTTTTCATTTTCTTGGGAAGGAATTCTAAGGGTACACATGTTAGTTGTAGATCCAATTCGAGAATTGCTTCCTTCCTATATCTTTCTTCCTTCTCTTTTGCAAGGTTGTTGGTAGTTTGCTCTAGGTAATGCCAGTAGGGTTCTAGTATTTTACTGCTGAAACTAGGGATTGTAGATGGTTTTGCTTCCTATCTATTGAGTTATACTCTAATAGTGAAGACCACACACCTGCACCTATGCAAATTTGCATTTCATTTTCATGCATTGTTTTTGAGAAATGATAATGGATGATATATTATGTGACATATCTTGAGCTTCATTTTGTGTTGCCAGTTTTTTTATTTGGTCTTTCCAAGGATAAATACAAAAGGGGATTTATATGAGTTATCTAAGTTCTCTAATTCTGTCTCCTAATTCTTCATGTGCTATTAACTTTGAGATTAAATGGATAAGGTTCATTTGATTTAAGGAAAGTTGGATTAGTTGTATGTTAGATTTGTTGTTTCTTTTGACTCAAGGAGTTAAGTAAATGCTTCATCATTCTGATAGGGTTTCTAGGCATATGAAGGGGATATTGCATAAGAATGGGATTTGGGGATTTCAATTGATAAACTTGATTGTAATGCAAACAAGTTAGGTCATCCTACTTGTAATGACTCTATGTTTTAATGGATAAGGCACTGATCACTAAATCAGATGCAAGTTGATATGAATGTCATTTGTAAAAAATCTTTTATTCAAATAAATTCAATTTTTCATGTCTTGTAGTGGGCTAAAAAGAACTACCCTCACTCAACTTGTGAATATCATAGAATTGCAATTTGCTACTATAGATCTTTGTCCTTTCATGAGTTATTAGGAGATATAAGGGGTTTTCATCTGCGGTTAATAGGTTTAGATTTATGTTTTAAATGCATGGGTACCATATCTCAAAATCTCAAGGTTAACCCGCCTAGGTCTAGAAGAGCCCGAAGTGAAGGAGTTATGCCTTATAATTGGCTGAAGACTGCAGTCTAGTGTATCTATCATAGGAAGTTGCTAGTGTTAGATGCATTTATCTAGTTTCTTGGTTATTTGCAAAACTATTAAATTAGGAGCCAACACATGTCCAATGCTATTGGTTTTCAGAAGAAGCCCATAGATATGGAAAAATATAAACAAATGTCATTCTTAGGCATCCCAAGTTTCCCACACCCAATATCATTTGACTTAAGAGACAAAGTTGTCAAGCTTTTTAGAAATAATGTTCTTAGTGGTGAGGAATACTTGAGAATATATAGAGATATGATAAATAATTTTTAAGTTGAACATGAGGATATGGTGATGAAATTGTTTGTACACTCATTAAATGAAGATGAAAGGGACTAGTTTAGGAGGCTACTAGATAATAGGATTAGTTCTTGGAGAGATTTAGACAATATTTTCAAAGAGCAATATGGAAATAATACAAATGTTGGTTTTACGTTGAATAGATTCAACAATATAAAAAAGAACCCTAATATATCTACATTTGATTTCAATGTAAGGTTTCAAAAGAGAATGTAAAAACTATTTTAGTTATAAGATTGAAAGAGTATTTGTGTCTTACAGCATATTCCAATGCTTTTGGTAGTAAAATGGCTTATCAGTTGAGAGATAAAGATCCCAAAACTTTGAGAGATGCTTACAAAGTAGCAGTGAATATTAAAAAAATAGAAAAGATTATAGTAAGCTAGGAAGGAGAGATGATCCAACATTGTTCAATCCTAAGAAAGATAAAAATGAAAATGATAAATCTCCTTTAAGTAAGAAGTTTGAGGTGTAGACACCTAAAAACTTTTAGAAAATAAAGTATTTTTATTTTTCGAAAAATTCCTGATGACATCATCATTTATTAATTAATTATTTATTTAATTAATTAATTTATTTTTATGCCATTAAATCCCTTTATCTTAATTAAAAATATTTAATTAAGGAATCCCTCCCAAAAATGTTTAAATCTTATTTAAACATTATTTCCTTATTTATTAATGATTTAATTAATAAATTGACCAAAAAACCCAAAATAAATAAAAAATTTATTTTTTGCACAAAACTTGGCCAATTTCCTTAAGACCACTAACCTCTTCCAAAATCTTCTAATCCTTCTTTAATTTTGATTAAAGGCTAATCCCATCATTTCCTACCCCTAATCCCAACTCAAAATATTTAATTAAGATTAAATATTAATCCTCATGTTTATTAAAAGAGTTTTAATAAATATCTCCTCAACCTAAACCCTTGAAATAAATAAAACTTTATTTATTTCCTAAAAATCTAATTTATCCTCATCCTAAGAAGTTCTAGACTCTTCTAGAAAGTCTTCATCCTCATCCTAGGAAGTTCTAGACTATTTTAGAAAGTCTTTGTCCTCATCCAAAGTCTAGACTCTTCAAGAAGCTGTCTTTAAACCTAATCCTAATCCCCTCCTAACCTTGTCACATTCTCTAAACATGGGCTAAAACTTACCAACCCAAGCCAAAGTTAACAAATATCTCCTCCTTCACCCACCCTCATTAAATGCCATCCACTTGCCTATCCATAAGCTAATCCTAAACCATCCTAATCCATCCTCTAATCATTTGCACAATCCTAAGCAAGCTTAAAACCTTCCTAATCAAGCCCAAGTCAAAATTCCTCTCATCTCCTTCAAAATATCCCAACCATAAAACTTTATGAAGCCCACTAGGCCATAAATGACTCTTCCAAAGCCCTTTCATTGCTCTTACAAGCCATTATGAGGGTCTTTATGAAGATTTTATCGCTTGAGCCTCCTTTGCTGATGCATCCTTCCCCTTTCCTCCATCCTCTCACCCTGTGACATGTGTCACTCCCTGATTGGCTATAAGGGAGCACAATCAATGTGCTCTCCTCTCATGTAATCTGAGCCCTCCATGAGCTTTTTCCCATCCTTGCATCTTAGCCCTCAAACCCTCAAGCCTCTTGCCTATAAATTGGATCCTTCCCCTTTGCAAAACAACACAATCCATGAAGTAAAGTCATAATGCCATTTTAAGAAGCCATTTTACATCAAAACCATACACTCACACCCAAATTCCAACTCCATTTGAAGCCATTTTTGAAGCATAAGCTTGAGCATACATCCTATCTATATAGACAAAGCCACTCAACAAGAGAGCTTCTTATTGAAGAGTCCATTTGTGGCTCATATTCTCAATTAAGAGCTCATCTTAGTCTATCTTGTAGTTTATGAATTTTTTTTAGTTTGTAGACGCTTTATTTAAATTTGGTTTCTATTAGCATACTAACATTGGTCATATACATTTTGGCACGCCCGGTGGGACCCTGCGTGGGTCATCTTCATTAGCTTTTTTAGTCAAGTTTTGTATGTCATTTGCTAATTTTGGCTAATTTTGCTTGCTTTTGTGATTGGTAGGATTGTATAAATTGGTTTTGTAGGTCCACATGAGCATGAAGAAGACAAAGGAACTCATAGTCTATCTCATAGTATTTTCAAATTTGTCAAGCTTATAGGTGGACAAAGCACTTGGAATTCTTCTTCCTCTTCTTGTCTATATTTTTCTTATTCTATCTACTTCTTCTTCTTCTTCTTGTGGGAGATCTTGGCCATTTTTTTTAAGGAATAAAAATCATACAGACTTCTTTTTAGTGCTTAAAATGAACCCCCAAATCATACTTAAATCCATTAAAAATTAAAAATTTGCAAAAAAGAAAAAATCTTTTAACAAGTGAAACTAAACCAATCCAATCATTTTCATCCTTGCAACATCAAGGTTTTAGATGCATTCATGCAAAGTTAGGAACACTTCATTTTTGGGAATTTAAAAAGAACTTCAAGTTTCCATTTCAAAAGGTTCAAAATCAACACTAAGTGCACACTAAAATCTGAATCAAACTCAAAGCATCAATCAAGGATAAAATGAACCTCATTTGCAAATATTTTAAAGTTCTTTTAAAAATCTCATGAAAACTAAGAGTCCTAAATGGTTGCCAAAAATTGTCCTAAAAGCTTTTTTATTTGTTCCAAACAAATGTCTTGTTGCAAAATCTTGAATGTTTCTTAGGTTTTTCATGCATCAAAATAACCTAGGAATATCATTTTTGGGCTTAAAATATGCAAACTAGAACACAAAATCTTGAATGAAAACCAAAGTCCAAAGAGTCATTTTTACTTTCGAGTCCAAAACAATCTTGAATGATCTAAGGTTAAAACAAAGCACTTCAAAGTTCTTAAAACAACACACAAAATTTCAATCTTGAATGCTCAAAGGAAAAAACTTGAATGTTTAATCACTTGTCTTTGAATTCATGTTGCTAAACACACTCTTGAATGCCATGGATTAAAATAAATATTTTCTTGAATGCATGATTAAAACAACAAATCCAATCTTGAATGACAAGGATCAATTAACCATTACAATATCAAACACTTCATTTGGAGCTTTTAAAATTGAACAAACAAATCTCTTTTCCACATGCAATTCAAGAAAAGTTTGATTTTTGGACATTTAAGAAATTTCATTAAGTTAAATACAAATTTGCAAAAATCAATTTGAGTAGTTCCTTGGACTCACCTCTTTTCTAATCACCCATCAATTCAACCATTGGTTGCAATCTCATCGCCATCTATGGGGATGGGTCTACTTGAAAAAGGTGTTAAATGTTCCACAATCCAACTCACTCACTTGTTCTTTGAACATTTGCTTTAACTTTATCAATATTCCTAAATGACGAAAACTCTAGACTAAATCGATCACACTTCAAGTTTGGGCACTAAAATTGAACAACTATTGACGTGGAGGGCCTCTGGGTGGGCGCTTGAAATTGAATCTCCCACATCTTTGTTTTGAGCTTAAAAACAAAGTCATACCAACTCTTGAATGCCTTAAAAAAAATTAATTGATACTTGTCGTGGAGGGCCTTTGGGCACGCAGGTTTACTTTTTTGTTGACCCTAACTCTTCTTCTTATATTCATTCTTCGCTTGATTTTGCTTTGTTGGCACATTTCAAAGTTGGAATTGAACATTGTCTCTTAAACATGAGTGCTCACAAAGTCTAGATCAACACACATAAGAGTCAGTTGGTAAAATAACAAGTGTGTTTTTTAGCCCAAGGTCATCCAAGTCTTCTCTCCCCTTGTCGTCTTTTGAGGCCATCTTGGGTGCATAAGATTAGGATCCAAAACTTTGTTTCATTTTAGGAGGCCTACTTGGGGATCTCATCACCCCTTGGACGACCTCAACTCCAGCATTTCGGTGGAGTATAAGAACTGGGAGGTAAATTGAAAGAAACCTCTCTTGGGATCAAGATTTAGTCACTCGGGCTAAGCCTCAAGGAACTTTATACCCTTGAGAAGTGAAAGACGAGAAGTGGGTTACCACTCCTCTCGGCTGTGTGACATCTTTTTGGCTTCATCTACAGATTTGGGCCTCACATACCTTGGGTATATCGAGGACTCCCTAGCTAAACCAACTGTTAGCCTTGTAGACAACCATATAAGATGTTAATGTGTTTGAAGTGATTGATCGAAACATTTGTAAAACATACGCACTCCTTGGTGCAACTATCACATTCTGGGAATCAAAACTTCTATCTGGTTTTTTCTATCTATTGCTTGGTCTTTTACTTACTGAATGCATGTTTGCCAAACTTGGTCAATCCTAGCTTATGGCACACTTAGAGTAGTCACTGCCTATTCCAGAAGTTGAACAAGTTGAAGAAAAAAAACCAAGATCTCTCAAAGCTAAGCAGATTCGAGAATTGATGTCAGAGCAACCCAAACCCAAATAGAAGTTTCACAAAGTCAAACTCAAGCCATCTCAGGCATACCAAGAACTTTCAGCCAAGAGAAAGGAACTAACACCAAGCCCTTGAATTTCCAAACTCCACAAAGCAGAGGAAAAAGCTATTGAAAAAGCCCTTCAAGATGCCTGGTTAGATTGCACCATCCAATTTAACCAACATCCAGGAGTTAACAATGCTTATGCCTTACCAACTAGGCATGATTTCTATGATTAGACCCACTTGTTTCTCCACATCTTCTTGCATAAGCTTCACTTTTGCATTAGAGTCATCCTTGTAGGTAAGCTAGCCATCCTTAGTCATCCCCTTAAAGCATTTTCACTCATTCATCTCATTTAGAACCAAACCATCTAGCCAGCAATCAAAACCTCACATCCAAGCCTTCAAAATTGTTGTCACCTTGCCAAAAGTTTTCCATTCCTAACATCTTCCAAATCCACCAATCTCACCCAGGTTATCCCTTTGACAAAGCTTTGTCTAGGGTAATTTAGTTTTGTCACTTGTTATCCCTCATCACCTTGAGCTAAAGGTTAGGATCCACAAGTGGTCAATCTCATGTTCTTCCTAAAGGATCATCAGTCTATCCTTAAGTTGACACAATCACCACCAAGCTTTCCCATAGGAAAGTTGACCTTTCATAATTTGGAAACATATCTTTGAAGTTAGAATCCTCAACCCAATCCTCCTTAGGTTTTTTCATACAGCTTTGCCTCAACTTAGGAAATCATTTGCATAGAAAAGCCTTCCTCTTTTGCCTCCATCATCATTGTTGCATCTCATCCATAGGAAACATTCTGCATTTTCATGCCACCCGTCACTCGCTTAGGCAAGAAGAAGAAGGAAACAATGGAGCCCTATCATTTGGATCCAAAAACATTGCTCCCCTTGAGCACTCAACCATCCTTCAGCCTAGAAAATGCTATACCATCATCTACTGACATTGAAGCTTTCATTAACCAACCAAGAAATGCAGTATTGGTGAACGCCATTATAGACAACAACAAGGAAACAATCATGGCTAAATTTTGAAGGGACAACATTGCAGCCTTCAACTTTGGAAGACCTCCCCCCTTATCAGATCCATCTCACCCCTTGTTTGAGCAACTCCCACCACCCATAGGCTCTTATGATTTGAATTATCCTCAATATGTGCCAAAAGAAGAGCCTTAACCCACTCCATCTGATCCAACAGACCCAAACATACCAGCCTCCACTCAAGTTGAAATCTCCCTTCCACAAGCCAATCCAGCCACCACCACTCCACCATTGGTCCATACCACTTCATCCCAAACCCCCTTTCCCAAAATACCTAATCATTCACTCCCTTCACTATTGTTACTGCTGCCCCCCAACCTAGCCTTCCAAATCCACCCATCTCCCAAATTAGTGCTAGCATCTTTGGCCAACCGCAACAATATACAACTGGGATGCCACCCATGGTGCCAAGTAATCAACCTTTTATCACCCCCAGCCTATTTACCTTCACTCAGAACACAATTCCATTATTTCCACTAGGTCCTTGGAGCTCAATGCCATCAACCAAAAATCCACAAGCTACTACCTTCACTCCACAAAGATATCACACCCCACAAGCTACTACCAATGTTCTGCCAAGCTCTCAAGTGACCCAAGCTCCTGCCACCACTTTACCAAGCTTTCAAATCCAGCCACCAACCTATCAAACCCCATCAATTCCATTCCCAAGCTTTCAATTCCCACCACCTCCACCACCAACCAATCCATTACCTCATATTACCAACTATTTTTCTATGGCACTTCTAGGAGGAAATCCACCACCACAAACCACCAATTAGTTGGCCTCTTTTGCCATGCAAACACCTTCCCGAATAAGGGCACAGCCCAGATATATTGGTCAAACTCCTCAAATCCAAAGTCAAGTTCCAAAAGCTCCCTGATCCTTTCCCCAAGCTTCACACCCATCTTATACCTTACCTCAACAAAGAAATCCCTTTATCCCACAGCCAGCTTATGTTCCTTAATCCCAACCTCAAATCCAATATCAACAACAAGCCTCGCAACATATGCAACAATATGTGCCACCTCCACCTCAACAACCCATCATCCACCATTCAGTTTCCCAAGCCATGTACAATCTCTACCAGCCCATACCTCAAAGCCATCCATATTTCATTGCCCCATCTAGCACATACCTACCTCAAGGCACTCCTACATTGGGGGCACCCCAGATGTCACCCATTAATTTAGAATGGGAAGCCATGAAAACAGCTTTGAAGAACATCCAAGAGGGAAATGATCTAAAAACCTTCAAGTTTGAGAATGTGTGTCCTTACCCATTTGACAGAGCCATTACCATGACACCATTTCCCAAGCATTTTGAGACACCCAAGTTTGACAAATTCAGAGGAAAAGGAGACCCTATCACACATATCAAAGAATTTTACATGCACTGCCAAGAAGTGGCATATGATGACATTTTCCTCTTGCGTCTCTTTCCCAAAAGCTTGGCCAGACCAGCTCTTGAATGGTTTTATAGAATCCCCTATGGCACAATTAAAAATTTTGCTGAATTGTCTGAGGCATTTGTAGCCCAATATGCCCATCTTGTTGAAACAAAGCTATCAGTAGTTGATCTTGTCAACACTAAGAAAAAAGGTGGAGAAAGCCTTCTTGAATATCTGCAAAGATGGTAAACCCTTACCAACTGCATATCTTGCACCTTGCCAGAGCGCCATTTGGTAAAAATGTTTATTGATAATGCCCATCCTAGCTTGGCTCACCACATGACCATGAACTGTTTGCAGACCTACAAAGACATCAAAGAGAAAGGAATGATCCTTGAGAAATGACTCATTAAATATGGTGTGGTCAAGATTTCCATGGAAGCCAACCAAAATCAATCACATTCCAATGAAAAGTCTAGGTATTGGAACAAACACAAGCATGTTGCAACAGATGGCATCACTAACACCAGACATGTGAATATTGTTGGTCCTTCCCAAAATTAGTCTAACCCACCATATCAATTAAACAATCAACAAGCTATCAACTACCAAGAGAAGAATAACCAAAGCTATCAAAACCACAATCCAAGACCAAACTTTCAAGGGTCTTGCAATCAAGCTAATGCCATCAAAGTAGCTGCAGCGCAAAAGCCCAGATTCCAACTTGCACCTAGAAATTATACACCCCTTAGTGAACCTTTGGATGTCATTTTTGAGAAATTAGTCAAGGAAAACCTCATCAAATTTCCTCCTACCTAGCAAATTAACCCAAGCCAATCCAAAGCTACATGGTACAAAGACAATGAGTACTGCAAATTTCATAGGGTAAAAGGTCACACTACCCTCAGATGCATGAAACTGAAAGATTATGTGCAGGACCTCATTGATCGCAAAGAAATCAACGTTGGTACCCAAACCTCTCCCAATGCAGGCTTACAGATATATCAAAATGCTTTTCTTCCTCACAACAACCAAAATCTTGGAAAAGCACCTATCCAAGCCAACAACAACAACACCAACAACCACTAGCCAAACCAACAGCATCAGAAGAACAATGACCACACTTCATCCTATATAGACTATGGTAGCCTCATAGGTTTTATATCTGAGAAAGAGCCTTCTATCAATGTTATCAATATTCAAGGACTAAACAATGAGTGTGCAGTCACCACTAGAAGAACACGATTTAACATCGCAGGCCAACTAGTTTCACCAGCACCATCAGCTCCATCACAAAGCTAGTACAATATCTTGGAACATCTTGGGAACATGCTAGCCCAAATCTCCATTTTAGACCTTCTTCGCACCAGTCCCGTGTACAAGAACATCCTTCATAGTGCTCTTATAGAATCTCCAATCCCTTCAGATATCAATGCTACTAATTTTCATAATCTTGTTGGACACCTATCCTCCTCATGTGCCCTATCTTTCAAACCCACCGACATACCCGTGGTTGAGCCAAATCAAACCCTTTCGCTTCGCATAGCCATCATGGTATCCAATTTTTTCATGAAAAGAGTAATGATAGATAATGGATCAGCCTTGAATATTTGCACCCTAAAGTTCATAAAACAAGCTGGGCATACTAAGGAAGATATCATCAGTAAGGTTATCACCATCAAAGCTTATGACAACCTGGAAAGAAAGATAGAAGGAACTATTTTGCTGCCAATCAATGTTGGGCCAGTCATACAAGAGACACTGTGCCATGTTATTGATCTAAACCTACCATTTAACATCCTCCTTGATCACCCATGGATTCATGCCATGAAAGTCATTCCATCCACTTACCATCAGTGCATCAAATTTTTGCATCAAGGCACTGAGGTAACCATCCATGTTGATCAAGAACCCTTTGCTTACTGCAATGCAGTTGAAGCTTCATATACAAACCATTTCCTTGGAATTGGTATCAGCACATCGATCACCAGCTCATCCCACACTTGTAATGACCCAAAAACCATCCTCGCCTCTACCCTGTCTACCGTGAAGATCAATAACAAAGGTTGTGGAGAGTATAGTCTATCAGATGCATTTGTTGTTGGGGCACTCCCACTTGATCCACATGCCCATGGACAATGAACATATTACAAAGCTAAGGAGATTCCACCTCCTCAATACAAATAGTTTGGCCCAACAACCTTTGTATCCACGAAAATCCCTCTTCATGAGGAGCTCACTCAAGATATCAACAATTGGTTACATAAGGATGCACCTCAAAGAAATCAAGCACACCTTGATCACTTTAGCCAGAAGTATCCCCAAGAACATAAGCTCATCACTGACAAATGGAATTATCAAGGTGGTGGTCTAGGACCAGAAGAAAGAGGCATGCATTGCCCCATCGATGCACACAAGTGGGAATCGAAGTCAAGTCTTGGCTTTGAAATACCCACAACTGGGGGCACCAATACTGATGGTCACACTTTTTTGAACATTCACCGTGACCTTTTCAAAATTGAAGACATTCTTGAGGAAGTTGAAAAGAGAGCCTACGATGATATCCCAGACCAAATATCCATCGAAGACTCTATTCTCCAAGAACTATCCATCCACCTCATTGACCTACCACTCGCCCATCCACAAACGCATAGATTGGGACCAACCAAGCATCATACACATTGATGAGTTCACATCAAAGGAAGTGCTTCTGAGATTCATGGGAGCTGAAACTCCTCATAAGAAAACAAAGCCAAATTTTGCATATATCTACAAGCTAGATCCCAAGGGGTATTTTGGAGAAAATCCCCAACCTAGTTCAGATACACCCAAAACTAGAACTAAGGTGAATTCGAGACTAGCTATGGCAGCGAAGAGAACCCCTTAGCAAGAAAATCTAGTGCCACGATTAGAACATGAAGATTTAGCATTGCCTCCTCAAGATAATTGACCAGAGGTGTCTTCTATTCTAATTGAGGATACTCAAGAAGTCAACATTGGTTCTTTAGAGATCCCCAGACTTGTTCACATTACTGCATCCCTATCACAAGACCAAGCTAATCTCCTCTTTGACGTCTTAAGAGAAAACATTGGCCAATTTGCATGGTCATATCAGGACATGCCAAGACTTGATCCAAAGCTTGTAGTTCATCATCTTGTAGTCGATCCAAAGATCAAGCCCGTCAGACAAAAAGTTAGAAAAATGCACCCCAAGGTGGCATTATTGGTCAAAGCTAAATTAGAAAGAATGTTAGCTACTAAGGTTATTCGACCTATCGACTACTCAGAGTGGATCTCCAACATGGTCCCCATCACTAAACCTTCTGGTGACATTAGAATCTGTACTGATTTCAGAGATCTTAACAAAGCTTGTCCAAAAGATGATTTTCCCTTGGCCAACATAGATATGATTGTAGATCTTATAGCTGGACATGAAATTTTGTCCCTCATGGATGGATTTTCTGGGTATAATCAAATCAAGATTACAGAAGAGGATCAGCATAAGATAGCATTTACTACCCCTTGGGGAACCTTTTGTTACAACATGATGCCTTTTGGCCTAAAGAATTTTGGGGCTACTTATCAAAGAGCTATGACAACCATTTTTCATGATCTCATCCATAGCATTTTGGAGGATTATGTGGATGATATCATGGTCAAATCTCATACCTTCATGGATCATCTTGCTGACCTAGAGAAAGTCTTTGATAGGTTTGCCAAATATCATCTCATGTTGAATCCCAAGAAGTGTGTCTTTGGGGTGACATCTGGCAAGCTTAGACCCCAAGAAGGTCAAGGCTATCTTAAAAAATGCCTCCTCCCCAGACACTGTGATAGCTTTGCTCCCTTCAAGGAAAGCTTCAATCCATCCGGCGCTTCATCTCCCAGCTTGCAGATAAGTATACACCATTTTCACATTTACTAAAGAAGTATGAGAACTTCAAGTGGGATCCTTTATGTCAATGTAGCTTCAACCATCTCAAGCAGTATCTCATCAATCCCCCTATCTTGGTTCCACCAGTTTCGGGTCATTCACTGATTTTGTACATATCAGCAACTCCTACTGCTCTAGGGGCATTTCTAGCACAACTCGATGACTATAGCAGAGAAAGAGCCATATACTACATTAGTAGAACCCTAGATGGTTATGAACTCAATTACACTCCTATGGAAAAAGCTTGTTTGGTAGCTGTTTTCTCAACTTAAAAGCTTCGCCACTACATGCTAAGTCATACCATCCAACTGGTCTCCAAGATTGACCCTCTCAAGTATATGCTCTCCAGAACAACACTTACAGGCCATTTGGCCAAATGGGTTATGATCCTTAGTGAATTTGACATCTAGTATGTGGATAGAAAGGCAATCAAAGGGAAAGCTATAGTAGATCACCTAGCTGATGCACCTCTAATAGATGCTTATCCATTGATCACAGAATTTCCAGATGAGCATAACTGTTTAATTGAAGAACAACCCCCACGGAAACTTTATTTTGATGGCTCATACACATCTCATGGATTAGGGGCAAGAATATTGTTGGTCACACTTCAAGGAGATTACATTCCAAAAGCCTTCAAGCTACAATTCCCTAGCACCAACAATATAGCTGAATATGAGGCCCTCATAGCAAGATTAAAGATAGCTACAGAATGGAACATTGTTGAGTTACAAATTTTTGGCAATTCTTAGCTCATCATCAAGCAAGCCCTAAATGAATATCAAACCAAAGATGAAAAGCTATTACCCTACAAAGAGCTAGTTGATCAGCTAACCTAGCATTTTACAAGGCTTCGGTTTACACAAGTTCCTCAAATACAGAACAAAGCAGCAGATGCTATGGCTACTATGGGCTCACTCTTGGAAATTCCCCATTTAGCTATACAGTATACGTTTTTAGTGGAGCAGCTCCTCACACCTGCCTATGTGAATGAGGATTCAAACCGTGTTTGTATCTTGGTTGGTCCCCAATCCCCTTGGGACCATGAGATTCATGATTACCTTAATGATGGTATCATATTCCCTCACCTCACACGTACCCAACGCCAGAACCTCATCAAAAAATCTGCCCGCTATGTTATCATAGCCAATACCCTATATCATCAGGGTTATCATGATACTCTCTCTCGATGTTTAGACCAAAATGAGGCCATGATGGTGTTAAAAGAAGTACACTCCAGACTTTGCGGTGCCCACACGAATTGTATTGTCTTAGCACGAAAAATCCTTAGTGTAGGCTACTATTGGCCTACCATTGAAGAAGACCCCTGTGAGTTTGTCAGAAAGTGTCTCCCATGTCAGCAGCATGCAAATCTTGTGCACGCTCCAGCACAAGATCTACAGCCTATTACACCACTTTGGCCTTTTGCTTGTTGGGGCCTTGATCTAGTTGGAACTATCACACCCCTCTCATCTAATGGACATAAATGGATAATAACAGCTACAAAATATTTCACTAAATGGGTGGAAGCAATCACCCTAGTCTGAGCTATAGGACTTCAGGTCTCCAATTTCATCTTGTACCACATTGTTTGCTAGTTCGACATCCCATCCACCATCTTCACCAACCATGGAGGTAACTTTGAAAATCTCAAGATTGAAGAATTGTGCACTTCCCTCTGCATCCATCACCACTTTTCTAGCCCATATTTCCCACAAGGTAATGGCCAGGCAGAGGCAACTAACAAAACCCTCCTCAAAATCCTAAAGAAAGTTGTCAATGATTCCGGCCGTGATTAGCACCTACAAATAAATCCAGCCCTATGGGCCTATCGAACCTCCTTTCATACATCCACAGGCACAACTCCATACTCCCTAGTCTATGGTACTAAAGCGGTACTACCTATAGAGGTTGAACTTCCCTCCTCGCAAATATCTTTGCAAGGGAAAATATCGGATGAAGAATACAGAGTAGCTCGGCTCACCCAGCAAGATCTCTTAGAAAAGAAGCGACAACAAGCCTATGATCATCTCACAGTCTATCAAACTCATCTCAAAAGGAATTTCAACAAGAAGATGCTTCCATGATACTTTCAGCCAGATGACATGGTCCTCAAAGAAAACATGAAAGTCCAAGCAGCTCGAGAAAAGAAAGGCAAGTTTGAACCTACATGGCTTGGTCCTTATGTTGTCACTGCATCCTTTGGCTCCAGAGCCTATCAGCTATCTACACATGAAGGAGAACTCTTGAATGATCCTACTAACATCATTCATTTCAAGAAGTTCTATGCTTGAAAATTCTTGGTATACCCAGCTTTTTAAAAAAAATTGAAAAAAAAAGTAGTAAAGAGAAATAAGCATCCAATGGTGAAAACGTGGCAATTCAAGTGCCTTGGATAGGAACCTTGGTGAAAACCTGGTAATTCAGGCGCCTTGTGTACTAAGACTAATCCATTATCTATCACTATCCTATCCCTCATCCATTCACCCACCATCCCATAAAACACCTACTTGTTCCCTTGGTGTTCCAACCAAATATCCAAAATCAATTGGAGCTTGTAAATACCTCCTGTACAGCTTGTAAATCTTGTACCTCGGCTTGTAAATCTTATACCTCAGCTTGTAAATCTTCTATCATCCCTTGTATCATACCTTGCATAGTTGAATCTTTTCCAAAGATTGTACCATATTCCAACTTGTAAATAATCTTGTATCCTAGCTTGTATCCTATCACATGCACTCAAAGAACCCTATTTTTATTTAAGGCTTTTTGCAAACCATCTACCTATCCGCCTATCAACTATTGTAAACATCCCACCCTTCACAAACATTTCCATCTCACAAAACCCAAACATGAACAACCTTGTACATTTGTAACATATCTTGGTCTGTCAGCTTGTACATCCTCCTTAGCTTAGTACCATTGTATCTATCCAGTTTTCATGTCTAATCATCCTTGCTCAACATCTTGCACACATCGCACAACCCTTGGTTAGCTATCCCAATACATCCCTTAGCTAGATCTCCTGTCACCAAAGTGTTATCCTTCTTAGTTCAGCTTGCCAAACGCATCACTCATCTAGATACAATAGTTTAGGAGCTCTCTGATAGATCCTTGTAGGATATAGCTTTTCTCATGTCTAATCTTGGTCCATTAGTACCTCATCCTACTCATCTAATTGGCAAATGTTTCTCTTTTGGATTTTCACTTTCTTTTGATTCGGAATCTTCCCTTTTGGGTCTTGAAGTATCTTTTCCAAACAATCTTTTTGTTCCCTCCTCAAAGTTTCCACGATCTTCCATATCATGGTATACTACGAATGGGTTAATCTGGGCATAAGGTCTTGATCAAGTCTTTTGTTTGTTTTTCTTTTCTGCTTGTGGATTACCCAGTGTCGGTTCTACTCTAATTCTTTCGAGATTCATGTGTGTTGCTGGGGCAATCCTTGCATGTTTGTTTTGAGTCAGTTCATCAGTCCTCTAGATAGTTGGTGAAAAGGCCTTGATGTTCTTGGTAACCTTGGCAATTAACCAACAATCCTATAGCAAATCTAGTGCTCAACTACATGGTGGTACTTCTCTTTGAAGTATCCCCCCACTCAAAAAGCTTCAATGGTTTTCCTTCATCTCCATTATCCCCCATCCATATCTAGCATCCATCTCTCCTACCCCAGCTTATGCATCAGTATCTCTTTGAATCACTCCTCACCTTTAGCTTTAGAGATCCACAATCCTAATCTTAGGGATCCACCAAGCCTCATCTTTCGAGATCGACAATCCTAGTCCTAGGGATCTCTGAAACCCATCTGCTGCCTATTGACTCTTTGAAATCCTGTTGCATCAACTTTTTAATCCCCTCATCCATCTCCCCATCCTAGATTCCTTTTATAGCGCTCTGCTCCTTCATCCTTTGCAATCCCTGAGATCTTAAGCTTGCTTCCTCTTGTGCCTCTGATTCTCCCTTTATCATTCTCCTGTAGTGAGTGTTTGAGCTAACTAAACCTCTTTTCTTAAGCCAATCTGAGCCTTCTTACTCATCTCGGATTCTTTTACTTTTCAAGAAGTTGTCGAGCCTCGCTTTCTCTCCCCGCCGCCTTCTTGAGGGGGCATCTTGTAGTCCATTCTCTCCTCTTCTGCTCTAGCCTTGGGCATCTTATTTTCTTATCTTTGATGCCATGCCACTTGCGGCATCACATCTAAGAGGGGAAAAATGTAGACACCTAAAAACTTTTAGAAAATAAAGTATTTTTATTTTTTGAAAAATTCCTGATGACATCATCATTTATTAATTAATTATTTAATTAATTAAATAATTTATTTTTATGCGATTAAATCCCTTTATCTTAATTAAAAATATTTAATTAAGGAATCCCTCCCAAAAAGGTTTAAATCTTATTTAAACATTATTTCCTTATTTATTAATGATTTAATTAATAAATTGACCAAAAAACCCAAAATAAATAAAAAAATTATTTTTTGCCCAAAACTTGGCCAATTTCCTTAAGACCACTAACCTCTTCCAAAATCTTCTAATCCTTCTTTAATTTTGATTAAAGGCTAATCCCATCATTTCCTACCCCTAATCCCAACTCAAAATATTTAATTAAGATTAAATATTAATCCTCATGTTTATTAAAAAAGTTTTAATAAATATCTCCTCAACCCAAACCCTTGAAATAAATAAAACTTTATTTATTTCCTAAAAATCTAATTTATCCTCATCCTAAGAAGTTCTAGACTCTTCTAGAAAGTCTTCATGCTCATCCTAGGAAGTTCTAGACTATTCTAGAAAGTCTTTATCCTCATCCAAAGTCTAGACTCTTCTAGAAGCTATCTTTAAACCTAATCCTAATCCCCTCCTAACCTTGTCACATTCTCTAAACATGGATTAAAACTTACTAACCCAAGCCAAAGTTAACAAATATCTCCTCCTTCACCCACCCTCATTAAATGCCATCCACTTGCCTATCCCTAAGCTAATCCTAAACTATCCTAATCCATCCTCTAATCATTTGCACAATCCTAAGCAAGCTTAAAACCTTCCTAATCAAGCCCAGGTCCAAATTCCTCTCATCTCCTTGAAAACATCCCAACCATAAAACTTTATGAAGCCCACAAGGCCATAAATGACTCTTCCAAAGCCCTTTCATTGCTCTTACAAGCCATTATGAGGGTCTTTATGAAGATTTCATCCCTTGAGCCTCCTTTGTTGACTCATCCTTCCCCTTTCCTCCATCCTCTCACCCTGTGACATGTGTCACTTCCTGATTGGCTATAAGGAAGCACAATCCATGTGCTCTCCTCTTATGAAATCTAAGCCTTCCATGAGATTTTTTTCATCCTTGCATCTTAGCCCTCAAACCCTCAAGCCTCTTGCCTATAAATTGGATCCTTCCCCTTTGCAAAACAACACAATCCATGAAGTAAAGTCATAATGCCATTTTAAGAAGCCATTTTACATCAAAACCATTTACTCACACCCAAATTCCAACTCCATTTGAAGCCCTTTTTGAATCATAAGCTTGAGCATACATCCTATCTATTTAGACAAAGCCAGTCAACAAGAGAGCTTCTTATTGAGAGAGTCCATTTATGACTCATATTCTCAATTGAGAGCTCATCTTAGTCTATCTTGTAGTTTATGAATTTTGTTTAGATTGTAGAAGCTTTATTTAAATTTGGTTTCTATTAGCATACTAACATTGCTCATATACATTTTGGCACGCCCGGTGGGACCCCGCATGGGTCATCTTCATTAGCTTTTTTAGTCAAGTTTTGTATGTCATTTGCTAATTTTGGCTAATTTTGCTTTTTTTTGTGATTGATAGGATTGTATAAATTGGTTTTGTAGGTCCACATGAGTATGAAGAAGACAAAGGAACTCATAGTCTATCTCATAGTATTTTCAGATTTTTCAAGCTTATAGGTGGACAAAGCACTTGGAATTCTTCTTCCTCTTCTTGTCTATATTCTTCTTATTTTATCTACTTCTTCTTCTTCTTCTTATGGGAGATCTTGGCCATTTTTTTTGAAGGAAGAAAAATCATACACACTTCTTTTTAGTGCTTAAAATGAACCTCCAAATCATACTTAAATCCATTAAAAATTAAAAATTAAAAAAAAAGAAAAAATCTTTTAACAAGTGAAACTAAACCAATCGAATCATTTTCATCCTTGCAACATCAAGGTTTTAGATGCATTCATGCAAAGTTAGGAACACTTCATTTTTGGAAATTTAAAAAGCACTTCAAGTTTCCATTTCAAAAGGTTCAAAATCAACACTAAGTGCACACTAAAATCTAAATCAAACTCAAAGCATCAGTGAAGGATAAAATGAACCTCATTTGCAAATATTTTAAAGTTCTTTTAGAAATATCATGAAAACTAAGAGTCCTAAATGGTTGCCAAAAATTGTCCTAAAAGCTTTTTTATTTGTTCCAAACAAATGTCTTGTTGCAAAATCTTGAATGTTTCTTAGGTTTTTCATGCATCAAAACAATCTAGGAATATCAGCTTTGGGCTTAAAATATGCAAACTAGAACACAAAATCTTGAATGAAAACCAAAGTCCAAAGATTGATTTTCACTTTTGAGTCCAAAACAATCTTGAATGATCTAAGGTTAAAACAAAGCACTTCAAAGTTCTTAAAACAACACACAAAATCTCAATCTTGAATGCTCAAAGGAAAAAACTTGAATGTTTAATCACTTGTCTTTGAATTCATGTTGCTAAACACACTCTTGAATGCCATGGATTAAAATAAATATTTTCTTGAATGCATGATTAAAACAACAAATCCAATCTTGAATGACAAGGATCAATTAACCATTACAATATCAAACACTTCATTTGGAGCTTTTAAAATTGAACAAACAAATCTCTTTTCCACATGCAATTTAGGTAAAGTTTAATTTTTGGACATTTAAGAAACCTTGTTAAGTTAAATACAAATTTGCAAAAATCAATTTTAGTAGTTCCTTGGACTCACCTCTTTTCTAATCACCCATCAATTCAACCATTGGTTGCAATCTTAGTGCCATCTATGGGGATGGGTCTACTTGAAGAAGGTGTTAAATGTTCCACAATCTAACTCACTCACTTGGTCTTTGAACATTTGCTTTAACTTTATCAATATTCTTAAATGACCAAAACTCTAGACTAAATTGATCACACTTCAAGTTTGGGCACTAAAATTGAATAACTATTGACATGGAGGGCCTCTGGGCGCGCACTTGAAATCAAATCTCACACATCTTTTTTTTGAGCTTAAAAACAAAATCTTACAAACTCTTGAATGCCTTAAAGAAAATTAATCGATACTTGACGTGGAGGGCCTTCGAGCGCACGGGTTTACTTTTTTGTTAACCCTAACTCTTCTTCTTGTATTCATTCTTTGCTTGATTTTTCTTTATTGGTGCATTTCAAAGTTGGAATTGAACATTGTCTCTTAAACATGAGTGCTTGCAAAGTCTAGATCAACACACATAAGAGTCAGTTGGTAAAAGAACAAGCATGTTTTTTAGCCCAAGGTCATCCAAGTCTTCTCTCCCCTTGTCATCTTTCAAGGCCATCTTGGGTGCATAAGATTAGGATCCAAAACCTTGTTTCTTTTTAGGAGGCCTACTTGGGGATTTCATCACCCCTTGGATGACATAAACTCCAGCGTTCTGATGGAGTATAAGAACCAGGAGGTGAATCGAAAGACACCTCTCTTGGGATCAAGATTTTGTCACTCGGGCTAAGTCTCAAGGAACTTTATACCCTTGAGAAGTGAAAGAGGAGAAGTGGGTTACCACTCCTCTCGGCTATGTGACATATTTTTGGCTTCATATATGGATTTGGGCCTCACATACCTTGGGTATATTGAGGACTCCCTATCTAAACCAACTGTCAGTCTTGTGGACAACCATCTAAGATGTTAATGTGTTTACCAAACTTGGTCAATCCTAGCTTATGGCACACTTAGTGTAGTCACTGCCTATTCCAGAAGTTGAACAAGTTGAAGACAAACAACGAAGATCTCTCAAAGCTAAGTAGATTCAGGAATTGATGTTAGAGAAACCCAAACCCAAATAGAAGTTTCACAAAGTCAAACTCAAGCCATCTCAGGCATACCAAGAACTTTCAACCAAGAGAAAGGAACTAACACCAAGCCCTTGAATTGCCAAACTCCACAAAGCAGAGGACAAAGCTGTTGACAAAGCCCTTCAAGATGCCTGGTTAGATTGCACCATCCAATTTAACCAACATCCAAGAGTTAACAATGCTTATGCCTTACCAACTAGGCATGATTTCTATGATTAGACCCCCTTGTTTCTCCACATCTTCTTTCATAAGCTTCACTTTTGCATTAGAGTCATATTTGTAGGTAAGCTAGCCATCCTTAGTCATCCCCTTAAAGAATTTTAGCTCATTCATCTCATTTAGAACCAAACCATCTAGCCAACAATCAAAACCTCACATCCGAGCCTTCAAAATTGTTGTCACCTTGCCAAAAGTTTGCCATTCCTAACATATTCCAAATCCACCAATCTCACCCAAGTTATCCCTTTGATAGAGGTTTTTCTAGGGTAATTTAGCTTTGTCACTTGTTATCCCTCATCACCTTGAGCTAAAGATTAGGATCCACAAGTGGTCAATCTTGTTTTCTTCCTAAAGGATCATCAGTCTATCCTTAAGTTGATACAATCACCACCAAGCTTGCACATAGAAAAGTAGACCTTTCATAATTTAGGAACATATATTTGAAGTTAGAATCCTCAACCCAATCCTCCTTAGGTTTTGTCATACAGATTTGCCTCAACCTAAGAAATCATTTGCATAGAAAATCCTTCCTCTTTTGCCTCCATCATCATTGTTGCATCTCATGCCTAGGAAACATTCTGCATTTTCATGCCACCCGTCACTCGCTTAGGCAAGAAGAAGAAGGAAACAATGGAGCCCTATGATTTGGATCCAACAACATTGCTCCCCTTGAGCACTCAGCCATCCTTCAGCCCATAGAATTCTATACCATCATCTACTAACATTGAAGCTTTCATGAACCAACCAAGAAATGTAGTATTGGTGAACGCCATTATAGACAAAAACAAGGAAACAATCATGGCTAAATTTTGAAGGGACAACATTGGAGCCTTCAAATTTGGAAGACCTCCCCCCTTATCAGATCCATCTCACCCCTTGTTTGAGCAACTCCCACCACCCATAGGCTCTTATGATTTGAATTATCCTCAATATTTGCCAAAAGAAGAGCCTCAACCCACTCCATATGATCCAACAGACCCAAACATACTAGCCTCCACTCAAGTTGAAATCTCCCTTCCACAAGCCAATCCAGCCACCACCACTCCACCATTGGTCCATACCACATCATCCCAAACCCCCTTCGCCCAAAACACCTCATCATTCACTCCCTTCACTATTGTTGCTGCTGCCCCCCAACCTAGCCTTCAAAATCCACCCATCTCCCAAATTAGTGCTAGCATCTTTGGCCAACTGCAACAATATACCACTAGGATACCACCCATGGGGCCAAGTAATCAACCTTTTATCACCCCCAGCCTATTTACCTCCACTCAAAATACAATTCCATCATTTCCACTAGGTCCTTGGAGCTTAGTGCCATCAGCCAAAAATCCACAAGCTAATACCCTCGCTCCACAAAGCTATCACACCCCACAAGCTACCACCAATGTTTTTCCAAGCTCTCAAGTGACCAAGCTTCTGCCACCACTTTACCAAGCTTTCAAATCTAGCCACCAAGCTATCAAACCCCATCAGTTCCATTCCCAAGCTTTCAATTCCCACCACCTCCACCACCAACCAATCCATTACCTCCTATTACCAACTATTTTTCTATGCCACTTCTAGGAGGAAATCCACCACCACCAACCACTAATTACTTGGCCTCTTTTGCCATGTAGACACCTTCCCAAATAGGGGCACAACCCACATATATTGGTCAAAATCCTCAAATCCAAACTCAAGTTCCACAAGCTCCCCAATCCTTTCCCCAAGCTTCACACCCATCTTATACCTTACCTCCACAAAGCAATCCATTTATCCCATAGCCAGCTTATGTTCCTCAATCCCAACCTCAAATCCAATATCAACAGCAAGCCTCACAACATATGCAGCAATATGTACCACCTCCACCTCAGCAACCCATCATCCACCATTCAGTTTCCCAAGCCATGTACAATCCCTACCAGCCCATACCTCAAAGCCATCCATATTCCATTGCCCCATCTAGCACATACCTACCTCAAGGCACTCCTACATTGGGGGCACCCCAGATGTCACCCATTAATTCAAAATGGGAAGCCATGAAAACAAATTTGAAGAACATCCAAGAGGGAAATGATCCAAAAACCTTCAAGTTTGAGAATGTGTGTCCTTACCCATTTGACAGAGCCATTACCATGACACCATTTCCCAAGCATTTTGAGACACCCAAGTTTGACAAATTTAGAGGAAAAGGAGACCTTGTCACACATATCAAAGAATTTTACATGCACTACCAAGAAGTGGCATACGATGACATTTTCCTCTTGTGTCTCTTTCCCAAAAGCTTGGCTAGACCAGCTCTTGAATGGTTTTATAGAATCCCCTATGGCACAATTAAAAATTTTGCTGAATTGTCTGAGGCATTTGTAGCCCAATATGCCCATCTTGTTGAAACAGAGCTATCAGTAGTTGATCTCGTCCACACTAAGCAAAAAGGTGGAGAAAGCCTTCCTGAATATCTACAAAGATGGCAAACCCTTACCACCTGCATATCTTGCACCTTGCCAGAGCACCATTTGGTGAAAATGTTTATTGATAATGCCCATCCTAGCTTGGCTCACCACATGACCATGAACTGTTTGCAGACCTACAAAGACATCAAAGAGAAAGGAATGATCCTTGAGAAAGGACTCATTAAAGATGGTGTGGTCAAGATTTCCAAGGAAGCCAACCAAAATCAATCACATTCCAATGAAAATTCTAGGTATTGGAACAAAAAAAAGCACGTTGCAACAGATGGCATCACTGACACCAGACATGTAAATATTGTTGGTCCTTCCAAAAATCAGTCTAACCCACCATATCAGTCAAACAACCAACAAGCTATCAACTACCAAGAGTAGAATAACCAAAGCTATCAAAACCACAATCCAAGACCCAACTTTCAAGGGTCTAGCAATCAAGCTAATGCCATCAATGTAGCTGCAGGGCAAAAGCCCAGATTCCAACCTGCACCTAGAAATTATACACCCCTTGGTGAACCTTTGGATGTCATTTTTGAGAAATTAGTCAAGGAAAACCTCATCAAATTTCCTCCTACCCAGCAAATTGACCCAAGCCAATCCAAAGTGACATGGTACAAAGACAATGAGTACTGCAAATTTCATAGGGTAAAAGGTCACACTACCCTCAGATGCATGAAATTGAAAGATTATGTGCAGGACCTCATTAATCGCAAAGAAATCACCGTTGGTGCCCAAACCTCTCCCAATGTAGGCTTATAGATATATCAAAATGCTTTTCTTCCTCACAACAACCAAAATCTTGGAAAAGCACCTATCCAAGCCAACAATAACAACACCAACAACTGCCAACCAAACCAACAGCATGGGAAGAACAATGACCACACTTCATCCTATATAGACTATGGTAGCCTCATAGGTTGTATATCTAAGAAAGAGCCTTCTGTCAATGTTATCAATATTCAAGGGCTAAAAAATGAGTATGTAGTCACCACTCGAAGAGCACGATTTAACATTGCACGCCCACCAGTTTCACTAGCACCATCAGCTCTATCACAAAGCCAGTACAATATCTTGGAACACCTTGGGAACATGCCAGCCCAAATCTCCATTTTAGGCCTTCTTCGCACCAGTCCCATGTACAAGAACATCCTTGACAGTGCTCTTATAGAATCTCATGTCCCTTCAAATATCAATGCTACTAATTTTCATAATTTTGTTGGACACCTATCCTCCTCATGTGCCCTATCTTTCAAACCCACTGACATACCCGTGGTTGAGCCAGATCACACCCTTCTGCTTCGCATAGCCATCATGGTATCCAATTTTTCTATGAAAAGAGTAATGATAGATAATGGATTAGCCTTGAATATTTGCACCCTAAAATTCATAAAACAAGTTGGGTATACTGAGGCAGATATCATCAGTAAGGATATCACCATCAAAGCTTATGACAACTTGGAAAGAACCACAAAAGGAACTATTTTGCTACCAATCAAGGTTGGGCCAGTCATCCAAGAGACACTCTCCCATGTTATTGGTCTAAACCTACTATTTAACATCCTCCTTGATTGCCCATGGATTCATGCCATGAAATTCATTCCATCCACTTACCATCAGTGCATCAAATTTTTGCATCAAGGCACTAAGGTAACCATACATGCCGATCCAGAACCCTTTGCTTACTACAATGTGGTTGAAGCTTCATATACAAACCATTGCCCTAGAATTGATATCGGCACATCCATCGCCAGCTCATCCCACACTTGTAATGACCCGAAAACCATCCTCACCTCTACCCTATCTACCGTGAAGATCAATAACAAAGGTTGTGGAGAGTATAGTCTATCAGATGAATTTGCTATCAATGCACTCCCACTTGATCCACATGCCCATGGAAAACTGACATATCACAAAGCTAAGGAGATTACACCTCCTTGATACAAACAGTTTGGCCCAACAACCTTTGTATCCTCAAAAATCCCTCTTCATGAGGAGCTCACTCTAGATATCAACAATTGGTTACATAAGGATGCACCTCAAAGAAATCAATCACGCCTTGATCACTTTAGCTAGAAGTATCCCCAAGAACATAATCTCATCACTGAAAAATAGAACTATCAAGGTAGTGGTCTAGGACTAGAAGAAAGAGGCATGCAGTGAACCATCGATGCACAAAAGTGGGAATCGAAGTCAGGTCTTGGCTTTGGCATACCCATAACTGGGGGCACCACTAAAGATGGTCAAACTTTTTCAAACATTCACCACAACCTTTTCAAAATTGAAGACATTCTTGAGGAATTTGAAAAGAGAGCCTGCGATGATATGCCAGACCAAATCTCCATCAGAGTCTCTGTTCTCCAAGAACTATCCATCCACCTCATTGACCTACCACTCGCCCATCCACAACGCATAGATTGGGACCAACCAAGCATCATACACATTGATGAGTTCACATCAGAGGAAGCACTTCTGAGATTCATGGGAGCCGAAACTCCTCATAAGCAAAGAAAGCTAGATTCTACCTATATCTACAAGCTAGATCCCAAGGGGTATTTTGGAGAAAATCCCCAACCTAGTTCCGATACACCCAAAACTGGAACTAAGGTGAATCTGAGACTAGCTATGGCAGCGAAGAGAACTCCTCAGCAAGAAAATCTAGAGCCACAAGTAGAACATGAAGATTTAGCATTGCCTCCTCAGGATAATTGACCAAAGGTGTCTTCTATTCTAATTGAGGATACTCGAGAAGTCAACATTGGTTCTTCAGAGATCCCTAGACTTGTTCACATTGCTGGATCCCTATCACAAGACCAAGCTGATCTCCTCTTTGAGGTCTTAAGAGAGAGCATTGGCCGATTTGCATGGTCATATCAGGACATGCCAGGACCTGATCCAAAGCTTGTAGTTCATCATCTTGCAGTCGATCCAAAGATCAAGCCCGTCAGACAAAAGCTTAGAAAAATGCACCCCAAGGTGACATTACTGGTCAAAGCTGAATTAGAAAGAATGTTAGCTGCTAAGGTTATTCAACCTATCGACTACTTAGAGTGGATCTCCAACATGGTCCCCATCACTAAACCTTCCAATGACATCAAAGTCTACACTGATTTCAGAGATCTTAACAAAGCTTGTCCAAAAGATGATTTTCCCTTGCCCAACATAGATATGATTATAGATCTTATAGCTGGACATGAAATTTTGTCCCTCGTGGATGGATTTTCTAGGTATAATCAAATCAAGATTGCAGAAGAGGATCATCATAAGATAGCATTTACTACCCCTTGGGGAACCTTTTGTTACAACATGATTCCTTTTGGCCTAAAGAATGTTGGGGCTATCTATCAAAGAGCTATGACAGCCATTTTTCATGATCTCATCCATAGCATTTTGGAGGATTATGTGGATGATATCATGGTCAAATCTCATACCTTCATGGATCATCTTGCTGACCTAGAGAAAGTCTTTGATAGGTTAGCCAAATATCATCTCATGCTGAATCCCAAGAAGTGTGTCTTTTGGGTCACATCTGGCAAGCTTCTAGGCTTTATAGTGTCTAAATGAGGTATAGAGATTGACCCCAAGAAGGTCAAGGCTATCTTAGACATGTCTCCTCCCCAGACACTACGACAACTTCACTCTCTTTAGGGAAAGCTTCAATCCATCTGGCACTTCATCTCCTAGCTTACAGATAAGTGTACACCATTTTCACATTTACTGAAGAAGTATGAGAACTTCAAGTGGGATCCTTTATGTCAGCGTAGCTTCGACCATCTCAAGTAGTATCTCATCAATCCCCCTATCTTGGTTCCACTAGTTCTTGGTCGTCCCCTGATTCTATACATATCAGCAACACCTACTACTCTAGGGGCACTTCTAGCACAACTTGATGACTATAGCAGAGAAAGAGCCATCTACTACATCAGTAGAACCCTAGTTGGTTATGAACTCAATTACACTCCTATGGAAAAAGCTTGTTTGGTAGTTGTTTTCTCAACTCAAAAGCTTCGCCACTACATGCTAAGTCATACCATCAAACTAGTCTCCAAGATTGACCCTCTCAAGTATATGCTCTCCAGAATAGCACTTACAGGCTGTTTGGCCAAATGGGTTATGCTCCTTAGCGAATTTGACATCTATTATGTGGACAAAAAGGCAATCAAAGGGTAAGCTATAGTAGATCACCTAGCTGATGCACCTCTAATAGATGCTTATCCATTGATCACAGAATTTCTAGATGAGCATATCTGTCTAATTGAAGAACAAGCCCCACGGAAACTTTATTTTGATGGCTCATACACATCTCATGGATTAGGGGTAGGAATATTGTTGGTCACACTTCAAGGAGATTACATTCCAAAAGCCTTCAAGCTACAATTCCCTAGCTCCAACAATATAGCTAAATATGAGGCCCTCATAGCAGGATTAAAGATAGCTATGGAATGGAACATTGCTGAGTTACAAATCTTTCACGATTCTCAACTTATCATCAAGCAAGCCCTGAATAAATATCAAACCAAAGATGAAAATCTATTACCCTACAAAGAGCTAGTTGATCAGCTAACCTAGCACATTACAAGGCTTCAGTTTACACAAGTGCCTTGAATACAGAATAAAGCAGCAGATGCTATGGCTACTATAGGGTCGCTCTTGGAAATTCCCCAAGTAGCTACACAGTATGAGTTTTTAGTGGAGCAAATCCTCACACCCACCTATGCAAATGAGGATTCAAACCATGTTTGTATCTTGGTTGGTCCCCAATCCCCTTGGTACCATGAGATTTATGCTTACCTTAATGATGTTATCATATCCCCTAACCTCACACATACCCAATGCCAGAACCTCATCCAAAAATCCTCCTGCTATGTTATCATAGCCAATACCCTATATCGTCGAGGTTATCATGATACTCTCTCTCAATTTTTAGACCAAAATGAGGTCGTGATGGTGTTAAAAGAAGTCCACTCTAGACTTTGTGGTGCCCACACAAGTGGTATTATCCTAGCACGACAAATCCTTAGAGCAGGCTACTATTGGCCTACCATTGAAGAAGAATCCAATGACTTTGTCAAAAAGTGTCTCCCATGTCAGCAGCATGCAAATCTTGTGCACACTCCAGCACAGGATCTACAGCATATTGCAGCACCTTGGCCTTTTGCTTGTTGGGGCCTTGATCTAGTTGGAACTATCACACCCCTCTCATCTGATGGACATAAATGGATAATAATAGTTATAAGCTATTTCACTAAATGGGTTGAAGTAGTCCCCCTAGTCTCAACTACAGGAGTTCAGGTCTCCAAGTTCATCTTTTACCACATTGTTTGCCACTTCGGTATCCCATCCACCATCTTCACTGACCACGGAGGTAACTTTGAAAATCTCAACATGGAAGAATTATGCACTTCCCTCCGCATCCATCACTGCTTTTCTATCCCATATTTCCCACAAGGTAACAGCCAGGCAGAGGCAACTTACAAAACCCTCCTCAAAATCCTAAAGAAAGTTGTCAATGATTCTGGCCATGATTGGCACCTACAAATAAATCCAGCTCTATGGGCCTATCGAAGCTCCTTTTGTACATCCATAGGCACAACTCCATACTCCCTAGTCTATGGTACTGAAGCAGTACTACCTATAGAGGTTGAACTTCCCTCCTTGCGCATATCTTTGCAAGGGAAAATATCAGATGAAGAATATAGAGTAGCTCAGCTCACCCAGCAAGATCTCTTAGACAAGAAGTGACAACAAGCCTATGATCATCTCACAGTCTATCAAACTCTTCTCAAAAGGAATTTCAACAAGAAGGTGCTTCCATGATACTTTTGGCCAGATGACATGGTCCTCAAACAAAACATGAAAGTCCAAGCAGCTCGAGAAAAGAAAGGCAAGTTTGAACCTACATGGCTTGGTCCTTATGTTGTCACTGCATCCTTTGGCTCCAGAGCCTATCAGCTATCTACACCCGAAGAAGAACTCTTGAATGATCCTACTAACATCATTCATCTCAAGAATTTCTATGCTTGAAAATCCTTGGTATACCCAGCTTTTGAAAAAATAAAAAAAATAAAAAATAGTAAAGAGAAATAAGCGTCCAATTGTGAAAACTTGGCAATTCAAGTGCCTTGGACAGGTACCTTGGTGAAAACTTGGTAATTTAGGCGCCTTTTGTACTAAGACTAATCCATTATCTATCACTATCCTATCCCTCATCCATTCACCCACCATCCCATAAAACACCTGCTTGTTCCCTTGGTGTTCCAACCAAATATCCAAAATCTATTGGAGCTTGTAAATACCTCCTGTACAGATTGTAAATCTTGTACCTCAGCTTGTAAATCTTATACCTTAGCTTGTAAATCTTGTATCATCCCTTGTATCATACCTTGTATATTTGAATCTTGTCTAAAGCTTGTACCATATTCTAGCTTGTAAATAATCTTGTATGCTAGCTTTTATCCTATCACATGCACTCAAAGAACCCTATTTTTACTTAAGCTTTTCGCAAACCATCTACCTATCCACTATCAAATATTGTAGAAATCCCACCCTTCACAAACATTTCCATCTCACAAAACCCAAACATGAACAACCTTGTACATTTGTAACATATCTTGGTCCGTCAGCTTGTACATCCTCCTTAGCTTAGTACCATTGTATTTATCCAATTTTCGTGTCTGATCATCCTTGCTCAACATCTTGCACACATCGCACAACCCTTCTTTAGCTATCCCAATGCATCCTTTAGCTAGATCTCCTGTCACCAAATTGTAATCCTTCTTAGTTCAGCTTGCCAGACACATCACTCATCCAAATCCACCAGCTTAGGTGCTCTCCGATAGATCCTTGTAGGATATAGCTTTCCTCATGTCTGATCTTGGTCCGTTAGTACCTCATCCTACCCATCTCATTGGCAAATGTTTCTCTTTTGGATTTTCACTTTCTTTTGATTTAGAATCTTCCCTTTTGGGTCTTGAATTATCTTTTCCAAAAAATCTTTTTGTTCGCTCCTCAAAGTTGCCACGATCTTCCATATCATGGTATACTACGAATGGGACAATCTGGGCGTAAGGTCTTGATCAAGTCTTTTGTTTGTTTTTCTTTTCTGCTTGTGGGTTACCCAGTGTTAGTTCCACTCTGATTCTTTCAAGATTCATGTGTGCTGCTGGGGCAATCCTTGCATGTTTGTTTTGAGTTAGTTTTTCAGTCCTCTAGACAGTTGGTGAAAAGGCCTTGATGTTCTTGGTAACCTTGGCAATTAAAAAATAGTCCTATAGCAAATCTAGTGCTCAACTACATGGTGGTACTTCTCTTTGAAGTATCCCCCCGCTCAAAAAGCTTCAATGGTTTTCCTTCATCTCCATTATCCCCCATCCATATCTAGCATCCATCTCTCCTACCCCAGCTTATGCATTAGTATCTCTTTGAATCACTCCTCACCTTTAGCTTTAGAGATCCACAATCCTAATCTTAGGGATCCACCAAGCCTCATCTTTCGAGATCCACAATCCTAGTCCTAGGGATCTCCGAAACCCATCTGCCGCCAATCTGACTCTTTGAAATCCTATTGCATCAGCTTTTTAATCCCCTCATCCATCTCCCCATCCTAGATTCCTTTTATAGCGCTCTGCTCCTTCATCCTTTGCAATCCCTGAGATCTTAAGCTTGCTTCCTCTTGTGCCTCTGATTCTCCCTTTATCATTCTCCTGTAGTGAGTGTTTGAGCTAACTAAACCTCTTTTCTTAAGCCAATCTAAGCCTTCTTGCTCATCTCAGATTCTTGTACTTTTCAAGAAGTTGTCGAGCCTCACTTTCTCTCCTCGCCGCCTTCTTGAGGGGGCATCTTGTAGTCCATTCTCTCCTCTTCTGCTCTAGCCTTGGGCATCTTATTTTCTTATCTTTGATGCCATGCCACTTGCAGCATCACATCAAAGAGGGAAAAAATTTAGACACCTAAAAAATTTTAGAAAATAAAGTATTTTTATTTTTTGAAAAATTCTCGATGACATCATCAATTATTAATTAATTATTTAATTAATTAATTGATTAATTTTTATGCCATTAAATCCCTTTATCTTAATTAAAAATATTTAATTAAGGAATCCCTCCCAAAAATGTTTAAATCTTATTTAAACATTATTTCCTTATTTATTAATGATTTAATTAATAAATTGACCAAAAAACCCAAAATAAATAAAAAAATTATTTTTTGCCCAAAACTTGGCCAATTTCCTTAAGACCACTAACCTCTTCCAAAATCTTCTAATCCTTCTTTAATTTTGATTAAAGGCTAATCCCATCATTTCCTACCCCTAATCCCAACTCAAAATATTTAATTAAGATAAAATATTAATCCTCATGTTTATTAAAAAAGTTTTAATAAATATCTTCTCAACCCAAACCCTTGACATAAATAAAACTTTATTTATTTCCTAAAAATCTAATTTATCCTCATCCTAAGAAGTTCTAGACTCTTCTAAAAAGTCTTCATCCTCATCCTAGGAAGTTCTAGACTACTCTAAAAAGTCTTTATCCTCATGCAAAGTCTAGACTCTTCTAGAAGCTGTCTTTAAACCTAATCCTAATCCCCTCCTAACCTTGTCACATTCTCTAAACATGGGTTAAAACTTACTAACCCAAGCCAAAGTTAACAAATATCTCCTCCTTCACCCACCCTCATTAAATGCCATCCACTTGCCTATCCCTAAGCTAATCCTAAACTATCCTAATCCATCCTCTAATCATTTGCACAATCCTAAGCAAGCTTAAAACCTTCCTAACTAAGCCCAAGTCAAAAATATCCCAACCATAAAACTTTATGAAGCCCACTAGGCCATAAATGACTCTTCCAAAGCCCTTTCATTGCTCTTACAAGCCATTATAAGGGTCTTTATGAAAATTTTATCCCTTGAGCCTCCTTTGTTGACTCATCCTTACCCTTTCCTCCATCCTCTCACCCTGTGACATGTGTCACTCCCTGATTGGCTATAAGGAAGCATAATCCATGTACTCTCCTCTCATGCAATCTGAGCCCTCCATGAGCTTTTTCCCATCCTTGCATCTTAGCCCTCAAACCCTCAAGCCTCTTGCCTATAAATTGGATCCTTCCCCTTTGCAAAACAACGCAATCCATGAAGTAAAGTCATAATGCCATTTTAAGAAGCCATTTTACATCAAAACCATACACTCACACCCAAATTCCAACTCCATTTGAAGCCCTTTTTGAAGCATAAACTTGAGCATACATCCTATCTATTTAGACAAAGCCAGTCAACAAGAGAGCTTCTTATTGAGAGAGTCCATTTATGGCTCATATTCTCAATTGAGAGCTCATCTTAGTCTATCTTGTAGTTTATGAATTTTGTTTAGTTTGTAGAAGCTTTATTTAAATTTGGTTTATATACATGAGGTGGAAACAATAGATCAAGTATTGAACTTATTGAAGAAGATGAACCCACCAACTTTCAACACATAAACCTAATGTTGGTGAAAAGGCCCCAATGAATAACAACCATTTCAATAGATAACCAAGAATACAAAATTACTCTTATACTACTCAATGGAAAGATGGTAAACCAATTCCCAATCAAACCCAAAATGTTAAAGAGAAGGGTACCCCTAATCCTCTACAAAGGAATTTGTATTAATATGAATGATAATGTAACATGGTGCATCATATGTCAATCAACTCACTTCTTAGAGTACTATGTAGTTGCTCAGTCATTTTTTGTAGATCAAAAAGTACAAAATGAGGAGGAGGAAGAAGAAAAGAATCATGATGATGTAATTTGCAATATGGTTAATATATGTGATGACTACGCAAATTCTCACCTAGAAGAACATGGAAATGGCATTACAAGTTAGAAATTTTTTTACCAATTACATCATCAGCAAGTATATTTAGATGATGAAAATTATGATGAAGATAAGGTATGTGTTACATCCTTATCTATTGATCATATAAGTCTAAGGAAGCCTTCTAAAGAGGAGATTGATATAATTATAGTAGAAATGACTTCTCAAGTTCATAGTAATTATAATTTAATAAGTAGTATAGTTGGTAATGAAACTGGTAAGCCTTCTAGAATTTATATAAAGGATATTACATATAAAATGAAGGATGATAGTAGGAAAGATAATTTAGAAAAGTAAAATGTTAAAGATTGTAAGGTTAAGAAATGGGAGCCTAAAAAGAAGGTCCAATTATAGACAAATGAGATAGTTAAAGCAAGTGTGCAAGAAAAGAGTCAGGATCTAATTGTGCTAAGCAAGTAGTTGTGTCTACTATTCAAAAAACTTTTGCTCCAAGTATGCTTTTAAAACCTATTGTCTCTAAACTAATTGACATGATATCCATGCTATCCCAAATAATTGTCAAAGAATCTTTATCTAAATTTTTTAGGATTGATGAACATAAGAGAAAATCTGTTGGGTGATGCAACGCGCTCCCCTGCCCACAGGTGGTTAATTATGTGGTGTTCTATGTTGACTAATAGTCATGGCTTTTGGTGCAACGGTAAATGGGCCCAACAATTGGTATCAGAGCCTAGTTTTGGCCTGGTCATGGGTTCAAATCTCCCCGGTGCCTTCCCGACCCATGTAAGCACCTGGTATGCGCGTCGAGGGGGAGATTTTTGGGTGATGCAATGTGCTCCCCTACCCACAGGTGGTTAATTATGTGGTGTTATATGTTCTCTAATAGTCATGGCTTTTGGTGCAATGGTAAATGGGCCCAACAAAATCCTGTTCATGGCTGGGGGGAATAGGTGACAATAGTAGGAATACTATTGAACAAGATACCTTGTAGTAAATCTTAGAGGTAGTGGAAGATAATGAAGTTATATCTTGAATCACTCAAATGTTTTTAGATGATTCATCTATGGCTTATTTATAAGATATTAACCCATTTTTTTCTCAATTTGATTATAAAAAGGAAAAAAACCTTAAGAATTGTATGATATACTTAGGAGCCTCTAACACCATTATGCCTTTCAAAGTCATGGAAGCCTTAGGTCTAAAAGTAGACACCAAACAAGATAGATGTAGATGTATGGATGCTAGGGAAATCCTTGTCATAGGTGCTATCAATGCGTTACCATTCAAATTAGCTGCATACCCTAATGTAGAGTTGACAATGCTAGTCCTTGTCATTGATATCGCTCCACGCTATGGAATGTTGCTATCTAGAAAATAGAGTGCTTCTATGGGAGGTAGCCTACAATGTGACTTATCTTACAAAAATTTTCATATAGGTGATAAGGCTGTTAGGGTAGAGAGGGAGCCAAGGGTCACTCATATTTTGGGAGATGAAATGGATAAGGATTCCACTTGCTTTCTAGATACTGGTGTAAATGCATTCAGGGATGAGCTGATTATTCAAGAAGTTGAGAAACTCCTTGTTGTAATTGTACATAATGTTGAATTTTGTATGGATTCACCAATTCCATGAACCATGTATTTTGATGGGGCAAGTTTTAAAGAAGGTTCAAGGGCAGGAGTAGTTTTTGTTTCCTCTTAAAAGAACACATTTAGATATTCATTCACATTAAATTTTTCATGCACTAATAATATACTAGAATATGAAGCTCTCTTATTAGGATTGAGAGTTACAACCCATCATGGAATCAAGAAGTTGCATGTCATAGGTGATTTTGAATTAGTGGTTTCCAAAGTTAAAGAAACTTATGCATCAGAAAATAAGGGATTGAAATAATATAGAAATGTTGTGTGGGATCAAATTGAGTTATTTGATGCATTTGGTATTTCTTGGATGGGAAGGAGTCAAAATAAGATAGTTGATCTACTGGAAAATTTAGCTATCAAGCCCAAGGATGTATCATTTGCTAGAATATCACAGATTGAGGTACAAAATTAACCTTCAATACTTGATAATATAGAGCATTGACAAGTCTTTGAGGATGATAGAGATATTTTAAAATTTCTTATCAAATGAAGATAAATACCATGGCCAAGAATTAGATTTTAGTCCTTTAATTGAAACCATAGATGATAAGGAAATAATCTTTGGTTAGGAGATTATAAAATTGAAAACCAACAAACTACCCAAAGGGTTAGTGATTTTAGAGAACATGTTTGATAACCAAGATAGGGTGAAGTCTAGAATTAGAGATAATAAATTGGAAGAGATAAAACTTGGTACTTCTAAAGTCCCAATGAAAGTTTATATTGGTCAAAAATTATCTGCTAAAATTAGAAAGCCTTTGATTAATTTTCTAAGAAAGTATAGACATATTTTTGCGTGGTCTTATGATGACCTTAAGGCTTATAGAGAAGATTTATTTGAGCATGTCATACCACTCAAAAAAAATGTTAAACCTTTTAGACAAAAGAAAAGACTAGTAAATCCCACATTGGCTCCCAAAATGCAAGAAGAATTAATGAAGTTGAGGGATGGTGGGATAATTAAACCAATTAGGCATTCCACTTTGTTATCAAATTTGGTACCTATACGAAAGAAGAATGGATACATAAGGCTATGTGTGTACTTTAGGAGTTTGAACATTGCCTCCCTAAAAGATAAATATGGATTACTAAGGATATAACCATGTCCTTGTAAATAAAAAGGAACAATTTAAGATGGCTTTTACAACTCCATTTGGTACCTATGTATATGTTAGAATATTGTTTGAGTCAATTAATGTAGGGGCAACTTTTCAGAGGGCTATGGATGTGGACTTCCATGATTATATTAACAAGTTTATGGTAGTTTATAAAGATGACCTCACAACATATTCCAAGAAGGTTGAGGACCATTTTAGACATCTAGAGAAGATTTTCATTAAGGCCTTAAAATATGGAGTATCCCTCAAACCACAGAAGTGTACATTTTGAGTAATAGAAGGGAGATTGTTAGGACATATAGTGTCAAAGGATGGTGTGAAAATAGATCCTAAAAGATTAACTACCATTGTTAAAGTTCCTAAGCCAAATAATGTAAAAGGAATACAATAATTCTTTGACAAAGTAAACCTTTTGAGAAGATTTGTTACGATTTTTTCTGAAATTAGTAGACCTATATCTAAGATGCTCAAGAAGGGAGTTGTTATTAGTTGGGATGGTGAACTTTCAAAAGCCTTTCAAGACATTAAAGAAGTGAAAAAGAATGCTTCAATCCTTAGAACCTTGAATTATACAAAACCAATGGACATTTTTTCTTTTACATCTTTTCATACTGTAGTAACAGTCTTATCACAAAAGAATAAAGAAGGGTGTGAACAACCTATTTCTTTCTTTAGTAAGTCCCTTCAACCTACTAAGTTGAAGTATGAGATAAATGACAAAGAGGCTTATGCCTTGGTAAAATTTGTTAAAGTATTCAGGTATTACCATGTAGGGGATATTGTTATACAATTTATACCTAATGCAACTGTAAAGGATATATTTTCTCAATAGGAAGTGTCTGGTACAAGATGCAGATGAATTAATAGGATTCAAGAATTTAACATTAATATTTAGATCACCAAACTAGTAAGATATCAAGGACTAGCAAAGCTCATGACCCAATTAGACCTGGATGCAAATCAAATAAATGTCATAGTGGATGACTTTAGATTAGGGTTACATGATATGGATCATTGTGAGTGGTACACCAACATCATATATTACTTGTAGGAAATTAAATCTCCATCCCATTTGACAAATAATGAGAAAAGACAAATAAAGTTTTGGGCTATCAGGTGCATTATTGTTAAGAATAATTTGTGGTGGAGAAACTTTCAGAGAGTATCACTAAAATGTATTGATCAAGAGAAATCCAAAGAGATATTGAATGAGATGCATGCATGAGTCTATGGAGGACATTATATGGCTAAAACCACTACCCACAAAGTGATGATAGCTAGATTTTGGTGGCCTTCTCTTTTCAAAGATGCTTAGGTAATGGTTAGAAAATGTGATTCTTGTCAAATATTTGTAGGTAAGTTGAAATTTTCTTGGAACACCTATTTAAACTAGTTGAATTCCAAGTACCTTTTCTGCAATAGGGTATAGATTTTATAGGTGATTTTTTTCACAAATAAAGTATTTTTTATTCATGGATTTTCGTAGCCATTGATTATTTTACAAAGTGGATATAGGATATTCCTACAAGGAATACTACCAATAAAGTTATGAATAATTTTCTTTTGAACAATATTATTTGAAGATTCGGATGCCCATAGAGGATTGTAATAGACAATGCAATGTGTTTTAGGTCAAAGGAGTTCATAAAGTTCTATCATAAATTTGATATGACAAAGTCAAAATCTTTCCCTTATCATCCACAAGGAAATGGACAAGTTGAATCCACAAACAAGAGCTTGTTAAAAATCATTCAAAGGACTTTGCATGATAATAAGAAGGCATGGGACTCCAAATTATAGTTGGCAATATGGACTAAGAAGGTAACAATAAAAAGGGAAATAGGTGTAGCACCTTTTGATATTGTATATGGAATCCAAACAAGAATTCCCTAGAACAACCTAGTAGGCCTATATAACTACATTCAAATATATGATGAAGATGTTATTGATGACATGAAAAAGAAAATGAATGAGTTGGTAGGGCTAACTAAGACCAAAAAAGAAGCTTCCCTTAAAAATACAAAATTGCAATTACAAGTAAAAACACTTTATGAAAGAAAGACACTAAATAAGAATTTTGAAATTGAAGACCTAGTTCTCATGTGGAATGCTAGGATTGAGGATAAAGGAAAACATGTAAAATTTAATCCAATATGGCTTGCTCCTTATCTAGTGGAAGCCATATGGGTGGAAGACTCTTATATTCTGAAGGATTTATCTATTAATATTCTTGAATTACCAGTTCATGGACAATTATTGAAGAGGTAATTTTACTAAAAATACTTGTTATTCCATGAACAATAGTTTAGGGTTTACTATACATTTTTGTAAATTCTTTGTGTCCTTTTTCTAGCCCTTGTATATTCTTTTCCTATGTTGTTTATCTCTTAAAGTTGTCAAGTTAGAAGAATTGGTCAACTTTGTAGTGCTTCTCTAAGGATTATGAGCCCTCGTATGAATTTTTCTCATTCATCATCCCTAGATAGATCTATTGTTGGCCTAGTTTTTCACCATATATTTTGCCACACTCTGTAGTAAAAAAAACATAATCTCATATTTTAAAATTGTGAAATATGTCAAAAAACTTATTTGAAGTTATTAAAAAATATTTAAAACCCTTGCCATGTGCCTTGACTTTTCAAAATTCTAGAAAATTGGTTTTATAAAAATCACATGGGAAGGTTATTATCTTAAGTTTTTATTTTTCTACTTTTTCCTATTTTTATTTTAAGTTACCTTTTCAGAATTTAGAAACCCTTCACTATAAGCATTTCCCTAACTATTATTTTCTTAATAATTTACAACATATCTTAACCATTGTAGTTTACCTTTATCAACCTTTGATCTTTGGAAGATTAATGATGAGTGCATGCCCACATTGAGAATTTTCTTGACTTTTAGCAAATGTGGGCAAGTGCCTATGTTCCACATAGCACCTCATGAAACCAAGCTCTTTATTGTGCCACAAAGAACTAGAGGGTGTCAAAACTTTTTAGAAGTTGTTAGAGCATGATGGAATTTCCAAAAATTTCATTAGTTGAGCTGAGTAGTGGGGTCATCTTTGGGTTTCATATCAGTGAGCCATTGATCTTAGAAAGATCTACAGTGGGTGTGTTACTACTTCATGAAAATGTGTAAACTTTAACTAATGTAGTAAAATGCCTGCTTGCCATGTGTACTCAATGATATCATGCTTTTCAATTTGAAAAGGTGTTTGATTAGTTGGTGACTGTAAAAAAAAACTAGATAAAGTACATCATTCTATTGGTTGACTTTTCTGACTGGGTTGTGCAAAAAGGTATAATATATAATACCATTGATATTAGAAAGATCAATGGAAGGTGCTTCATCGCAATGTGAAAATGTTCAAGAACTTTATGAATGTGGGAATGCACCTACTTGCAATATGGATAAGTGGGGCTGCCTACTCAAAAGGTTGCCTAGTCATGCCAAGGTGGAAAAGCGTGGTGATATGGAGCATGATAATTGGTGGGATGGTCCATGTGTTTTCCAAGTTGGGAAATGAGTGTAACAATGGGCCTATAAATTTAAATCTAGAATTATAAAATTTGTAAGGATTTTTTTTGAACTTCACCACTTTGTGAAAGTGCTCTAACTTTAATAAATATAGGAATGTGCCCTGTTGATGCAAAAAAGAAGTTAATGTAGATTTTCAATTTTAAAATAAGTCATCTAATGCTTGATAATCAATAGTTAAAATTAAAATTTCATGACATGGTGTAAAATTTTGACTGTTAGAGTATTAATTCTAATCAATGCCACTTCGTGTGAGCTTAATACTATAGTAAAATTCTAAAATCACCATTATTGAGCCATAAGATCATAGAATTATCACAGCTCAAATATTTTCAGAGCTAAGGGTAATATTTTTCATGGTTTTTGATAGTTTATAGAGTGATTTACAAAGAAGAAGAAGCAAGAAAATTGAATAAGTTGTTTGAACTTCTAAAAGTTAAGAAATTATGATTACACTAGGTTAAATTGCAAAAATGCTACCATGTAAGGATTTTTCTGGAAAAGTAGATTACCTAAAGAGGGCATTTCATGATGATCTTTTTGAACAAATGTCACTATCAATGAATGAATTAGCTAGGGATAGAGAATTGATTCCAAAAATCCCTAGGTTATTGGTTAGCAGGGGTTTCTATGAAAATGAAAATTGGTTAAGAGACATAGATGTGCCTATGGGAGGTTTAAAACTTTTTAAGAAATGGTTTGCAAAAATGAATTTGGATACTCCAATAAACAATGTCTAGAATTTGACATAGATAAATTGATTGTCCCTAGAGTCTTCTTTAATGATGATCTACTAGCAAACATGGCCAAGAAGTATGATCAAATTACTAGGGTTGTAAAGAACCATGTAGGGAATAACCATTTTAGGGTTTCACCTAAACTGATCAGAGAGGTTTTCAAGCTGAAACCCAATCATGTTCTTCATGAGAAAATTGACATGGAAGATCTTCAAGAAAAATATGATGCACAAAGGGTCTATTCAAGGGGAGGGGAATTATAAACAAATTTAGTTAAAATTGGATCATTGCCCTTAGTTACACAAAATACCTTGAAGCCCTTGTCGAAAAAATATTTTAACCCTAGGTCACAAGCCTTATATTTCTCTCTTTGTAAAATCCTTGGTATGAATGAACAAGATCATATCCTAGGCTCTATTGTTCTTATTATTGCTCAAACTCTTTAGTATGGAATGAGTTCAATTCTCAATTTTGCTACCTTTTTGGTTAAAGAAATTCATAATGTTTTGATTGGAATAGCACAGGTTAAAGTTTAGAAGAACTTCTACTAGTATTCAATGTTGATGTATATCTATTTATATGAAGGAGCTACATTTTTCTCTAAGGAGATGAAACCAGGAGTAAAAAGAGATGGAGGAAGACTCCTTGTTTAGTTCTGGAGTGTAGACATGACATGGGAGGTAACTGATGCCATCCTTGTTAGGTTTGATAGATACTTTTCCTCCAGGCTCAACATGTTGTTGGTAGGGGATATCGCTAGGATACCACAGTCTCTATTACAACTCATTAGACCTAAAGATCATGCCAAAGGATTGTTGGTAAGTCACAACTGGGGTAATATTATTCCATATTTTGTTTCCACTATTTTTAGATTTTATGGTTTTTTAGGAAAGCCTCATGTGTTACCATACCAAGTTCCCTTGAAGGTAGGGATTTATGACTTGTTATGGAAACTTAGATTAGTTGAGGAAAGAGATTTACTTTTTAAATCCAAGGGTACCTTCTTTTAAATGATTACTATTATTCATAATTTTGTTTTTCTAAAAAGGAATGGAGGAACTTGGGAAAATTCTTAGACAAGTATCAGATGACCCAATACCATGCCTATTTTGTTGATTCAGAAGTATTTTATGACCTCCTTAGAGAAAGGAGTAAAGCTAAGCTTTAGATGCACACTATATATTTCTTGAGGACTTAGAAATAGGTTTTCATTACAAGAACAAGAGCTTAGGAAAGAAAAATGGGTAGTTTATAGTAAAGTCTTGAATTTTATAATTTTTTTTGAGCCAAAATATCATCCCTTAGGAAATAAAAAATAGTAGAGAATAAAAATAGATATGCTAATGGACATGCAAACACTAAATGAGAAGAAGGAGATCATAACAAAAGCATACCTATATAGGGCTATATAGGTGGAGAAGAGGCTAGCCAATAGAATGATTGTGACTTCACAGAAATATACTTTGTCAAAAGAGGTCGGGTATGTAGTGGCACAAAATATACAATATGTTCCTCCATACAAGAGACTAAGGTATGAAAGCCCTTGTGACACACATGCTCCTAAGAAGTAGAGGCTAGAGCAGGGATCATCTTCTCATGTAGAATAATATTCACCCACGTAAACTCCACTCAGAGTAGATGATGAAGCATCTTTGACATAGCAGTTGAGGCAAATTGGAGGCAAAGGGGACATTATGGTCATAACTATTGATATTGAAGGAGGAGAACCTAAAGAGCCTCATGTTTCATCTATTGATCTTATTATTGTAGATTATATAGGAAAGGAAATAGACCGTGTGATTTAACATGCTTCCCAAAAATTCATTGATGATGAAAATTTTGCAAAAGCTAGAACTTTTGCTCAATTTTTGTGGAGAAGAAATAACGGTAATTTTGAAAGTAAGTTCAAATTAAGAAAAGTAGAGAAACCTAATAATTTGGACTCTAAAATTAAAGAGGAAGTCAAAGATAAATTTATGGAGGAATTTTCACAATTGACCCCTAGAAAGGGAAGACAATTATTGAAAGACTTAGGAGTTTTAATATTGCATGAATGGGGCATAGCCAATGCTATGGTTTTTAATTCTATTAGGAAGGAAAAAGATACTCAGTTTAAAAGTGAGTAGGCAATCCTAAAAACACATAAAGGTTTGAAATACAACAATGATCACCAAGCATTAGTAATATGTTCTACTGAAAAGAGAGACAAAACTAGGTTACAAGAAATTTTAAATGTTGAGCATACAGGTAGTCTCATTATTTATAGAGAAAATGAGGTAGACAGTGAAAAAGTATCTAAAATGACTAGGGAGATGATGGACTTTGGGGTGGTAGTTTCCAAAAAAGATAAAGGTAAATTCCTAGAGCTAAATGCCAACTTTGAAGAAATATTAAAAGCATATGAGGAGAGAGGGATATGCCACATCAACTAGAAACTCAAGTATGCCAAATGGAAAAGAAACTATGAAAGGGAAAAGTGGGAGAGTCAAGCTAGCCTCAAATTACCTATCCTCACCCCCTAATTGAACCATTCAAGTCAACTCCCTTGGGAGAGTTACCTGACACTCCACAAAGGCTAGAATTATATACTATTGAGGAGTTTGAGGAGGAAAAGAATAAAATTTGGGCCTTAAATGTTGAGATGAATGAGTTGTATGAAGATAAAATTAGGAAAACAATCTTATATCTGGTAGACAAGATTTAATGGCCACCATTTTATGAAAAAATATTGAAAATTTTGGTGAAATAAAGAGTGGTGAAGATTCTCTAAAGCCTATCATGAATAAATGGGGTATTAGGGATAAAGATGTCACCCTTTTGTGTGTCTCAATTATTAGTCTATCTTGTGAGTAGATAGAAAGAAAATTGATATGACTAATAGTTTACCTAATTTTGATGAGAAAAGGGTTGTAGTACAAAAACAATCATAATTGTCTTTTTAAATATCTAGGTGAGAAATTTGAACTCTTTCCTCATGCACTTAAAAAGTCATATAAAAGAAAAGAAAAGGAAGAATGGGGCAAAGAATTAGATGATTTATTATGGCACAGAATAAATGGAGTGATAAGTGAAAAAGGACATTCGCTATGGGCAATGACAAATGAAGAATTTGTTAAAATGTAATTATTTTATAATTCCATCAAAGAAGAATTTGTTGAAATCAATCAAATAGGAGATTTTGTGATTAGGAAACAATGTGAGGTCTTGAATTTCGACTTGCTTGATGACACAATTTTCAACATATGGATGGAGAATTTTGTACATGCAAAGAAAATGGAAACAAAAGAAGATGATGTGGATCAAGATGAGAATCAAACAATTGAGACATTAGTACAAATAGAAGAAGACAAAAGGAAACAACCAACTTTAGTGATATGCATATTGATCCCAAATAATGAGATGGCAACTAAGGAATCAAATATAACTATTGTTTTAATAGTGCATGATGATGTGAATGGAGAGCCTCAAGTTGAAGTAAGTCTACAAAAAAAAAATCCAAGTCCATCACAAACATATTCATTAGCTACATCTTTCAAAGAACAAAAACAATGATAAATCCAATCATTAACTTCTCATCAACAAAGAAGTACAACTAAAAGTATATCAGAAGTGGTCCTTGTAAGAAAATATTCATGATATAAGGTTTTTCTATTGCACTAATGTTTGTCTTTTATGATGATAAAAATTTAAATATCTTTATGACTTAAGGAAAACTATTAGTTTCTTTGTGCCTGAAGCTTGTTGCATCTTGCACTATATAAGTGAGATTCCAGGGCTAGAGAAAGGGTCTAATTTGTTTTATTATAACTTTTACTTTTGTTAGTCTATTTCGGTCTAGTTTTTCTTGGTAACAACTTTTTGATTTATTTTATCTACAAATTCTAAGAATACATTAATTTTCCATGATTATGGTGTCTTATTTTGAGTACTTCTGAGCATTACCCAATGTCATATAATTTTCAAAGAAGATTAAAGCAAAGATGAACTGTCCCCATTATCTTTTCTCTCTATATCTTGTCTCCATTTTTAGTGGTTGGTTATTTTGAGATTGTATGAGTAAATCTTGTTGAATTTAATGCAACTAGGATAATTTGTATGTTAATTTGTTATTTCTTTGGATTCAATGAATTGAGAAAATGCTTCAATGAATGTGGCAAGATCTCTAGGCATTAGGAAGGATTTATGTAAGAATGAGTTGTAGAAAGAATTTATGATTATATTGATTGCAATGTAATCAATTAGATCAAGAAATTGGATAGACTTTGAATCCCAATGGATGAGGCACTAATCAACTATTTTAGTAAGCATGTGAAAAGATCGTAGATAGATGTCAAGAAAACATCAAAAAATCAATATCAATTTTACTTTCAATGTTTGAAGAATGTCAAAGCTGGTCAGAACTTGTTTACATTTAACCTTTGAGTCTTAGTTAGCTATTATTTACCTAAATTATCTATAAATCTAAGAAGAATTGTGACCAATCTACTATTGGGGATGGATATTGTTATGAGATATCATGGAGTGAATGAAGTGTGAATGTAGTACTAGGTTGTGATTGTTTTGTCCCTTAGGTTCACCATTACACAAGGTGTTTGCAATATTCCATTATAAAGTGTCATCATATTAATTACATGACCTATCTTTTTATACAAATGCACTATAGGGATGGTAAGCACTACAAAATTTAACATATTTTCTATAACATTAATTGGATGCTCTATCCAACTTGAAAGCACTACAACATTCATCATACATGCTATAGTACCAAATGAATGTGCTATCAAAGGTAAAAGAACAATAAAAAGATGCACATTCACTACAACAACCATATCCAATTTATCATTATGCATCATTTTGGTGTCTAATTTAAAATTTTTTGAATAACCAAGCATGCAAATAAAGATTGCATCTATGGGTAGCTATCTCCAATAAAAAATACAATTCACTAAGAACTTGGTCCAACTATAAGGCTACACTCCTTCATTTAGGCTTTGCAAAACCTAGGTAGGTGAACCTCTTAAGATTTGATTATGCGACTAGTGCAATGAGCATAAGTAAGATCTAGAATAATGAATGGAACCCCTAAATCTTCTATACTTAACCAAGAAATCACAAGCATGAAATAGCTAATAACATGAATCATGAAACTAGTAAGCTAACAGAGGGTTAGACTTTGAATAAATTTCCACATAAAAGGGAAAAGATGATTTAATATGTTGATGATAGCAAGACCTAGGTATGAGTAACCAAACTAAATGATCCTGCAACTAATTAGTGCCTTATGTATTAGGCAATTACATGAAGTCCAACCATACATCTTCTCGAAATATTTGACATAACTCTTACATCAAGATCCTTGATCTATCTTTCACCTTGTGAATAGACATTTGCATCAAAATGAATCTCATACTTCAAACTATCCCATCATGAAATCTGCAAACCCTATGATAAATATCAAGCAATTATATGGTCCTTTGTTCCACAAGAAAAATACTTCAACCACATACACTTTTGAACAAAATGCAACCTAATTTATGCTCTTGGTTCACAAATTAGAAGAAATAAAAAATGCATGAATAGAAGACAAGTTTCAAAATGAATGTAAACCCTTTGCTATGTTTTATTCATTTTCCTTGAAAACAAATAGCTAAAAGATGCATAGAAATGATTCACAAATCACATAACAAATGAGAACTATCTACGTAAAACTAAAATGTTGCTCAATACAAGATAAATCGTTGAAGGGACTGGTATCATAAAAATGAAAACATATCAAATACTAGAACCAATAGTCTCATAGTGAAAAACTAGAAAGCCCAAATGGTATCACAGCAATGAATCTTTTTCTTCCCCAAAACTGGAACCAACCCCTACAATGGATGAGAAAGAAGAAGATATACGAGAGAGTGAATTCCTAGATCTTATCTAAAGACACCACGTGTCCACTTGAAATTCCATCCTTTATAGTTGCAAAGCTTCTTTCGTCTTGCTACCCATCTGATCTGATTTAATTTCATCACTTTCATGTAACTGACTTGAAATATCTCTTTACTAAATGATGAAAACATTTTGTGTGCCAAAAATTTGAAAGCCTCATGAAATGTTGGTAAAAATATGAGTTTAAACTAATTGAAGGTAGCCAAAATCAACCCTAACTACGTTTTTACCATATTTTACCAAGCCTGTAACTATATTTTTAGTTTTTATCAATTTCACTAAGAAGGCCCAAATTTTACATTTCTACCTATAACTCAAACTAATGAATTCCTGTGCAAAAATGAACTCCATAATCAGAATGTTCCTCTTCTCCCAGTTTCGGCAATATATAATATGCCTATATTTTCCTATAGGAAACCCCTTGAAAGTCATTTTGAAAAACATACCCCCTTGCTAAAGGCTCTGGTTTGCATTTTTTTTTAAATTTTCAAAAATTTAAAAAAAATCCCAAAATTCAAACTATAGCATAAACCATTTTTAAATTTAAAACATGCACATGACCTTCAATTTTCAAAAAAATGATTTAAAAATGATATTTTACAAAATTTCATTTTTCCTTCATCATTGCACTTTGGGTCAAACCCCTTTTGGCTAGTCATGCCACATGTCCACCTATGATTTGTGCACCCTTACATAGTCATTAGCCACTGGGTGCCATGTGGTGGCCTCCAATTGATCTACTAGGCATCACCATGTGGCAGCCTCTTATTGGCTACTTGAGTGCCACATCACCACTTCGGATGCACCTACCATGTCATCACTAACTAGGCTCACTGCCACGTGATGCTTAGGCATTTGCTAGCTTTACTTAACTTTTTCACATCTTCATAATGTAGGAAAGCATCAATGTAGATTCCACTCATGTGTCATCATCTAGTGCCTCTGCCTTGATCTCACCATTTCAACATCTTGAGTTGCATGTTTGTTTAAAAGTTATCTTTGATGACCTCCAACTAGCTAACCATGGGCCCCACCTTGCAACTGATGGCTTCCAAAAGCCATCTATCTTTAAGATAGCTTAGTATAGGAGTGTTGTTGTATTTAAACTTGTAAAATAATGTCCACACTATGGATGTGGGACAAAATGTTATTATGGTTTTTCCCATGTGTTCTGCCCCTTTCTCTATCTTCAACACCACCTCTGCTTCCTTTGCATGCGAGCATCTTATTCCTTCTATGGTTGGATTTCATTGCTACAACCTCCTTTTAAACTCTTCAAGATCCCTATTCATGCACTATGACTTCCTCTTTTAATGCTTCTTGCCTCTTCAACTAGCAACTTCAATTGTGTTTCAACTTGTATATAAGGCTACTCTAAAATTTGTCCTTGCCCAAACTTGGCATCATCTCATTCACATTCACAATCCCCTACCTATTTCACATTGCCATCATTTTCACATGCCTTGCTTGAAATATGCATGAAAAAAAATTATTGTATGTTACAATAGCTAGAGAAAATCCCTTATCGCCCATTGACCTGAAAAGCTTCTCAACCTCTTGTAAATTTCAATGCTCAATATACCAATCCATCAAATAAGCAACCGAAAGAGCATCACGGCTCAAATTCTTCTCCACAAGAATCCCAAAAAAATTGGGGGCATCATTAATTTTATCAACATTTCAGTAGCCTCTATTGTAGCATTACTCAACATTGTAGTCCATTCAACCTTCTCAGGTACAAACTTAGAAACATCAAGGGCCTCTTGAACTCTCTTAGCAGCAATATAACCTCTAATTAAATCACAAAAAATTGGCTCAGTACAAATAGAGCCTCTCTTGGATTTTATATTTTTTTATCACTCATAATCCAAAAAATTATTAATTGATGACATCTTTTGTAGGACTTAGAAGATCAAACTCCTGCATTTGCTTCTTGTTCTCCTCAATGTGTGTATTCCTTACCTACTCACAATCTATTACCTCTATCTATGTTGTTGCTTCCCATCATTGGTTCCTCCAAAACATGCATACAGGATCCATCTGCCCTTTTGCATTAGCTCCCCTATTTTGGCATGAGTTTTTTTAATTTGCCAGTGTCAACTCTATATGACTCCATCTAAGAATTATATCATGCATAATACAAATGGGAGCTTCTCTCCCTTCAAATAGCTAGGCTTCAAGCCAATGACAGAAAGGTTGCTCAAGCTTAGTGACCACATATTGCTCGAAAGAGACTCATTCAAAGCTTTCCACTTCCTTGGGAAGGCCTTCAATTTGTGGCGTAGGAAGAGTTAGGAGTCAAATATCGAGGCTAGAAGAAATAGTGTGGGCAATTTGGGGATTGAGAGAGGATACATCTAAAGTTCTAGTTGTTGCTTTATGTATCCTTTTTATGTTTTGTCACCCCCTTTTGCTCAGTAAATTTATTGCTTCCTGAGCCCAATTTATTCTCATCTATGAATGCCAAAGAACAATCTCATCTTCTTGATTTCTAGAATGACAAGTGAGATGAGTATGCTTGATAATAAATGTCTCCATCTTCAAAAGCATGCTACTCATTTGAATGCTTGTGACCTTTAGTTCATCTCTTTTTACCAACATTCTTATTGTTCTCAATTATACCCCTCTGATCATAATGCCACACCTTCTAATTCTTAATTCTAATATGCTCCACAAAATCCCCCTTTGTTAAAATTTTTTTTTAACCCCCCATCCTTCTATTCAGTTTGATGCCATTAATCAGGCCCCCAAAGTGGGTCCAACTAAAAAAAAAATTATTTTCAAACACCTGAATTGTCAAAACTGACTCATTCACCTTCTGGCACTGATTTGAAACAAATTTAACCACTGAAAGTGATTTTGAAGCTCATTTTACATCTTTTTGCAAACTGTCAATTCTGCATTAGGAGGTCCTTTGATTGGCCTTAAAAACTAACTAGAACACTTAATTGGGCTCTGGAATAGAAAATACTAATTCTTTGTTCTGCATACTCTTACCCTATCAAATCTCATCTCATGATGAATTCTTAGTTGAAAGATATTGACTGTTGAAGTTGCCCTTTTAGAACTGCCTACAAGAAAATATGTCAAAAAATAATAAATTGCTTTTGGAAGTGGCTTTGAAAATTGGGTAAACTGATACTTAGGAAAATGAAAAATTGGGGCGTTGGTTCATTATCATGAGGAGAGTATAAATCTATGATTTGGGCTCATGAAAAATAATAGGATGCATTTGGAAAATGGTCAAAGTAGGCTACTCAGAACTTTGAAACTAGAAACAATGGTAAAAATGCATTTTTTGCAATTGGAATGGACCTAGAAAGTGTGCAGACGAATTCATCAAGACTTGAAAATTAGCACACTTGAAATATTTTTAGAGTAAAATGTAGTGGTACAATCCATTTCATCTCACCTAACATAGATTCAGAGTTATGAAATCACAAATAGGGGTTCCAACAAATTGGCACCTTTTGACACCAATAAAAAGTTAGAAATTGCATTTATAATCACATTTGAAAACTAATCAAATGGATTCTTCATGACCTCAAACTTGAAACATAGAAATTTTTTGACCCCCAAAATGCAACACAAAGGGAATTTTCTCATTTTGGTAAATTGGGTCAAAGTTATAGCAAGTCAAACAAGGCCTCCTAGCATTTAGAACTAATTGCATCAGCATGACAACATTAAAAGACCAACTTTGAGGGATTCAAAACCTAGTCAAATAGATTTGAAATGAATTGAAATATAAAACATAGGGTCTCTCGTATGGACACTAAACATTTCCAAAGTAGCAAGTCATGAAACATTACTAGGTGCGAGATATTCAAATGCAAACATGGCCTCCTATCAATGTTTGACACTTAACCAAAAATGCAAAATAGACAATTGCTCAAAACGAGACTTCATGAAATGGCTCAAATGGAAACTTATCATCATGGGATGCATAGATGTACTAAATGCAAGGTGTTAGAAATATTAAACACCTCTTAGACCTCAAACGGATAGTTGGGTACATATGCATTTAAAAGCATTTATAGGGCTTAAATTCTTGAATGGTACTCAAAATCGGGGCTTCAATTTTTAGTCCCAAAACATCACTTTGGACCAAAAAACCCTAATTATCATATGTCTTATTCTACATCCTATATGTTCTATGCTGTGCTACAACACTTAGACCCACTATGCAAACCTATGAATGCACTAGGGTTTTCTCCTATATGATGTTTCTTAATCCAAACACCTATTTATTGTGTTTTTTCACATCACAACTATCCTATTATAATGTCTGTGTGCATTACAATAATTAATATGTGTTAAAATTACCATTAAATTCATTAAAATGCAAAACTTAAGCATTTACTAGATCCAATCACTCAAAATCACTAAAAACCTATAAATATTCAAAATATTCAATGTCAGCAAGGTTATCGATGACTTACTAGGGCACCATAGTCAATTAGATGCTCCTATCTATTACTGCTCTTGAATTTGTACTCTTACAATGGGACCACCTTCTTCAATGACTCAAAGTGCACAAGGGAGGAAAGTCAAAAGGGCATGTATAAATGAAATGGGTAAAAGGTCGTTTGACCTATTGAACCATCACATGGGGCATTTTATATAGAGATGAGAGAGGAGTTGCATTTGTAACTCCCATTTCTATGAATGCCACATTCATAATAGGTGTGTGCAAAGTGTCACAATCCTCTTAAGGAGGATAAACTAAATAAAGAAATAAACAAGAGTTGTCCTTACATGTGGAATAAAGGACAAATAATGACATGTCCTCCACATGTGTACAAGTGGACAAATTACATGTAGGGACCCTTGGAATATCCCAATTAAAATATATCCAAGGAAAGATTAACCTTTCTAACACCCCCCCTTAATCTTTACTTGGGGAGTTTACTTCAACGGGTTGTAAACCCAAATTTTTACAATGGAACTAAAATATCTCTTTAGAAAGTGGTTTGGATAAGATATCAGCCACTTGATCTTCTCCTTTACAATAAAGAAGAATAATTTGATTGTCTTCAACTTGTTCTCAAATGAAGTGATGTTGAAGTGAAATATGTTTGGTGCGGGCATGATACACTGGATTCTTTGCCAAGGCAATAGCACTTTGATTGTCACAATGTATAGGTGTAGGTGATTGTTGAGGTAGACCAAAATCATAAAGAATTCTTCGAATCCACAAAGCTTCCTTAGCTGCATTAGTACAACCTTTGTATTCAGCTTCAGTTGAGCATAGGGAAATAGAGGGTTCTTTTTTGCTTTTCCAAGAAATTGGACCTGAACCAACAAAGAAAAAATAACCACAAGTGGATTTCCCATCATTGGGATCTCCACCTAGATCGGAATCAGTATAGCCATGTAAAATGAATTCAGAGTTTGGATCATAAAATAAGCCTATATTAATAGTTCCTTTAATATACCTTAAGATGCGTTTAGCAACTTTAAAATGAGTTTGTTGAGGTTTAGAAATAAAATGAGACACTAAACCAACACTATAAGCAATATCAAGTCTAGTAAGAGTTAAATAATTTAAACTTCCTACTAACTGTCTGTACAAAGTTTTATCAACAAAAGGAGTATTCATATCATTCATTAATTTAGTTCCTAATTCACATGGAATTGAAACATGGTTAGAGTCATTCATTTTAAATTTTTCTAAAAGATCATAAGCATACTTGCTTTGAGAAACAAAGATACCATTAGGAGTTTGAAAAATTTTCATACCTAAGAAGTAATGTAAGATACCTAAGTCGGTCATTTGAAATTTTTGTTTAAGTTGGAATTTAATATCAGAAATCAAAATGTCTAAACTAGAAGTGAGAATTAAATCATCTACATAAACAATAACAATGATAATATCATCGGTAGTATGTTTAATAAACAAATTAGGATCATTTTTGCTTCTAGTAAAACCTTGAGAAATGAAGAAAGAATTAATTTGAGAATACCATTCTCTAGGTGATTGTTTAAGACCATAAATAGATTTGTTCAATTTGCAAACTAGATTTTCACTACCTTTCTTAACAAATCCAGGAGGTTGAGCCATATAGATTTCTTCATGTAAATCACCATTTAAAAAGGCACTTTTAACATCCATTTGATGAATGGGCCAATTTAGTTTAGATGCTAAAGCAAGAACTAATTTGATAGTAGGCATTTTAGCGACAGGTGCAAAGGTTTCATTATAGTCTAAGCCTTCAATTTGGGAAAAGCCTCTAGCAACTAGTCTAGCTTTAAATTTACTAATTTCATTATTAGTATTCAATTTTGTTTTATATAACCATTTACATGAAACTAGATTTTTGCCAGGAGGTAATGTGACTAAGTCCCAAGTGTGATTAGCAAGTAACGAATCATATTCCTCTTGCATGGCTTTCTGCCAATGAGGTTGAGAGTTAGCTTGATCAAAAGACTTAGGATCGTTAGAATTCATAATAGTAGTCATCAAAGCATAATTACAATAATTAATCCTTCTATGTTTAATTCCACCAGATTTAGAAATATAATCATCAGCTTCATTGATGAGATTTTGAGCCCATTTAGGTTTACGTTTAGTTGTAATGGAATTATCACTAGAGGAAGAATCATGAGTAAGAAAAGTATCATTAGTATTGTAAGAAATGAATAATGTTGAGCAAGGAACGAGAAACAATCCAAGTAAGTTAAGTGTGAAACAATGTTACCATAAGATAAGCAACTCCAAGAGCATACACCAAGATGGTTCAACAATGGAGACAAGGATTTATAAGGGGAAAGCAAAGAAAACCCCTTGTGAGTTATTATGAATGAAGGAAAATTCCTAAAGAAGAGAGAGAGAGAGTGTTGGAGCAAAGATAGCTCAATACAATAACATCAAGTGCTTAGAGTGGTGTGTTGTTGTGAAGAAAGAAGGAGGAGCATCTCTTATATAGAGATGAGAGAGGAGTTGCATTTGTAACTCCCATTTCTATGAATGCCACATTCATAATAGGTGTGTGCAAAGTGTCACAATCCTCTTAAGGAGGACAAACTAAAGAAAGAAATAAACAAGAGTTGTCCTTACATGTGGAATAAAGGACAAATAATGACATGTCCTCCACATGTGTACAAGTGGACAAATTACATGTAGGGACCCTTGGAATATCCCAATTAAAATATATCCAAGGAAAGATTAACCTTTCTAACAAAATCAAACAAAACTAGGGCATTCAAGCAAGTTATTCTAAACAAAGAATTTTAAACATCACAATATCAAAATTAGACATCATAACAACTTCAAATCAGAAAAAAAACATCAGTGACTAGACATAAAATTATCAAAATCAGATATTGTATTATCCTAGAATTAGCAAAACATCATTAATCAAACACTTAATAATCAAAATTTGGCTAAAAATAAGAAATTCAAGATAGTATTTGAACTAATATGTGAATATGCTTCACATATTAGCTCAAAGAGGGGCATTTGTAGACACCCTAAAATTGGCAAAGACATAAAACAATATGAATTTTGGTCAACTAACAAAAAATAAAGACAAAATTAGATATATGAGGAAAATTACAAACTTTCAAATCAATAGCGACATCAACTCACTTAAGTGGTTTCATGATTAACCACTTATCAAATTCAAAAATATCAAAGTCACTTTCGAAGAGGAAAATCAATTCGAAAAATCATAAAGAAAAATAAAAAGGGAAAAAGGTAAAGACAAAATTTGAAAATAAATGCAACATTTAATAAATCAACAAAATCATTTATCCTATCAAAAGTGAAATGCACCTATTTGGAATTTAAAAGAATTAAAAAATCTCTATTTATCCTCACATATCAAGTTTGTTGGATTTTTCCTCTTGGAGTTTTGTGAGATATTTTTAGTTTCATTCTTACCCTTGGTGAAAAGTGAAATCTAGATCCTTTCCCCAACCCCCTTCCAAAATCCTATAAATAGAAGGGAAAATCAAGGACAAAGGGACCCAAATTTTATGCATCTATACTATAGGAATATTTAGAGATATCATTCATTTAGCCTTGTTGTTGTAGAGAATTAATGTCATTTTAGTGTTATTTTAGTACCACTCTAATACTTATTTAGCATCACTTAGCATTGTTTATTCTTATGCATGCACATATAATAGCATTTTAGTGTTGTTATCTTCACATAATTAGTATTTTCATATAGATCTAATATACACTTTCTTTGATTTACATTAATAGCATACTTTCATTCTCGAATTGTCACTAAGATGTCAATTTGAGAGAAATTTTAGCAATTGTAGTTAGGGAAACATGAGATGTTCATGGAATCTTTAATTAACAATTGATGTCTTGGGTCTAGATTAGTTCACTATTATTCTAATTATGTTGAAAATAGATTATAGAAGCCAATCAAAGAGGGAGATTGTAAAGGAAGAGTCTTGAGAACAAAAATGTATGCTTCGATCATTGTTTTATCACTAATGTCAAAATTGCTATATGTTGGCGAGACAAATGCTTATAATATTTAAGTACTATCACTTATTTGATTGATTAAGATGATTTGATCAAAAGATGTAGCAATAGAACCTAGAGGAAAGGTTGAGTTATGATTATGTAACAAAGTACAAGGATTAGTTAAGATAGTGATGACATTATGCACTGATAACATAATTAAGGTTGCAAAGGCTGGTTACAATAAGAAAGTTTAGAAGAACAAGTTACAAAAAGTTTTTCTACCAAGCTTGACTGAGTGGATAGTAGGTGCTGCTAAAAGTCAGTGCAAGCCAAGCATAAAATTAGTTGGAGCCAAGTAAAATTTCATTCTAGTGTATGTGAAGCAGAATAGTGGATGTCAAGTAAAGTTTAGTTGATGTTGAGCACTAGTAAACTTTAGTTAGTATCAAGAAATTTCATAATGAATGCCAAACAACATAGTATGTGCCAAGCATTAGAAGATTGATAATGTCGAGCTACTACATTTTTAAAAATGATCATGGATTCGATGAATCTAAGCTGACAAGTTTGTTTTCTTAGATTGTGTAAATCAGTTGGAAGATAAGGATGATGAGTTGGTGGGATGGAATTCAAGGTAAACCATTTTTAGGTGAATTCAAAAAGGATTCTAAGAGAATTTTTTAGAAAAGAGATGGAATGTGAGGTAGATACATTATATCCTACCTAATCCATCCTAACCCTAAATTGGATGATGGAAAATGAGTAGCAAAATATCTTAACTTCATATTTATAGGAATTTATAGTCGTGAAGCAAGAGAGTCATGTGTGAAAAGCCAAGGAAGACAAGGAGTCAAGGGCTCTACTTCATCAAGTGACCTAAAAGAAGAGTTTGTAATTGAATTCTAAGCAAGAAGGCTTAAGGATATGAATGCTTGAAGGTTGAAAAAACTATTAGAGCTACAATGTATGAAGGTGAAGTAGAATGGAGGACTAAATAATGATCTATTATCTACAAATGAAATTATAAGTTGTATCAAATCAAGCCTTACTATTACTTTCTAACAATTGTATTAGTCTAGGGTAAATCCTTTGGATTAAGGTTGACCTAATAGTCATTTATAAATATTTTAGCTAGGTGACATTCCAAGTGAATGGTCTAAAGTCCTCTAACAAGGCCCACTTCTAATAGGGTGATTGAAATCCTTTAACAAGGTCACATTTAATAGTGTGTATTATAACTTTTCATAGGCTTGGCATTTTACAGGGCATCACTTTAAAAGAGTAAAAAGAGTTGCATGTTACTGGTGTTTTTTTTCAAATTTGGTTTCTACATAAATCATTGTGTCAAGTGCATTGATGATTCTATTATGTTTCATGCTTTACATTTCTGCAAGTTGATTTGATAGTAACCTACAAGTTTTAAGTGATTGCATAATCTTATGGGTGCATGCATGAGTATAAAAGTTTTATGGGTTCACTAGGCTGAGAAAAGTTTTATTTATACATCTAGACCCTGGATAACTGATTCACCCCCCTCCCCCACCCCCCCAATTATTCTAAATTATTCTAATAATTGATATGAGAGCCATCTACTCAAGAGGACTAGTTTGAAGGTTCTAGAAGTACAAAGATCATGATGTCTAAAAGAGAAGTGCCCAAGCTTAATATAGCTAACTTTCCTTTATGAAAAAGTTTGATGAAGCTACACCTTGGAGAACTTGGAGATCATGCACAATCTAATATTACCACTAAGCATGTTGATCCTATTGAAGTCCCAACTTTTGAAGATATGAAAAGGAAGAAAGAACACAACCAAGAAACGTTGAAGATTGTCTTTGCCCTAATTTATGCCAAATTTGATGATATCAATGGTATTGATAGTGCAAATAAAATGTGAGATTCCCTAGCCACCATTTATGGAGATGATGCAATTTTTCTAAGAGCTAAATTGAGAGTCCTAGAGGTAAGTTTAATGATATGAGAGTGGAAGAAGGTGAGAATATTGCTCAATATGTTGCTGGGATAAAAGAAGTTGTTAATGAAATAAGAGGAGCTACTAGTAAAATAGATGATGATATTATATTAAGAAAAGTTTTAAGGACACTATTACCGATATATGCTATTAGATTTTATGCAATTCAAGAACTAAGATGTATTCAAGGGAATGATCTATCACTTGAAGGTATGGTAGGTATACTCACTGCTTTTGAGTTATCTAATTTTGATAATTACAAACCTAAATAGATTGAATCTTCTTTCAAAGCTAAAGTGTCATTGAAGGAATTAGATGAGAAAAAGAAAAGGATGAAGAATAAGTATGTGTCTAGTGACAATGATACAGATGAGGATGATGTTGAACAACTTAAGCACTACTAGAAAGAAGATTTTGCAAAGGTAAAGTCAAGTTCAAAGTTAATTTATCTATCATTTATTTTAATTGCAATGATGTTGTTCATATTGATGCTAGATGTACAGAGAGGAAGAACTATAGAGGTAGTGACAAATAAAAAAGTAGAAGAGATGAAGACAGTGAAGATTACAAAGAAAGAGGCAAGAAGTCATACTACATTTGTGAAGAGGAAACAAAAGGATGATTCATATGAACATGATGATGAAGTAGTGTATGTTGCAATAAAGGACAAATTTGATGAAGACGAGGCAACAACACTTGTGACTTGTGTAAACAAGAGTCATAGATGGATCATTGGTAGTGGATGCTCATGTCATATGATTGGAGACAAAAGTAAGTTCATTAACTTAAAATATTATGAAGGAAATAGTGTAAGATTTGGTAATGATGCACCCTGCTTGATAGAAGGAAAAGGTTCTATCAAACTCACAGATAAGATTTTATGTGACAATGTTTACTATGTTGAAGGACTTAACTATAACTTGTTGAGTGTGTCAGAACTAAATAATTTGCGATGTAAGGTTGAGTTTGAAAACAAGATTGCTAATATATATGACACTAATGGGAAATTTATCAAAAAGGGTGATCAAACTAGAAGTAATCTATTCTATCATGATATAGAGAATGCATCTTGTTGTAAAATTTGAGAATGTATGGATGTGGCACAATAGATTATGTCATGTTAACTTTGATAACTTGGTAGTATCAATAACATGAAGAAAGCTAGAGGTTTGACTAAGTTGAAGAAACCTAAAAATACAATGTGCAAACAATGTCAATTAGGCAACATGACAAAATCAAATTTTAAGAGAAAAACTTACACCTCTAAAGAAATACTAGAAATTTTTTATACTAACTTGTGTGGACCAATTAATATCAAAGCTACAAAGGAGATAAGTACATTTTGTTGTTTGTAGATGATTATTTTAAGACGATAATAGTTATGTTTCTAAAATAAAAATTTGATGCTTTTCAAATGTTTAATTGGTACTTGGCAAGAGTTGAAAAGGAAACAAATAAACTTTTAAAGTGTTTGGAGTCTGATAGAGGAGGAGAATTCACATCAAATGAATTTGAAATATTCTACAATGATAGAGGAATCAAAAGAAAGACATTTGCACCTAGAACCCCTCTAATAAATAGAATTGTTGAAAGGAGAAATAGATCTATAATGGACTGTGCCAGAACACTCATAATGGAGAAGAATGTTTCTTTGAAATACTAGAGAGAAGTTGTAAGTACAGTTGTCTATAACTTGAATTTGTACAAGTCAAGAAAGGTACACATTCAACACCTTTTGAATTATGGTATGGATACTTACCCAATGTGAAATACTTTAAGGTATTTGGAAGAAAATGTTACATTCTTAAAGATTTCAAAAATGGAAAACTAGATGTAAAAAGTGAGGAAGTTATATTCCTAGGCTATTCCACAAGAAGTAAAGCTTATAAGTATTTGAATACTAACAACAAAAATGTTGTGGAAAGTGAAAATGTAAATTTTGATGAATATAAAGAAGTGTATGAGGTTGAACCTATGGAAGGACTAGAAGAATACAAATCATTTGTATAATTTTATAAAAGTACGTTTATTGAAGAAGATGTTGCAAATTAAGCTACAAATCAATAGAAAGTTTTAGTGACTAGCAAGACACACCTCATGAATGCCGAGTTGCATTTAGGAACTAAGCCACATTCAGATGTTGAGTTACAAAATTAAGTCATTGCACATTCTAATTCTAATGTTAGTGTACATGAAAGAGATTTTGAACAACTTGATAGAGATGTACATAGTGATTCTAATGCTGAAAGACAAAATGAAGAAACAAGAGCTGAGCCAAGATTATCTAAATATGTCAAAAGACATCATCCTATTGCAAAAATAATTGGAGATAAAGATACTAGACCAATGACAAGAAATAGATTAAGAAATGATACATGTTTGTTGAGCATGAAGGAACCTAAATTAGTGAGAGATGCATTAGAAGATATAGATTGGAGTAAAGCTATGGAAGAAGAGATTGAACAAATTTAGAAAAAAAAAACATTGAGTCTAGTTCCTAGACTAGAAGACAAAAATATGATTAGCACTAGGTGGGTATTCATAAATAAACTAGATAAAAATTTTGAATTCACAAGGAACAACACAAGATGATTCTACAAGGGATATGCACAAGAAGAAGGAATTGACTATGGAGAGACATTTTCCCTTATTGCTAGATTAGAAGGAATAAGAACTCTACTTGATTATTTTGCATACAAAGAATTCAAAGTCTATCAAATGGATATTAAATTTGGATTTATAAATGAAATATTAGAAGAAGAACTTTACATAGAATAGCCAAAAGGTTTTTTTTATATTACCAATAAGAACATGGTATATAAACTACATAAGGCTCTAGATGGTTTGAAACAAGCACCAAGAGTATGGTATGAGAGGCTTCATAAGTATATTGTGAAGATTGGATTTGAAAGGACTAATGATAACAACAATCTATACATAAAGATAGAGAAAGGAAAATGTTTTTTTAAATCTACAATATTTGTTGATGATATCATATTTGGAGGTCAAGATGCTTTATGTAAAGATTTTTCAAATTAGATGAAGTTAGAATTTGAAATGTTTATTTTTTGAGAGATCTAGCTCTTTGTGGATTTGCAAGTATATCAGATGAAATATGGTATATACATCACTAAATCAAAGTATGTCAAGGAAATATTGAAAACTTTTGAATTGGAGGATTCCAAACTAGTAAGTACACCTATGGTGATAGGACACAACTTGTCAAAGAATGATGATTTAGCTAAGGTGAATCAAACATTGTATAGGTCTATGATTGGAAAGTTACAATATATAGTACATAGAAGACCTAATATTGCATTACCTATAGGGATAGTTGCAAGATTCTCCACAAATTCTAGCGAGAATAATTTAAAGGTTGTAAAGAGAATAATGAGATATTTGAAAGGAACATAAGAGTTTGGTCTAAACTACAAGAAGATTGAAAATTTTGAATTGAGAGCCTACATTAGTGTTGATTAGGCTGGAAACATTGATGATTAAAAAAAGACTAGTGGAGGAAAATTTTTCTTAGGCAAAAGGCTTGTTGCATGGACTAGGAAGAAAAAAAACTATACCTCACAATCTATTGCTAAAGTTGAATATGTTGTTGCTACTATAAATTGTATAAACATTGTATGAATAAAATAGCTACTCAAAGGAATGAAGGAAGAAATCATAGAACTAGTGATACTTTATTGTGATAATACAAGTTCTATCAATATATAAAAGAATCTAGTGATGCACATAAAGACTAAGCACATTGCAATCAAGTATCCTTAATTGAGAGAATTAGTTCAAGATAAAGAGATGAAGATGGAATATGTCAACATGAAAGATAAAATTGTTGATATCTTTCCAAAAGAACTACCTAATAATTCTCATGAGTATCTAAGAGGTAAACTAGGGATGATACCTAATAAAGGCTAACTAAGTAACAGAAGGAGTTCCCTACATCAAACAAGTTGATTGTCATATGTTACAAATTGATGGAGAAGATCTTAATTTAGGAATTGCCTAAAGTAATCAAAGACCTAAAAAATTAAAATAATAACAAGCAAGGTGATAGAGGGAGCAATTAAAGAAAATAAAAAAGCCTATATCTGCATGTTTAAGATGACAAGTTTTTGGCATGTCTTTGGCATTGTTGTCAAAGAGAGAGAAAGAGTATTAAACTTATCAGAGTGAGATATTAGGAGATTTTTGTCAAAGAGATGAAAAGTGTCATTGATCTTAGAAGGAACTAATTTATGATATTTCTAATCAAAGGAGAAGTCATATGACGAAGGAGATAGAGACAAATGCATGAGAGAGGGAGAAATTCTGACATCTACCTTGTAAGAGGGAGATACAAAAGATGGAGTTATAAGGAAAAAAATTTGTAACCTATTTAGAAGATGGAAGTCGTTAATAAAAGGAGAAATTTAAATACAAGGAATTATTTTCTTTTTGATTTTGGTATTCTCTTACTATTTTAACCTATTCAGTTTGGTTGAACAAGGTGTTTACCATTTGGTTGATTTGGTTGATTAGTTTGATTTGCCATAAATGCCAAAGAGGGAGATTGTTGAATATAGATTGAAAAATCCAATCAAAGAGAGAAATTGTACAAAAAGAGTGTTGAGAACATACAAGTATGCTTCAATCATTTTTTTGTCACTAATGTCAAAACTTCTATTTGCTGGTGAGACAAATACTTAGAAGATTTAAGTACTATCCCTTATTCGATTGATGAAGAGGGTTTGATCAAAATATGTAACAATAACACCTAGATGAAAGGATGCATTATGATTATGTAATGAAGTATAAGGATTTGTTAAGATAGTGTTGACATGGTGCACTACTAATATACTTAAGGTTACAAAGGTTGGTTAGACCAAGGTAGTTTAGAAGAACAAGTTACACAATGTTTGTCTACCAAGACCGAGTGGATAGTAGGTGCTGAGAAAATTCAATGCAAGATAAGAAGAAAATTAGTTGGAGCCAAGTAAAATTTCATTCTAATGTATGTCAAGAAGAATAGTGGATGCCAAGTAAAGTTAAGTTGATGTTAAGCACCAAGAGACTTTAGTTAGTGCCAAGTAATTTCATAGTGGATGTTGGGCAAAAAAATATGTGTTGAGCATTAGAAGGTTGATAATGTCGAGCTATTACATTTTTTAAAAGCATCATGGATTTGATGAATCTAAGCTAACAAGTTTTTTTTCTTGGATTTTGTAAACTACATGGAAGATAAGGATGATGAGCTAGTGGCACATAATCCAAGATAAACCATTTTTTAGGCAAATTCAAAGAGGATTCTAGGAGAATTTTTTAGAAGAGAGATGGATTTTGGGGTAGATACATTGTATCCTACCTAATCTATCCTAACCTTATATTGGACAATGGAAAATGAGCGGCAAAATATCTTAATTTCCTATTTATAGGAATGGTTGATCATGAAGCAAGAGAGTCATGTGAGAAAATCCAAGGAAGATAAGGAGTCAAGGGTTTTGCTTCATCAAGTTACCTAAGAGAGGAGTCTACAATGGCATGCTAAGCAATAAGGATTAAGGATATGAATGCTTAAAGGGTGAACAAGATTCTAGAGCTACAATTTATGAAGGCCAAGTAGAATGGAGAACTAAATAGTGATCTATAATCTACAAATGAAGTTGTAAGTTGTATTAGATCAAGCCTTACTATTACTCTCTAACAATAGTATCAATCTAGGGTAAACCCTTAGATTAAGGTTTACCTAATAGTCATTTGTAAATCTTTTAATTGAGTGACATTCCAATTGAATCATCCTAATTCCTCTAACAAGGCTCACTTCTAACAGGGTCATATTTAATGGTGTGTATTGTAACCTTTAATAAGGTTGGCCTTTCATAGGGCATCACTTCAAAAGAGTGAAAAGAGTAGCATGTTATTGATGGTTTTTCCTGAATTGGGTTTCCACATAAATCATTATGTCAAGTGTGTTGATGATTCTATTATGTTTCATGCTTTACATTTCTACAAATTGATTTGATAGTAACCTACAAGTTTTAAGTGATTACATAATCTTATGGATGCATGCATGAGTACAAAAGTTTTATGGGTTCACTAGGCTAGGAAAAGTTTTATTTATACATTTGGACCTTGGAAAACTGATTCAACCACCCACTACCCCCCCCGCCGCCCAATTATTCTAAAGTATTCCAATAGATTGCACTATGCACTAAGGTCTCATGAATACACAATTCCACCATTTACAGATATTTTTTTTTGTGTGTGTGTATATATATATATATATACATATACATATGTATATGTACATATACATATACATATGTATATATATACACACATATATACATACATATATGCATACATACATTTATATCTCCATCTACCAGATTAACATAACTCCCATTTCAAATTGATTACTTATTTGGACTATCTTTCTCCCATTGGTAAGTTTTGATTGTGGTAGAGAACTAATTATCTTAGTTGTTGATGAGAACCAATATACATTATTTTCTAGCTTGGGGATCAATTGTATATTGTTTGTGATGTTACAAAAAAATTCATATCTTTAGCAGTTAGTGTATGTTGAGATCACTCAAGTGATGAAGGTAATTTCCTATGCATTCTAAGAATTTCAGTGTTTGCCAAGTTTTGAAGACAGTTTCTACCAAGTTCACTTAGGCATCAAAGTAATGTTTGTAGAAGTTGAGTGTTTACTGAGCTCACTCGATTAATGAAGGAAAGTTGGATGGAACAAGTATTAACCAAGATCACTTGATTACCAAAGGAATTTTACAAAATTGTAGTGTTAACTAAGTTCACTTGGTTAACATAGAAAAATAATTCAGTGTTAGTGTCTACCAAGCTAGGTTAGCTAGCAAAGGATTTTCTTATTTTTTTATATTGAGTTCAATACATTTGTTTCTTGGTTCTAGCTGACTAAGGAGATAAATAATTATTGTTTTAAGTTGTATTAAAGATAACTTAACAATGTATATGATATAAGTATAAGGTCAAGTTGAGGATTGAATATGTGTGAGAATGTGTGGAACATAAGAAGAATATCATTGTTGGGTTGCATAGATTAATCTGATCAAGAAGTTTCAAGTATTTGATCTAGTATTGATATCTAAAATCAACAATACAATTGTATCAACAATTAATTCATATCATTGTTACTTTCTAACCACTATAGTAGTGTATCAAATCTCCTAATAGAGTTAGCTTAATAGTTATATGCTAAATCCTCTAACATGGTGGCATTTCTAGATTGATGTTTCTAAAGAGATTAAATCCTCTAATAGGTTCACACCTAAGAGTATGTTTCTTAACCTTTAACAAGGTTGGCTCCTAATAAGGCTTACTTCATAAAAGTGAAAAATAGTAACTAGTTGTAATTGGTGGTTTTTTTTCCAAATTAGGTTTCCATGTTAAATCTTGGTGTCACTTGTGCTCATGCTATTTCTTTTATGTGTATTCAACTAAGTTAATTGAGGTTAATCATATTTAATATCTTAAGATCTAAAAGTTCAATATTTGTTGAGTAATAATTGTTATTATAGTACTTGTCAAGTTACAACATATTGTTAGTGTTAACTGAGTGCTTGTGTGTTAATTGAGTAACAATAGTTTCAACAAAATTCATGTTTTGTGCTAAAATACAAGGGATCTGGAATTTATTTTTGTGGTAACTAATTCACCCATCTCTTCTTAGTTACTTCTTTTATATTTCCAAAAATTGTTATCTAATCTTTTGGTTCTTGTAGAGAAGGTTTTAAGGACCTAAGCTTAAAATTGGGATGTCTTATAGGAGAAAGATTCCCAAGTTGAACAAAGATAACTTCAAGGCATGGGAGGAAGTAATGAAACTACATCTAGTAACCATCAATGATTTAGGTCTAAAATATTTGAATTCTCAGTACAAAGCTCCTATTGGAACATTTATTATAGAGGATATTGTTGAAAAGAAGAATCATAATATTATGATGATTGACATTATATCCACTCTTAACTATGTTAAATTTGACGAGGTCAAAGGGTGTGTAACTACTAATGAGATGTGGACCAAACTAAAAGATATCTATGGAGGTGATGATAATGTGAGAAGAGCCAAGGCATAAATCTTAAGATGTTAGTTTGATTAGATGAATATGAGAGAGGATGAAAATATTGCAAAATATGTTGATAGAATCAAAGATAGTATAAGTGCAATGAAAGCCCCTAGAGGGAAAATTGATGATGTAACACTACTCATAACCCTTCTTCCTATCTATGCAATTAGAGTGTTAGTTACTCAAGAGATGAGATGTGATCCAAACAAAAAGATAATATTGGATGCTCTATTGGGAAGATTGACATAATTTGAGCTAGATAACTACGATAATTATGTTCCTAGTTCTAGCAATCTTGAGTCTATATTTGAAGTTGGGTTGTCACTCAAGAAAAAAGTTGCAAAGTCTAAAGGAAGAAAATATGAAAGTGAAGAGGAAGATAGTTATGATAGTGATCTTGAAGCCATTCTTGAGAGAAGATATCCTAGAGGTAAAGGAAAGTACAAAGGTAAAATTCCTTGAATCTATTTTTCTTGTGAATAAGTTGCTCACATTGCTGCAAGGTGTCCAAACAAAGAAGACAAATAAGAAAAGAAGAATAAAAAGTATAAAGGAAAGAAGGATTTCAAGAACTACAAGGACTATAAGGATAAGGATAAGAAGTCTTATTCCATGGCTAAATATTTAGATAGTAGTGATGGTGATGAAATGGTGCATATTGTTGTAAAAGATGAATCTGATGATAAAGAAGATAAAATAGCATTTATTTATGATGTTAGAAAAAATGATACATATATTATTGATAGTGGTTGTTCTCATCATATGACTAGTGATAAAACAAATTTTGAACATATGGGACACTATGATGGTGGAAATGTAAGATTTGGAAACAATGAACTATGTTGTATAAAAGGAAAACGTTGTATTTCTCTAACCGATGAACTCATATGTGATAATTCTTATTGGGTTGAACGATTGAAACATAATCTATTGAGTGTGGCACAGTTGAAAAATATTGGATTCAAGGTAGAATTCATGAATGGCAAGGCCAAGCTACTAGATGGAAATGGAAATCTAGTTGGGTCTAGTAATCAAACAAAAGGTAACCTATTCTACCTAGACCTTAGTGAAAGTTCATGTTTCATTGCTCAAGTATAAGAAATCTTGTAATGACATAAAATTTTGTATCATGTAAACTTTGATAATCTCATCAAAATAAGTTAAAACAAAAGAGTAAGAGGTATTCCTAGTCCAAGGAAACTTGACATAGGCCTATGCAAGAATTGTCAAATTGGTAAGATGGGCAAAAAAAGTTTCAAGAGAAAGAACTATCATTCTAAATAAGTCTTAGATTTGGTTCATAAAAATTTTTTTTTTACCTATTGATATTGAGAGATATATTGGAGATAATTATTTCATTTTATTTGTTGATGGTTATTCTAGGATAATGATAGTAATGTATCTGAAAGATAAGTCTGAAGATTTTTAAAAATTCAAGTGGTATCTAGCAAGAATAGAGAAGGAAATAGGAAAAAATCTAAAATGTTTGAGGTTAGATAAAGGAGGTGAATTCATTTCTAATGAATAAAATAAATTCTACACTAAAAGAGGAATTAAGAGACAAGTATCAACCCTAGTACACCTCAACAGAATGTTATAGAAGAAAGAATAACAAATCAATCATAGATTCTACAAGAAATCTAATGATAGAAAATAATGTTGTAATCAAATACTAAAAGGAAGAAATTAATACATAATTTTATACCTTAAATAGAGTATAGCTAAAGAAGGACTCAAATTAGACTCCTCATGAACTATGGTATGGCTATAAACCCAACATAATTTACTTGAAAGTATTTGGTAGAAAATATTATATTTTGAAGGAGACTAGGAAAGTTAAATTTGATGTCAAAAGTGATGAAGGAATATTTCTAGGATACTCCAATAGAGGTAAACAATACAAAATTTTAAATATAACTACTTATAAGATCATAGAAAGTGCACCTATCAATATTTATGTGTTTGTAGAAAAGAGTGAAGAAAAGAAAAAAAAAAAAAGGAACATGTAGATTACATAAATTTAAATTACTTTGAACCTAATAAATTGCCTAATCAAATTGGAGGTCATCATACTTCACCTTCTAAGTCCCTAGAATCTCTAAAAGCACCTAAGTTGCAACCAGTGAAACCTGAGTCACAATCCAAAGTACTTGAGTCGCAATCAGAAGATACCAAGTTAGAACTAGTGCAACCTAAGTTTGAGTTTGAAGAACCTGATTCATAGATAGTGGGACCTAAGCATAATGCAAAAGATCATGGTGAGGCAAGTGGAACAAGCTCTAAACCCAAAGTACTTGTACTAACAAGATATGTTAGAAGGCACCATGCACCTAAGAAAATTATTGGAGACAAATTAGATGGTACAATGATGAGGAAGAAATTAAAAGGTGCATGTTTGCGTACTAAATTTAAACCTAGAATAGTTAAAGATGCTTTGGATAATGAAAGTTGGATTAAAGAAATGAATCAAGAGATGGAGCTAATGGAAAGGAATAAGACCTAGACTCTTATTCCTAGACCCAAGGATAAGAATATAATTGGCACTAAGAGGATTTACAGAAATAAGCTAAATGAAGATGGAGAAGTTTCAAGAAACAAAGAAAGGTTAGTATGCAAATGATATTCTAAAGAGGAAGGTATTGATTATGGTGAAACTTTTTCTCCTATTTCAATATTAGGAGGTGTTAGGACCTTAATTTCTTATAAATCACATAAATTTTCTAAAGTGTATCAAATGGATGTGAAATCAAAATTCTTGAATGGAATTCTAGAAGAAGTTTACATAGAGAAACCTGAAGGTTTTTTAGATCCTAGCAAATGGATATGGTTTGTAAACTACACAAAGCATTATATGGTCTCAAACAAGATCCCAAAGCTTGGTATGAAAGATCTCATAATTATTTTATGAAGATTGGTTTTCAAAGGACTAATGATAACATCATTCTTTACATCAAAGAAGGACTAGAAAAGAAGATTGCGTTAGTAGAAATCTTTGTAGATGATACATTGTTTACTGGAAATGATGATTTGTGCAAATATTTCTTAGAGAAAATGAGTAAGGAATTTGAAATGTCAATGTTTAGAGAAATCAAATTTTTTGTTGGCTTTTAGATTCAACAAAATAAAAATGGTATCAACATTACTCAATCGAAGTACATGAAGGAGATACTAAAGATGTTTAGAATAGAGGATTCAAGACTAGTTGGAACATTTATGTCCACTAGACATAATATTTCCAAAAATGATGATTTCAAGGAGGTAGATAACACCAAATATAGATCTATGATTAGAAAATTGTAGTATTTAGTACATACTAGGCTTGATATTGTTCTTACATTTTGTGTGTTTTGGAAATATATGAGGAGTAACTGAGAGGGAAGGGGTGAATTAGTTACTACAAAAATAAATCCCAAATCCCTTAGATGTTAGTACAAAATAATACTCTAAAAACTAAACTCTATTGAAGCTTGGAAAATACAAATAAAATTTTGTAACTTGGTAAATGTTGAATGTGCTCAAAAAATACTTAACATGAAAATCTTAAGATGTTATATATGATTAACATTACTTTAACTTAGTTACAAACACATGAATGAAATAGCATGAATACATTTGACACCAAGATTTAACATGGAAACCCAATTGGGAAAAACCACCAATTGCAACTAGTTATTGATTTTTACTCTTTTGAAGTGAGCCATGTTAGGAGCCAACCATATTAAAAGTTAAAAGACACATTGTTAGGTGTGACCCTATTAGAGGATTTAATCACCCTGTTAGGATTAGCCTTTTTAGAGGTCTTTAGACACTTCAATAGAAATGCAACCTTGTTAAAGGATTTATAAATAGTTGTTAGGCCAACTCTGTTAAGAGATTTAGATAACTGCTACAATGGTTAGAGAGTAACAATGAGATGACTTGATTTCAGATGTAACTAATTTTTTGATTACAAATCTCAATTCTTGCTTGAATACTTGATCCTTCTAGATCGAAGGTATCTTTTCAGCTCCACAAGGATATTTTACTTATCATTTTTATTTTCTTCCTCTTATCATCATCAAATCTTCCACACATAATTACTTTCTAAATCTAAACTTGACCTTATACTTATATCTCTCATATTGTCAAGTTGGCTACAATACAACTCAAAATAACTAATATTCATCTCCTTGGTCAGCTAGAACCAACAAACAAATTAATTGAACTCAATATGTCAAAATAAGAAAATCCTTTCTTAGCTGACCCTTCTTGGTAGACACTAACTCAAAAATTATTTTTCTATGTTAACCAAGTGGACTCAGTTAAAACTGTATATTCACAACGTTCCTTTCGTAACCAAGTGACCTTGGTTAACACTACTTCTATCCAACATTTCCTTCATTAATTGAGTGAGTTCAATTAACACTCAACTTCTACAAACTTTCCTTTAGCACTTTAGTGAACTTAGTAGAAACTATCTTTTGAACTTGGAAAACTCTATAATGGTCACTACACACAGAAAACTATCTTCACTGCCCAAGTGAGCTTGACATACATTGGCTAATAATGATATGACATTTTGTATAACATCAAAGATAATAGACAATTAATCAATTGCTTCAACAATATCCCTCTTTTGTATTGATGGAAACACAACATGTCATAATACAATGAAAATTTTGGAGCAACAATAAAGTAAGGAACATATCCTTAGTTACATTTTGATTCTCATTCATGAGAACTCCCTCTATTAGTGTGAACACTTTTTGCCTCAGTTTCTCCCTCTGTTAGACAACTTCTATCTACTACAACTTCTTCTGATAGTAAATTCTACCTATGATATCAAACCAAGTTCATTTTCCCTCTTGACATCTCATGCCAAAGAAAATGTTTAGTGAATATTAATGTACCTCAAGTACTAATTCATTTTCAATATTCCCTTATCAATATTACATCAACTATTTGATCTTCAATATGCTCTAGTTGATGCATCACTAAACTTCGTTTAGTGAGCTTCGGAATGCCCCCTAGGTTACTCTTAGATATAGAAATGCATCCTTAAGTAATGGTTTGGTGAAGATGTCTACAATTTGTTCCTTTTTATTTACATATTTTAAGCTACCTTCTTTATCTTAAACCAATTCTCTCAAGAAATGATATTTTATAGCAATGTGTTTTTCTTTGGTATGCATCACTAGATTCTTTGATATATTGATTGCACTGGTGTTATCACAATATATGACTATTGGATCCTTGATCTCTATCATCATACCTACCATCAGTTGTTTGAACCAAATAGTATTAGAATAATTAATTTCTATTTCCACATATTCTACCTCTCTTGTGGACTAGGAGATACAATTACATTCCTTGCTTGTCCAAGATACTAGTCTTTTATCAAGAAAAAATGCTTCACCACTAGTGCTTTTTTTGTCATCAATACTTCCTGCCCAATCAGCATTAGTGAATACTTTTATGTCCAAATTTCTTTTTATTTGTACCATAAGCCATAGTCTTCATTACCTTTTAGATATCTCATGATTCTCTTGATTTCCATCATGTGATTTTATTTGAGATTTGTTGAGAATCTTGCCACCATACCAACTACTAATGCAATATTAGGGCTTGCATGCACCACATACTATAGTTTTTTAATTATTGATCTATATGTGGTTTGATCTACCTCTTTATAATCATCATTCTTGGAAAGCTTATGTTTAGTAGACATAAGGGTTTCAACTAGCCTTTAATCTTCCATTACAAAAAAATTTAGTATATCCTTGTTGTACTTAGATTGAGTAATATAGATACCATCTTTCTTCTATTGAATCTGCAATTTAACAAAGAATTTCATGTTAGAAAAAATAGACATCTCAAATTCTTTATTTATTTTATCTAAAAATGTCTTGCACAAGTCATCATTTCTTGTGAATAAAGTATCATCAACAAATATTTCTTCCAACACAATCTTCTTGTCTAGTCCTTATTTGATATATAGACTACTGCTATCATTTGTTCTTTGAAAACCAATATGTACTAAGTAATTATGAAGTCTTTCATACCAACCTCTGGGAGCTTTCTTGGGTCCATATAATTCCTTGTGTAATTTGCAAACCATGTCCTTTTTGCTAGGATCTACAAAACCTTTTGGTTGTTCAATGTAGAGTTCCTCATCAAGAATTTCATTCAAGAATGTAGATTTTACATCCATTTGATACATTTTAAATCCTTTTTGTGTTGCATATTCTAGTATAGACCTAATGCCTTATAATATTGCAATAGGAGCAAATGTTTCACCATAATCAATACATTCTTCTTGAGAATATCCTATACATACCAACCTTTCTTTCTTTCTAGAAACTTCCCAATCTTCATTTAGCTTGTTTCTAAATACCCACTTTGTGCCAATTACATTTTTATCCATAGGTTTGGAAACAAGAGTCCAAGTTTTTTTCTTCTCTATCTGTTCTATTTCTTCATTCATTACTTCAATCCAACTTTCATTATCAAATGCAGCTTCAACATTTTTGGATTCAAATTCAACAAGTAAACATGTAACTATTAGTAACTATTGGAGATTCTAGTGACTCGAGAGGTGAAGCCTCCTTTATTCTAGATAGATTTGGTAGGGTATGAGGTTCTTAGTAATCAAATATTCTATAATCCTCTAGCTCTTTGCTTCTTTTTTCTTCACTCTTTTCTATAAACTTGTCAATTCTCACATGTACAATTTCTATGATTTTATGAGTCTAAAAATTTAAACATTTGCATGCTTTAATTATGCATAAGTATCCTAGGAATATGCTTTCATCACCTTCGACATCAAATTTTCCTTTTCTAGATACTTTCAAGATATAACTTTTGCTACCAAATACTTTCAAGTAACTTACATTAGCTTTGTACCCATACTATAGTTCATAAAGAGTTTGATTTGAATCTTTCTTTAGTTGTACTTTGTTCAATATATGAACTATAGTATTGATTATTCCATTTTAGTATTTGATTTGTAATGTTCTTTTCAATCATCAATGTTCTTGCACAATCCATGATGGATTTGTTCCTTCTTTTAGCTATGTCATTCTACTAAGGTGTATTAGGGGCTGATACTTGTCTTTTAATTCCTTTTTCAATGTAGAATTCATTGAATTCATTGAAGATGAATTCAACACCTCTGTGTGATCTCAAACATTTCAACTTCTTTCTAGTTTCTTTTTCACTCTTGCCAAATACCACTTGAATTTTTGAAAAGATTTTTATTTTTCTTTAGTGACATCTTATCTCCTTCATCAATAGATTCATCTTTTATAACAATATACACCATTTCATCTTCAATGTTATTAGAATATTTTCCCATAAAATAAGATTTTTTACCTTTCTACTTGTAGTCATTATGGTTTTTTAATTCCTTCGTGACTTTGTACTTATTATTTTTCTTTTCATCCTTGTTTTCTCTGTTTTAGCACCTTGCAACAATGTGACAAACTTCTTCACAAGAAAAAAAAGATCAAAGGAACCTTACCTTTGTACTTTCCTCTACATTTGAAATATTTCCTCGCAAGTTTTTTTCAAAAAATTCAAGATCACTATCTGAACTTTCCTTATTTCTTCTTCACTTCCTAATTGATTGGTCTTTTATTTTATACTCTTTTTCTTGAGTGAGAGTTTGGCTTCAAATGCAGACTCAATACCTTTGGAACTAGGAACATTGTTATCATTGTTATCCAATTCAAAAGTTGCCAATCTTCCAACTAGAGCATCCAAAGTTATTTTCTATTTGGATCACATCTCATCTCTTGAATAGTAGATACTCTAATTGCATAAATAGAAAGAAGGGTTTAGAGTACCTTTCCTATAACTATTTTGTCATCAATGTCTCCTCTAGATGCTTTGATTTCACTCACACTTTCTTTAATTCATTCCACATATTTTGAAAATATTTTTATCTTCTCTCTTTTTCATCTAATCAAATTGACCTCTAAGACTTTGTGCCTTAGCTCTTCTTACATTTTAATCTCCTCCTTAAATGTCTTTTATTTTTGTCCACATTTCATGAGCTATTTTTCAATCTTTTACATCATCAAATTCAACATAATGTAGAGAAGAAAAAATATCAATCATCATGATGATGTTGACATATCAGTCAATTTTTTATTATGACATACACTTATTTAGATTATAAGCATCTACTGAGCTTATTGTATAGTTAATAGTGTTAACCAAGCATTTTAGTTGTTACCAAGTTCTACACTTTCTACTGAGTCCTTTGAACAAATTTTAATGCATGCTAAGTAGTTATAGTTATTATGAAGATGAAAAATGTGACCAAGCATCTCAATGTATACCAAGTTTACCAGTGCAAACTGAATTGTGTAGTGCTTATCGAGTTTGTATTTGATGTGATGCAAATCTAGTGTTAACTAAGCTACTCAGTGTTAACCAAGTGATTTAGTTTACACCAAGCTCATAATGAAAGCATTAACTAAGCAAGGTAGTGTGAATCAAGTGATTCAATTTATAGGCCAAATTTCATAGTATTTACCAAGTCACTAGTGCAGACCAAGTTCAAGACTACTTGGAAGTGACCATTATAGCTAAGCTTCTACATCTACCAAGTGCATGACAATGACAAGAATTGACAATGGATTTCGAGTATTAGAACCTTATCGAGTCAGCCTTTAGAACTCGAGTGTCTACACTTGAGCTAACATTGTAATATTTGTATAAACTTGTATTGTGGCTAACTTTGTAATCATATAATTGAATTGGTATATATGTAATGAATTATATCATATCCAAGTGAGAAGTGTAGTGTGTGTATGAAATGTAATCATATCAAAAGAGTAGAAAGTGTGAATTACAAATGCTACAATAGTATAAGGAGTAGAAAAGATACATCTATCACAATAAGGTGATTTGTATGCAAATAAATCTTATTCATCAAACCAAGTTGTAGATCAAAGATTAGCTACTACTTCATCCTAATAGGTAGATTAGACATATCCTTTAACAAGGTAGACCTAATAGTCTTTTTCAAATCTCTTTAGCAAGTGCATACTTCATTGTATGTTTGTAAATCCTTTAACAAAATGGACCTAGTAGTTCTTATTGCTCTTAATAGGGAAGATCATTAGAAGTGATCAATGTAAACCTTAATAGGCCAACTTTATAGTGTAGTACTAAAGTTTGTGGGTATCATTCCGACCCTAGTTTTACTTTCCATTTGGAAGGTTTCTAGGTCATCAAATCTATGTGTCAAGGTGTTATGGATGCATTCATGTTTTTAGTTTCTTATGCATGCTACAAGATCAGATTAAATGAGAAGGATTAAGTACTAATTGGATAGCTAAAGTTAAAAGTTTTGTAGAGTTACTAATTCATCCCTCCCCTCTCAGTAACCTAGCCTATCTAAATATTTCCAATAGATGTTATGATTTTTCTTTTTATCAATATCTTCAACTGATAATGTTCTAGTGAGAGTCTCATATTTAGTATCAAGATACTTACAACCTAAATCAATGATATTTGTTAGATGTAATCTCATAAGTCCTTCCCATACTACAAAATCGTCTCTATTCAACTTGGGAATCTCTCTTCTATAAGACATCTTGATCTTTAGCTTAGGTCCTTTAAACTTTATCTGCAAGCACCAAAAGATCTGATACCAATTGTTGGAAATATAAGAGGAGTAACTAAGAGGGGAGGGGTGAATTAGTTACTACAAAAATAAATTCCAAATCCCTTAGATGTTAGTACAAAATAAAACTCTGTTGATGCTCGACAAACACACATAAAATGTTATAACTCAGTAATTATTGAATTTTCATGATAAATAATTAACATAAAAATCTTAATATTTTATCTATTATTAACAGTACTTTAACTTAGTTTTAAACACATAAAAGAAACATCATGAACACATTTGACACCAAGATTTAATGTGGAAACCAAATTTGGAAAAAACTACAAATTGTAACTAGTCACTAATTTTCACTCTTCTAAAGTGAGCCCTATTAGGAGCCAACCCTCTTAAAGGTTTCTAAACACATTGTTAGGTGTGACCTTGTTAAGGATTTAATCACCATATTATGAGTGGCCTTGTTAGAGGTCTTTAGAAACTTCAATAGAAATGTCACCTTATTAGAGGACTTACAAATAGTTGTCAAGCCAACTTTCTTAAGAGATTTGGATCACTGCTACAATGGTTAGAGAGTAATAATGAGATGACCTAATTTCATATGCAACTAATTTTCTAATTAAAAATCTCAATTCTATCTTGAATACTTGATCTTTCTTGATCAAATGTGTCTTTTCAACTCCACAAGGATATTTTGATTATGCTTTTGATTTGCTTCTTGTTATCATAATCAAATCTTCCACACATTCACTTACTTTCTTAATCTCAACTTGACCTTACATTTATATCTTTCATATTGTCAAGTTAGCTAGAATACAACTTAGAGTAATTAATATTCATCTCCTCAGTTGGCTAGAACCAAAAAAACAAATTAATTAAACTCAATATGCCAAAACAAGAAAATCCTTCATTAGTCAACCCTGCTCTGTAGATGCTAACTCAGAAATGATTTTTCTATGTTAACCAAGTGGACTCAATTAACACTGCATACTCATAGATTTCTTTTGGTAACCAAGTGAGCTTAGTTAACACTAGTTTCATCCAAATTTCCTTCATTAATTGAGTGAGCCTGGTTAACACTCAACTTCTAGACACTTTCCTTTAGTGCTCGAGTGAACTTGGTAGAAACTACCTTCTTAACTTGGTGAACTCTGGAATGCTTGGTAGACATATAAAAAATCTTTAGCCCAAGTGCGCTTAGCATAAATTGACTTACAATGATATGGAATTTTGTGTAAAATCAAAGGCAATACACAATTAATCAATTATTTCAATAGTATGGTGGCAAGATTTTTAGCTAATCTTAAAGAAAATCATATGATGGAAATCAAGAGAATCATGAGGTATTAGAAGGGTACTGAAGATTATAGATTATGTTACAAGAAAGGAGGCAACTTAGACTTGAAATCCTTCACTGATACAGATTGGGTAGGAAGTGTTGATGATAAGAAGAGCACCAGTGCTAGGGCATTCTTTCTTAGTAAGAGACTAATATCTTGAATAAGTAAGAAGTAGAATTGGATATCTCAACCTATAGTAGAGGCAGAGCATGTTGCAATAGTAGTTAATTGTTCCAATATTGTTTGGTTCAAACAACTATTGGCAGGTATGAAGGTAGAGATCAAGGATCCATTAGTTATCTTCTGTGATAAAACTAGTGCAATTAATATATCAAAGAATCCTATGATGAATACCAAAACCAAGCACATTGCAATAAAATATCATTTCTAAGAGAATTTGTACAAGACAAAGAGGTGAGATAGAAATATGTAAATACTAAAGAAAAAATTGCAAACATATTCACCAAGACATTACCTAAGGATGCATTTTTGTATCTAAGAGAAAAGCTAGGGGTTATTCCTTTATCTGAAACTCATTAAAGAAGTTTTGTTATGCATCAACTAGAGCATGTTGAAGATCAATCAAGTTGATGTATTAATGAAAGGGAAGTTTACATATGAATAAGTACATTAGGTACATTGAAATTCACTGAATATTATCTTTGGCATTAGATGTCAAAGAGGGTGAGTTTGGTTGTCATATCACATAAATTTTCTTGTTTTGGAATATTGAGTTTAATATTTTTTTTGGTTCTATCTAACTAAAGAGATGAAGAATTATTTTTTTAAGTTGTATTTAAGTCAACTTGACAATGTATATGATATAATATAAGGTCAAGTTGAGGATTGAAGATGTGTGAAAATGTGTGGAAGATAAGAAGATGCTTAGAGGAAGTGAATTGGAAGGATAAGAAGAATATCCTTATTGGGATACAAAGATTAATTTGATTAGGAAGGATCAAGTATTCAAGCCAGAATTGAGATCTAAGATCAGCAATATAGTTACATGAAAAATCAATTCATATCATTGTTACTCTCTAACCATTGTAGTAGTGTATCAAATCTCTTAATAAAGTTAGCCTAACAGCTATTTGCCAAATCCTCTAACAAGGTGACATTTCTAGATTGAAGTGTCTAAAGACCTCTAAAAAGGCCAGTCCTAACAAGGGATCAATCTCTCTTACAAAATCACACCTAATAGTGTGTTTCGTAACCTTTAATAGGGTTGGCTCCTAATAGGTCCCACTTCAAAAAAGTGAAAAATAGCAACTAGTTTCAATTGGTAGTTTTTCCCAAATTGGGTTTCCATATTAAATGTTGGTATCACTTGTGTTCATGCTATTTATTGTATGTGTATGAAACTAAGTTAACTAAGGTTAATCATAGTTAATATCTTCATATCTTCATGTTCAATATTTTTTGAGTAACAATTTTTATTATAGTGTTTATTGAGTTGCATCATATTATTAGTGTTAATTGAGTGCTTGTGTCTTGATTGAGTGACAATAGTTTCAGCAGAGTTTATGCTTGGTGATGATATCTAAGGAATCTAGGATTCATCTCTCCCCTCTTAGTTACTCTTGTTATATTTCCAACACATTTATGCCTCTTCATTTTGATTTTGTTCAAAGGAAGCCTGTCAATGCTAATAGAAAATAACAATACACTTTCTAAGAGTTTAAAATTCTTCAAAAAAATTAATATTTTACATGAAAATGCACTTGAAGAACTATTATCTTAGAAACATGAACATGGTGTTGAAATAGTACAAAAAGTGTTGGACCTAAAAGGTCTACAAGTGAAGGTGTTGACCAATTTTAAAAACTTGAATACTGAAATGAAAGCTATTAAGGATCAAACACCTATGTCAAAGTTAAAACACAATGTGAAGTTGATTTTAGATATGGTAGAGGCAGATATTTAGAATTTTTACAAAAATTCAAGGCACGAGATAGAGTTTGTGGCAATATGCCAGAAAGAGGAGTGAATTTAGAAAGGGAGTACATAATAGAAACAATAGCTAGAAAACATATAGGATATTATGGGAGAAATCAATAGAATCCATTAATATATTGTGGTAGGTAATATGACAATGGAATCACTTGTAAGTGTCTTTGAGAATTTATAGTCCAAATATCAAGACTAAGTTGTGCAATTTTTCATGTATTACATCTGCACTTTCTTTGTCATTTTTTATAGAGTGTTTCAAGGTTGAAAACCACTTCAACATCCTTTCCATGGTTTAGAGGTAATTTCATTATGGTAGAGGATTTTTCAATGGAATGAGCCTCATGATTATGGCATTTACAAAGAAGTAGAACTTGCTCCTTCAACTCCTTACTCTCAACTTTTCACTGAAGTTATTCTTCTAGTTATGAGAATTGATGCTACAAATTCTAGGGAGCCAAGGGACCTTAAACATATGCTAAACTTTCTATAGACATGGTAGAAGTTATTATAGGCTTCAATATTTCATAACACTCTATATCATATAGTGATGCCCAAACTAACAATAGCAATAGATACTTTGGATCCTCACAGGGAGACTGTGCTAATACATGCATAGTTACATCCTCTATTTCCATTATTGGGCCATCATATGGAGGCTTTATATCCACCCATTAATTATAATTTGTGGAATTATCCTAATGCTCAACATGCAAATGATGCATCTTCATATGCAATTTTATCACCTTAGAAAATTGTAGTTGATCATGCTACCTAGGAACAATTGATTGTTCATTTTATTGTACCTAATCTGATGATAGTTCTACAAGAATTTGTAATCAACATAGCTAATCAAAAACTAGACCAAGTTAACTAGTTTATGGTTTGTTTCTTTCTAAAAGTATCTTCTATGATATATTTTAGTAAAATTTCTTGCAAACTCTGCCATTTTTTCCTGGTCTGCATTATTCTAGAATATGTATGTAGCTAGATCATTTTTTATATTGTGTTAAGATGTAATAAGCACCTTAAAAAGATATCTTTATATATATGCATAGATATATACAATGACACACACACACACACACACATATGTGTGTGTATATGTATGTATATACACACATACATATACACAAAGAGAAGCTTCTCTAATCACAAGCTGGGAAACATAAAGAGCGACATGTTTTAAAGGAAAAGAAAAGAATATTTACATAGGTACCTCTTCTCCTCTTGAGAAAAATTGTAGACCAAGGGCATAGAGATCACAAGGGCATAGCACAACAATGAAATCATGGAGAAAGAGGACAAAGATCACAAGGCCATGACAAAAAAATGTAGAGATCATAAGCACACAACAACAAAATTTAGTGATCACAAGGGCACGAAAATGAAATGTAGTGATCACAAGGGAATGAAAAGGATATCCTTGATCTCCACTAATCTCAACCAATGTTTAGAGCTATCCACCTCATTTGTAGCCCTCCAACCTCTTTTACATGTAGCTCTCCACAATCAATCAAAATAAATAGGAAATGATTAATGTCATATTTTCTTCCTTTTTTGTTTATAATCACACCACTCCTAATAGGCTGATCCAAATCCTCTAACAAGGTCATACTTTATAGTATATTAGGTAACCTTTAATAGGTTTGACTCCTAATAGGGATCACTTCAAAGAGGGAAATTTATTATGGCTAGTTACAAAGTGGTTTTTTCCAAATTGGGTTTCCACATTAAATCTTGGTGTCATCTATGTTCATGTTATTTTATTATGCTTTATTTTTCTACAACTAAGTTAGTAAAGGATAAAATAGTTGCATGAATCTAAAAATTGCTTTGTTAACTGAGTCATAGTAAACTTCTAATGTTAACTAAGCTATTCATTATCACGTAATCAATAGAAGTTTGTATTGGCATCTAAGGAACATGGCTTTTTTTTGGTAAGTGATTCACCCCTCCCCTCTCAGTTACTCTCTTAAATTTCCAACATAATCAAGAACTATCTAGAGCTATCTAAAGATGACTATCTAGTTATCTCTAGTTTCTTTCTTTTCTTCCTATTTCTGTTAGGAGAAATCTAAAGATCTCTAAAGCCATCAAATTTTTTTGTTGCTTCATCTTTTTTATCATCATAGTCATCATCTTCATCAATAATAGGAACTTTATTTAAAGTGCTAGATGATTCATCCATTGATCCATCCCATGACTCATTCTCTATGAACTCAACATAATTTGAAATGATGATCTTCTTTGTAAGTGGGTTATATAGTCAATATGCCTTAGATTCTAAAATTTAACACATGAAAATACGCTTCTCACCCTTTTTATCAAACATTTTTCTTTGTTCCTTTCATATGTCTACATATATTACACACCCAAATACTCTCAAGTGTTCAAAGTTTTATCTATTTTTGGCCCACACTTCAAGGGATATCTAACCATAGATTACCTTTTTAGGACTTCTATTAATCAAGTAAAATTATATTTCTATAGTTTCTCCCCAATATTCAATTAGGGGACCCTTTTACTTTAACATACTTCTTGCCATCTCAATGATAAATATATTCTTTCTTTCAACCACTCCACTTTTTTGTGGAGTATAAGTTGCTATTAGCTCTTTCCTTATACCATTTTTCATAAAAAAAACTTCATAAAAATATTGGTTGGTATACTCTATTCCTCTATCTAAGCTTAGGACTTTGATGTAATGCCCATTTTATTTTTTAGTCTAGGCTCTAAAATCTAAAAACTTATCAAAAGCTTTAGATATATTTTTCAAAAAAATTATCCATGTTATATGGCTAAAATCATCAATATAGGTCAAAAAATAAGTACTCCCTCCTATGGAAGTAAATTGCATAGAGGTTACCAAATTAATATGCACCAACCCTAATGGTGCTCCAACCCTTGTTGAATTACTTAGATTAAAGGGAAGCCTATGTTTCTTACCCAAAATGCAAGCCTCACACTTGCTATTTGATTCTACAACACTTGGCAAACCATGCACCATTCTTTTCTTTGATAATAAATTAAAACTAGCATAACCAAGATGTCCATACCATTAATGCCATAACTGCGAGAGGTCTTCAATAATTCTTTTAAAATCTAATTTATTTCATATAGTTGTACATACTTTCTTGGGAGGTACAAAAATAGATGGAGAGTTGAAACATGTCACAATTGTTAATGGAAACATCCAATTCGTTTTTATTTGGACTACTACAACAACTTTTTATTAGAGTAAATAATTACTTATTATTATTTATGCTTTCACTTAAGTTTACTTAGGTTAAATTCATTAGACATTAGTTGTCACCTAGGAGCTAGCATCCTTTTAACTATTGAGTTGTTGACAACACAAAAGTGTGTGTATGTGTTGTCAACACGTTGTCATACTTATCCTTTCACCTACTTGGAGGGTAATCTACTTTTTGCGGATGTATTCTTAGTTGTCATGCTTATCTCCTAGCATCTTCTAGCTTCTTCTAGAAGATTCCTTGGGGTCTTTATATTTGGGCTCTTTCATTCTATTACATAAGATATTGGTAGTGAGAATATTGTATAGAATTTTCATTTTCTCATTGTGAAATATATTTTCTCACTTTTTTGAATTGCTCCAAGCTCTTGTTCTCTTCCTTCTTCAGTTTCTCCTCAGTAGGTTATTTGCCTGCAAGTGATCTTGACACACTGTAGAGTTGGCTTTCATCAACTTTTTCATGGTATCAAAGCCTCCCTATTGCTTATTGATTAAAGGATTTTTGAAGCTGTGATTCGGAGACACAAACACCAGTTTGTTTGTGATTTTCTTCTTCAATCGGGGGGAAGAGCAATTTTTCAAAGAACTTTGGGTGTAGATAAATGCTGCCATTGAGTTTAGAAAGCCTATTATAGTCAAGATTCATATAAAAATTTTGAATTTTGGCTTCCATAGCATTAGGGAAAAAATTTTAGCCCCCCAGTAGGCTGTATGTAGGTGTTTTTGGCATTTATTGCAGAAATTTTTTAAAATAGTGTAGAGTTGTTAGGTGACCATTATTGTACCACTATGGCCCTACCCACACACAATCAACATGTCATCTTTTTATAGCCATTGTAGGTAGCATATCCATGGGGCAACTACTGCATGGCTACCAATCCACAGCAACCCCAACATTTCCATCCCACCACCTCTTCCATGGTGACATTGTCTCTACGAATACTAGGTCCATTGCCACTAGTAGCCATTTCCCACTTGTGGCCCTACTACCACCTACAACCCATGTGGATTCCTAAAAACTTGGCAAGTTTTTTAGCTACCATGTGGCACAGGTGCCATGTTGGCATTTTCCACGTGGCCCCTACCATGTTAGTCGCACAGTCATCTTCCTAACACATGGCATGCCATGTGGCACTTTTTTTAGCTATGATGGCCCCTTGGTCATCAATTTTAAGCTCATAAAATACTGACATTAGCATGACATCAACACTACATCAGCACCTTCCAACACCCCTTCAAAGTCCTTTTTGACCTAGTCAAAGCTTTTTGGCCATAACTTGACCATATAGAGATATTTTTCCATTCCAAAAGAAGCACTAAAAAGCTAGTTCTGAGATGGAGACATTGGTGTAGATATTTTTTAGTTTTGATGTAGTTTAGTTGCCCACTTTTGTAGTTGAAGTTTGATGTTCTATTTTTTACTCTGGCAAGCATATCTTGTGCTTCCCATCTATATTTTTTAAAAACATTATATTTTTTCAAAGCTAGTTCTTTCTACTTTTTAGAAATGCTATCAGTTCCTTCAGATTGTACCCCATGCTCCTTCTATCATGCTTTTGATTTTTTTTCTCTATGGTGAATATCTTGGGTGTCCCAAGTCTGAGGATCATTTTCATGGCATGTGATCCTTTTTTTTTTGTTGTACTATCTTTTATATCAACTTTTTTCCCTTGAAAATCCTTAATGATATCATTTGTAAGAATCTTTATGCAAACACACTAAGATAAAGTGCCACTCTTGCATTTCGAGTTCATGAACATTGTTTTGAGATAGTTGTACTTGCACTATATTTATAAAGTGTCATGGAGGTATAGTTGTTTGCAACTTTTGTACCCTCTTCCTTTTTGCCCCATGATGTGTTGGTGACACATGCCTTTATAGGTGTTTGTACCTATCACTCTCTCTTGTTGTTCCTTGTTCTTTTTGTAGGGGACTTTGGCCCACTTTGTTAGTTTCCTATCACCTCACATTGTCTACATTAAGGGGGGGGTTATTCTATTGTTTCTAATGCTTCCTTGGTTTAATGGTTCATTAGTGTGAGCTATGTATTTAGTACCTAATCGTATATACTAGGAAATTACAGTGGTTGGCTACTTATGCATTTTGATGAGATGAATCATCTACCATATAGACACTCATTTTGTGCCTTCTTCTTCCATGGAGGTTATTTAGATTGATAGTTTCTTTGTGATAGAGTTTGTGGCTTCTTCATGCTTCAGTGATACTCTTCAGGATCTTCTTGTTCCTATTTTTTGGGACATTCCTCTAATTGGAGGCTTATTCAGTCCTTCACTAGGTTTTTTCTATCTCTTTTTGGAGAGGGGTTTTTCCCACTAGGTTTTCTCCTTTATCTCTGGTTTATAGAGATTGTATTGCATTTCTTATGCACTTGTTCATGGGTACCTAACATGGTTTTGTTTTTGGGACCCATTCTTCATTTCATCTTAGCTTTTGTGAGCTTGAGTGCATTCCTCTAAGTTGCACTTAAGGGGGGGTGTTAGAGTAAATAATTATTTATTATTATTTATGCTTTTACTTAAGTTTACTTAGGTTAAATGCATTAGATGTTAGTAGTCACCTAGGAGTTAGCATCCTTTTATGTGTTGACTTGTTGATGACATAGAAGTTTGCGTACATGTTGTCAACACCTTGTCATACTTATCCTTTCACCTACTTGGAGGGTAATCCACTTTTTGTGGACATATTCTTAGCTGTCATGCTTATTTTCTAGTATCTTCTAACTTCTTCTAGAAGATTCCTTGAGGCCTTTATATTTGAGCTCTCTCATTATATTATATAACACATTGGCAGTGAGAATATTGTATAGATAATTCATTTTTCTTTGTTGGAATATTTTTCTCTCAAGTTTATTTAGTTTTTCCAAGCTCCTACTCCTTCCTCATCTAGTTTCTCTTCGAGAGGTTATTTGCATGCAGGTGATCTTGGTACACTATGAGGTTGGCTTTCATGAACTTCTAAACTTTCTTTCTCCCATCTTTCTCATGATAAACATTCTAAAAAAACTTCTTCTCTCCTTGCCTTCTATGGATCATAGTATATCCATTGCTGACAATAGGAATAAATCCATTATTTTGCATCTTAATTTTAGACTAATTATTATCAATGAAACAAAATATACTTTTATTGCTAGGCATGTGGCTATTATAGATATTGTACAAATACCAAACTTTAGGGCTTCCTTCTTCATTAATATTGCACATCATGAAGTTTGTATTATTGCTTCTCTCTCCAACATTTACATCAAATATATTAGCACTTTGTTGTGGTTGATCACTTTATTTCTTCCAGCATTCATTTACATAATGGGTAAACTTGTGGCAATAATAATATTCAATATTTCTCTTATTAGAGATGCTATTTCTTCTTCCTACTCAAGGTCTATTTTGTGAGTTTCTTGCTCCTTAATGGCTAATAACTCCAACATTTCTTTGTCTAGAGCTACCACATCCTTTTTCCTCTAGAAACACATCCTAAGTTTTTTCTTCTCCCCCTACCTCTTGCACTGCCTTGACCTCTAAAAATGATCTCTTTAGAGGAATTTGTAGATCTACTAATGTGATGCTAATGAGAACAGAAAAATCACATCAACTCATCAACTATTGGCAAGGACAAATATTTAGATTCTTCAATACAAATCACAAAAATATCAAATTTTTGAGGTAAAATCCTCAAGATCTTTTACACTAATCCTTTTTCTTCAGTTTCTTCTCCATTATCTTTGAGCTAGTTTATCAAAGTGGAGACTCTAGTGCTAAACTCTAAAAAAAATTCATAATATTTCATAAGAAGAGATTCAAACTCTTTTTGAAGCATTTAAAATTTCATGACATGAACTGGATTAGTTCCTTTGAGTATTGTCTCAAGAATATTCCAAGCTTCTTTGGAATAATTGATTTATACTATTCTAGAAAACAAGGCCTCTACCAAGGCTACTTCAATGATAGTCATGCCCTAAGAATCTTTTCTTCTTTTCTATCTCAACTAAGTCTTCTAAGTTTTGTGAGTGTAGAAAACTAAAAAGGATCTATGGTATCTATGAAACAATTCTTCACAAGATCACACAAGCCATTTTCTATCACTATGGTCTTCATTTTTCTTTTCCAAACATGATAGTTTTGTCCATTAATAGATGGTTCTTGTTGGAAAATTTTTGTGTCATCTCTGTTGGAGTTGATAAAATCCAACTCCGAAGATGCCCAAGATCAACTACATGCAAAAAGCTATCAAAGGGAAGCCAAGGAAGTACAAGCGTGGAGCAAGGGAAAAACCCTAAACAGACATGAGAGACAACAAGTATGCAAACACAAGAAAATATGTATTTACAATAAGAATGTGTTTTTGTGATGAAAATAAAATGAGGGAGCCCAAATATAAAGAGCTCCAAGAATCTCCTATAACAAGCTAGAAGATTCTAGGAGATAAGTGTGACAACTAAGCATACATCCACATAAGGTGGAAAGTCCTCGAACAAGGTGAGAGGATAAGTATGACTTAGGAGAGAAAAAACTCTCATATTGTCAACAACTTATAACAAGTGCCTAGACTATAACTAATAAATAAAGTGCATTTACCTAAGTAAGCTTAAGTGAATAGAATAAATAATAAATATTTAATTATTTACTCTAACACTCCCCCTTAAGTGCAACTTAGGGAAATGCGTTAAGCTCACAAAACTAAGAAATGTAGAATGGGTCTCGACAATAAGGCCATGTTAGGTACCCATGTACAAATGCAAAAGATGCAACCTCTATAAATAGGGAAAGAGAGAAAACCACGTGGAAAAAACCCTCACCCAAAAAGAGGTAAGAACCTAGCGAAGAGCTGAAGAAGCCTCCAACTAGGGGAGTGTCCCCTAAAACAAGAACAAAGAGTGATCATGAAGAAACATCACTAACACATGAAGAAGCTACAAAAAATCTAACATTAGAAAGAAAAATACTAATTTGAAGAACCTCCATGGAAGAAGAAGGCACAAACCGAGCTTGTCTATATGGTAAATGATCCATCTCACCAAAATGCATAGGTAGCCAGCCACTATAATCAGCTTGTATATAGGATCAACCATTGAATACATAGCTCACACTAATGAACCATCAAATCATAGATGAATTAGAACAATAGCATAACCCACCCTTAATGCAGATGGGGTGAGATGACAGGCAACTGAGAAGGTGGGCCAAAGTCTCCTGCAAATGAACCACGAATGACGAGAGAGGAAGAGGTACAAACACCTATAAAGATAAGATCACACTGACACTACATGGGGCTACTGTCATGGAAGGGACACTCACATGACAATAAGAAAATGCCTAAAATAGAAAACAACTATCCCCCCCATGGTGCTTTATAAAAATAGTGCAAGTACAACTGACTCAAAAACAACATTCATGAACCTGAAATGCAAAAGTGGCACTTTATCTTAGTGCAATACATAAAAGTGCTTCAAAATGATAGTTATAATAATCAAAACTAAAAAAAAGTTGATACAAAACATAGTATAGCCCAAAACAAAGAAAACCATGCCAGGAAAATGATCCTCGCGCCTAAAACACTAAAGATATCCACCATATAGAAAAAATACCAAAAATATGATAGAAAGAGCATGGGCCAAAATCTAAGGAGAAGGACCATATTTTTGAAAAGGCGACAAAACCAGCTTTCCAAAAATATAAAGTTTTCAAAAAATGGCATGGGACACAAAAGAAAAGCTTGTCGAAGTTAAAAACACAACTTTGGACTTTAGCTAAAAAAATGGGCAGCAAAAAAAGGCATCAAAACCTAAAAATACCTATACTAATGTCTTCATCTTGGAACTAGCTTTTTGACACTTCTTTTGGATCGAAAAATACCTCTGTATGCAAAAGTTATGGCCAAAAAACTAAAAGTAGGTCCAAAATGACCCTTGGAGAGTGCAAGAGGAAGGATGATGTAGTGTTGACATCATGCTGATGTCAGCAATTCACAAGCAAAAATTTGAAGGCCAGGCAACCATCATAACAAAAAAGAGATAATGTGGTAGGTCCACATGATAGTCGTGTGGAAAAATTTGATGTGGTAGGTGATGTAGCAGTGGCCACGTGGCAATGTGCCATGTGTCACCCCCACAAGGTGCCAAGTGGCAGAAATTGCTTACATGTTTTTGGGCTATTGAATATGCTACTAACCAAGAGCTGATGATGGGCTAAACTAGACCAACCTATAGCAAAGACATATGTCTGGGGCCGGAGTGAAGTAGGAGTAGCGGGTTGAGCTGCGCAGCCGAGAGAGGTCTAGAGGGAGCAGTACTGGGAGGTTGCAGATGGGGCAGAGGTGTAGGAGGGGCGGCGCCAGGGTGGTTCGTGGGTAGTGGCCGAGCCATGGTGCTACTGCGACAGTGGCCCTATGGTAGCATGCAGGTGGCCACTCGGTAGCATGGTGGCAAATTTTTTTATTTATTTTGAATGAAAATTGTTCGTACGACCGTACGAAATCCCCCTGGACTAATAATTTTTGCCTCCCAGAGCCCTATCTCCAAAATTGATGAATTTTATATGTATCCTAGTTGAAAAGCACCTTTTGAATCCAATGGTGGTGTCTGTTTGGGCTCAATGTGCTTCAAAAAATTATTGATCCCCTAATTTGAAGAAAAATGCACAAACAAACTAGAATTTGTGACTCTAAATCATGGCTTCAAAAAATTTTCAATGAAGCAGCAGTAGGAAGGCTTTGATACCATGTTGGAGTTGATGAAATCCAACTTCTAAGATGCCTAAGATCACCTGCTTGTGAAAAGATATTAAAGGGAAGCCAAGGAAGGAAGAACATGGAGCAAGGGAAAAACTCTAAATCAACATGAGAGACAACAAGTATGCAAATACAAAAAAATATGTATTTACAATAAGAATGTGTTGTGATAAAAATACAATGAGGGAGACCAAATATAAAGAGCTCTAGGAATCTCCTAGAACAAGCTAGAAGAAGCTAGGAGATAAGTGTGACAACTAAGCATACATCCATATAAGGTGGAAAGTCCTCGAACAAGGTGAGAGGATAAGTATGACTTAGGAGAGAACAAAATCCTAGACTACAACTAATAAATAAAATGTATTTACCTAAGTAAGCTTAAGTAAATAGAATAAATAATTAATTATTAATTATTTACTCTAACAATCTCCAGCCATGTCTCCTACAAAATAACTTCAAAATACCCAAAAAAACACAAATGCTCAAAGTAACTAGGATTAAGGGCTTATCATCTCGCTCAAGAGTTACAACACAATTATTTTTCATAGTTTTATAAAGGAAAAGGTTAACAACACTAAAATTGATAAACTTCAATGACCAAAATGTCATATTTCTGATAGGAATTTCAAGATGATGTAAACTAATGAAATGTTTTTTAAATAGTATGAATATTATGAATATAAAAATGTTAGAGTAGAAGTTAATAAAGATGTGGTTGACCCTAGAGGTATGACACAATTTTTGAAGTGCATTCTATTTGATAAATTAGATGATGCAGATCTAATGCATAAAAGGTGAATGCATTCATTGTGGACATTCACAAAAATTTCTATTTCAATCTTAGAATATTGATGTTACAAAGTTAGTTGTGTGGAAGAGATTTGAGTACAAGACATATAAAACAAAGAGTGGACAAGAACCAAAAAAGAATGTATAGGAGAGTGGATTGCTCTACCTTGAGTTTGTGACTACATTTCATACTATGATTTATCCACATATTCAACATTATCGTGGTGAACGATTGCAAGACAAATAGTTTCATGAATCTAAAAATTATTTCCCACCTACTTGTATTCTTTCAATTGTATTTTTTTCTGAGAACTACACATTTCCCCCTCAATCATAGGTTCAAGAACATATTTTTATTCTGAACAAATTTCAATATTTGTACAAGTGACTTACAAACATGCACAATTTGATCTAGATGGAGTAGAAAGTACTTTGGATGACCACATTATCATTAAGGAGGTGCATTTCTATATTAGTGATGATAGGGTACATGATAGGAACTATGTGGTATTTTTTCAAATGTTTCTTATGATCTTGTCTAACATGGGATAAATGCTTCACAACATTGGATTTGGTCTAACAAGTATACAGGTAAGTTACATATGTATGAGCTAGCTTTTTAAAGTTCACTTTTTAATTTATGTCATTTGAAATTTGAATTTATCTTGATGTTTATACATCTATGTATTTAAATATTATATATTGACAAATTTGTAAATTGAAGGATAACTTAAATCTACAAAATCATTTACCTAATTAGTAATACAACATAGTACTAGTTGCAATGTTAAGTTCATTTGGAACTTTTTTGAAAGTGGACATGGAAAAAGAGAGCATAATGGAGTAGGAGCATGTGTAAAGCATGCACTCTGACAACATGGACTTCAAAGTAGAAAGACATTGGTTTTCATTTTTTTAATATTTAATGAAGCTCATTTGTATTCTTTTGGTAGATAATGTGGTAGAAAATTCAAATATAATTGTCGAATAGTGTCAATCTCATGTTGCTAGCTAGGACACAAAATACAGCAAATGTAATTTTTGGGAAGTGAAAGATAAAAAGTGTTGAATTCATTTAGATACTTTATAGAAAGAGTTCTCTTTTTTTATTAATTTTGCCTTTCTATACATAGTAATTTTCTTCCTCTCTATTGTTGATCTAGATAGTTTAATAACATATTTTTGTGTACATGCTTGACATATATTGATCAATCTAATCCACATAATTGTCAACCCATTTTTGGAATAATAAATATGAATCAAGTAATGACTACAATATAACATAAGCCTCAAAATGATTCAAGTAAGAGATAAATCATGTCTTTCGATGACTGTGCTAAAAATGATACAACGGGTCAATGAAATAATGTTGCAAATGGATATTGTTTAGGGTGGAATTTGAAATATATATTTAGATATTCTCATGTTATAGAAGATGATGAAAACCTAGTTATTCATCATCTTGTATATGATGTTGATTATGAACATGTCTCTGATTTAGTATTTACAAGTGTGTGTTATTGTGCATGCACATGTATTATATATACTTACATACATACATTTGTACATTAATTAGACTTTTCTATTAAAATATAAAGTGATTTATCATGTAGATTAATGAAGTTAAATTAATTTATATATATATATCTAATCCACATTCATGTGTTCATGTACAAACGATACTTATGTTGTGGTTTCCAATCCTAATAATATAGAAGGTGTGCACTAATATCTTCTTAGATGGACTAAAGAAAATTCACGTTGCCAAAACCAACCATAGATGATGAAAAATAATCTTATCCAACTACTTCAATTGTTATCAAAGGAACATGCTATCAGCAAGAAATGATTGACAAAAATGGAGTTTAATTCATTGATTATATGAGTGTGTTGAGATTATGGGTCTTGTACACATTGCATAATATTATTATATTTTATTATTTAATATTGTATCTAGAAGCATCTAGATGGGCATGAAACATGTAGACATTCTCATGGGATATACTTGATGAGTAATTTTGTAATATTTTGATAATATTTGATGTCATTATTTAGTATTGGGGAAAGGAAATAAATGTCCAATATTAAATGTGAGGTAAATGGGTTAGGTAGGACATGGCTTATATAATAACACTTGGTAATTTTGTGGAACTTTCTACTATCTAAATAGCCATGAGGGTAGTTATAGAGACAAGACAAAGAGGAAAAAGGAAAAAAAGAAAGTCAAGCAAGACAAGGCTTAATAGGTCAGCCAATGGAGTATTTGTGAAGGTTGGAAACATGACATGGGATGTGTGGATTTATTCTTGTTCACATGGATTGCTTGGTTATGGCTATGGCTTTAAAGGCTTCCATGGTTGTATTGCAATGGTGGTTTTACTGAATAATGCATGGTGATTGATGCTTTTGAAGGCTAGTTTTTTTTTCATCAGTGAGGGTTTCCTAGGTTATATCTTGTGTTGCAATTTTTTTGGTTATGTTTTCTTTTCTCTTGCATGTGGATTTAAATTGCTTATTTATTTTAGATGTATTATGGATTGTTTGGAAACAATTATATATTTTGTTTCATGTTTCCTTGTATGTGGTATCAAAGCTAAGGTTTTATTCTAGTAACCCTAGATTGAATCCATAGGAATGCATAAGAGAATGAAAGAAAGGGAAAGATCTATGGGTTCCATATGTTATTTATTAAATATTTGACGGCTTTAGGTTTGTTTTTATGATGGGATGTTGGGAGATTTTGGATGTGGATTCATGCTTGTTCACAAAAATTGCTTGGTTATGGCTATGGCTTTGAAGGCTTCCATGGTTGTATTACAATGGTGGTTTTACTGAATAATGCATGGTGATTGATGCTTTTGAAGGCTAGTTTTTTTTTCATTAGTGAGGGTTTCCTAGGGTATATATTGTGTCACAAATTTTTTAGTTATGTTGTCTTTTCTCTTGCATGTGGATTTGAATTGCTTATTTATTTTAGATGTATTATGGATTATTTGGAAACAATTATATATTTTGTTTCATGTTTCCTTGTATGTGGTATCAAAGCTAAGGTTTTATTCTTGTAACCCTAGATGGAACCCATGGGAATGCATAATAGAATGACAGAAAGGGAAAAATATATGGGTTCCATATGTTATTTATTAAATATTTGAGGGTTTTAGGTTTTTTTTATGATGGGATGTTGGGAGATTTTGGAAATTTGAATTTTTTGGTCAAATGCATTTTTTTGGATGTTTCATTTAAATGAAGGTATTAGCAAGGAGCTTCTAGAAATGACCTCCTAGGAAAGAATAGACATCATCATTGGATCATGGTTGAATTTTCCATAAATTTTGATATATTATATGCCCTAGTTTTTCCATGTGGAGAGAAAAACACAAAGGTTTTTAGCTTCATCTCATAATGGTACTCAAATTTAATTTCATTAGAAGTTTCATAAAAAAAAGTGAACAAAATCATAGTGAAAATGGTAAAATGACTGTCTTGGTAAAATGACCATAACTTTCACTCAAGATATCAAATTTTGGATTTCTTACAATCATTGAAAAGATAATTAAAAGCACTACAACTTAGTGTATATTTTATTCTATGTTTTTGCCATTATGTCATGTTACAAGAGCTTGAAAGTCTGATATTGTTTATTTTGAGTACAATTTTAGGCATAACTTGGGCATACATAATTAGATTTTGGGTTTCAAAATAGTCAACAAGAAGCTCTTGGAGAGCTCTATATATTTGTTTAGATTTGGTGTAAGTTTTGCATGATTTATTTGGTGATATATTAATCTAAATGGTTTATGATATATATTAACTATGGTAACATAATGAGTTTATGACATTCTATAGTTTGGAGATTTAGATTTGATGTAATTGTATACTCATTTCATATTTCAGATTGGTTTCATGATGATAAGGTTATTAATATTTGGTTTGGATATGTATGATGACTTCTTGGGTCTACAAGTTGTGTAGTGTTGTAAGCAATCTATACTTGTAGGTTGCATTTATGACTTGGATATGGGTTGTCCTTGCCCATTGATCTTTCATTATTAGTGCATATTCAAATTTATGGCTTGGATTTGGGTTGTCTATGATCTAAGTCACATGATTTGATGATTTATTTTCATGGAGAAAGGATGAGATTTTGTTACTAGGTATAGTCATGGTAGAGGATTGTGGTTGACTATTTTATGCTAACAAGTTTGATGCAATAAGATTTAGTTTCTTGGTTCATGGATGTGATCATTTTTTCATTGATTTTTTCATAACATGATTGGACATACAAGAAATTCATTTGTGCTCATAAATTTTGATTCTTAATTTGGTTATTGTGGTATATATCTTCTTGGTTGAGGATCATGGTTATTTGGCTTCTTTGAGGAGCTCATGATGTACATTTTGAGATATTTGATGGTTTTATTCCTTGGTTGATTCTAATGGTTAAAGGATGGTTTTCATCATGATGTCATGGAAATATTACATATATGGTTTATTGAGAGTTTGTGAACATGTAGGATTAGTTCCTAGTTTGGTTTGTATCTTCTTTTGTTTTGAGATCTTAGTTTCACTTGGTACTAACACTATGGTTGTGTGAGTATAGATCTAGAAAATCATATAGGAGATGGATTTTATGATGCCATGGGTGACTTAGTACCATGGTTGAGTGGGATTTTTCTGCATTGATATATTCATTGAGTGTTTATAGATGTTGGAGGTTTGTCTTAGATTGTGATGTTGTAGAAGCATCTTTGACATATGTATGTCACACTAGTTATCTTCATGGTGCGTGAATATAGTTGGATCTTGAGGACTCATGGGGTTCTTGGTTATTTTCCTCATGTGTGGATATTTTTCTTCATAGTCTGTGGAGATGGCTATATCTTGAGCTCTAATGGGATTCTTGGAAAAGGTGTGGTTTATTCTTTCATTTGACATGTTATCCTTGGTGTTAGATTGATTTTATTATTATGTCATGATATACTCTTGATACATGTTTAGAATTTTGATATATTATAGTATGTTCATATGGAGAATGTTATCTCTTTGGTTGAGATGGTTTAGATTGTGTTTTCATATTTATGTTCATGAGGCCATGGTTGGAACTTTGACATTGATCTTGGTTTAGTTTCTTGGTTTTGAGTACATTGATTACATTGATCATTTCTTAGATTCTTTGCTTCTACTCTATAGTTTACTACTTGAGAGGTATAGTCCATTATTTCTATTGGGTGCATTATATTTATGTTGTTCTTTCATGGATATCAATCTTCATATATTATACATGAGTTAGTTCTAGAGGGTTCATTTGAGAGATGGTTTAGCATTGGTCATCTCATTGTGTGTATGTTGTTGTTATGGTGATTGAGTTTAGGAGATGGTTGTATATTTGACATATTCCTTGAATTAGGAATGCATATTCCTTGGTTTAGGAATGGATTATGAGTTTGATATTCTTGTGAGAGGCTTCAATCCATGATTAGTTATATTTTATGGTTTGGTTGTTTTCATGGCTTCTTGGCTGGGGTTTTATGGAGGAGATCTTACTTGCACAATTTACATCTAGAGGTGTGTATAGAAGGATATTAAATAGGTTATCATTTGCATGGAATCTCTTTGGTCTTGGTTATCTTCCTAGATTTTTAGATTCACTTACATTGGATTTGAGATTTTTTGAAGATTGTGATCACTAGTTTGCATTCATGTATGTCATGTGAGAGATGACATGACTATTGCTTTATTGCTTTTCTTTGTTGGTTTTGGAGAACTTGGGAGAGTGTTAGAGACTTTTTATGAGATTTTTTATTGTAGGTTATTGGTGTATGTGATGTGAATGTCCTTTATAATACATGGATTCACTTATTTGAGGTGTTGTGAGTAGATTGGTTATAGATTTGACATATAATTTGTAGTGGGAGCTTCTAGGTATATATGTGGAAAGTATAGCTCTTGAGACTTGTGATTGTAGGTTATAGATTGGATATGTTGATGATGTGAGATTCACTTGGTATACCTATTCAAGGTATGGATAGTTGGATGGGTTTGGCACTTTTTTTGGAAGCTATTTCAACTATGAAGTTTTGATAGCTATAGATACATATGATTACCTTTGGATTGGGTGTTTTTTTTCTTTGCATTACACTGGGTATAGGATTTTATGATTCTTATGTGACACCTTGGGTGGCTTTTATGTATGTCTGATGGTAGTGGTATAATAGGAGGTGGACCATTCATGTTTGAAATGTTGGATACTTTTATTTTATTGTTGATGTAGGAGCATCCTGGGTGTAAGAGAAATCTTGCATCACCAAAAAATATTTTCTTTTTAGTCTTTCCTATTTTAATAAGGACTAGTAGATAGGGTGGTTACTATTTATGGGAACTTGCTATTTTTAATATTTTTTTCATATGAGCTTAGAATGTTCTCATTTTCTACAAGAAGGTTCATTTTAGAGTTGTAAGCCTACCATAAAAATCACATTTCTCAAGCATAAGTATCAGAGAAGTTATTGTGGATTTTCAATGGAAAAATTTGTAGAAAAATCTTCAAGCTCACTGTTTGAGGCCTTAGAGTGCCCAGATGAGGTCTAAAAACTCAATTCAAGGGTGATAATGTCCTTTTGAGCTTGTAGATCAAGAGCTAGCATTTATGAGAAGTGGTTATAATAGCCAATTGGAGAAACGATTTGAGAGTTATGGCCTTTCAAAGTTGGGCTACCTAAAATATCTAAAATATTTGTCAAAGATGTATTTGACCAACTTTATATGTATTCTTAGGGTCTCTCGGCCCTAGCTATTAATTTTCTATGTCTAGAAGCTTCTCAGGTGGCATAAAATTTCCTATTTAAGAAAGGCCTAAACATTGTCTAGAACAACTCTGCGTGGTAGTTTGTAGATTATTCTTGCATATTTCTGTAATGAAGGTGCCCATATGAGTTAGCATATTGTAATTGTGAATTCTATAATTCTACATGTGTGAAAAAAATAAGAAGTCCATATTTTGTTCTGGCATTTTCTATTATTTCTTTGTTTATGTTATGAGTTTATAGCATTAAGGGGAGTACCCTTCATCAAGTGGCATCAGAGCCAAGTTATGAGTGAAAGACTACTTTCAAGACAAAAGAAGGACTATATGAGTGGTTAGTCATGCCTTTTGGGTTTACAAAAATGCACCAAGCACTATCATGAGGCTCATGAATGAGGTACTAAAGGAGTTTCTAGGTAAGTTTGTTATTGTTTACCTAGATTATATTTTGATCTTTAGTGAGACATTGGAGAAGCATTTGATCCATATTCACAAGGTGTTTGATAAGTTGAGGGAAGAAAAGTTGTTGATAAACCTGAAAAGTGTAGTTTTGTAAAGAAGGAGTTGGTGTACCTGGGATTTGTAGTCTAAAAATGGACCCAAGGAAAGTGAAAGCTATTCTTGAGTGGCCTACTCCAAGGAGTGCAATAGAGGTAAGATCTTTTCATGGATTGGCTAGTTTTTATAGAAAGTTCATAAGAGGTTTTAGCAATATTTGTGGACCGCTGATTGAAACAATGAGAGGGAAAATGAAAGAATTTAAGTGAACTGTAGGAACAAATCAGAGTTGCAATTTGTTGAAATAGAAAATTATCGAGGAACCTATTTTAGAACTTCCTAATTCTAACAAGGTGTTTCAAGTAGATTGTGATGCTAGTGATATTATAATAGGATCTATTATGAGCCAAGAAGGTACACCTGTTGCTTATTTTAGTGAGAAGTTGAATGATGCAAAAATAAAATATTCTATTTATGATCAGGAATCTTATGCTATAGTTCAAGAATTAAAGAAGTGGAGACACTATCTTCTTCCTAAGAATTTTCATTTGTATATTGATCATCAAGCTTTGCAATATTTGAATAGTCAATTAAAATTGAACCAAAGGCATTTGAAGTGGGTTGAGCTTTTGCAGAGTTATACATTTTTTTTGAAACACAAGTTAGAATTCTAAAAAAATTGTAGATGCTCTTAATAGAAGACAAATTTTACTGATATAAATGCAGATAGAGGTGGTTGGGTTCAAGGAACTTAGTACTTTGTATCCAAATGATCCTTATTTTGGTGAAGGATGGAAGGCTTTTACAGAACCTATTACACTCGACAAGACAAAGTGGTTGGATTTAATGATCTATGATAGCATGTTGTTCAAAGGAAACTAGTTGTGCATTACCAAAAGTTCAATGAGAGAGAATCTAATCAAGGAGAAGCATAGTGGAGGGTTGGATGGACATTTTGGTAGAGATAAAACCATAACTTTGGTTGATGAGAACTATTACTAGCCACAGTTGTACCAAGATGTGAAGAAGTTTGTACAAAGTTGCAGAGTATGTCAGATGGTGAAAGGAGTGAAGTATAATACAAGGTTATATTAGCCACTACCTATACCAAAGAAGTCATGGGAGGATGTTAGCATGGATTTTTTTCTTGCATTACTAAGGACACAATGAGGGAAATGATTCTACTTTTGTGGTGGCTGACAAGTTTTTAAAGATGGCACATTTTATTCCTTGCAAGAAGACTAGTGATGCTATTGTTGGAAATTTGTTCAGTGCTCCCCTTGAGATTCATGACAAGGGCATAACTACATCCTATGTACTATAAGTTGAGTGGTTGTATTGAGCATTGATAGATTAGTCTTTTGGTGCAATGAAAACCCCACTCTAATAAGTCGTATCAAAGGTTGGTCACAAGTTTGAATCCTCAGACCCTCGATAATGTTGAGGGGGAGAATGTTGGAAATTTTTTCAGTACTCCCCTCAAGATTCATGATAAGGGCTTAACCACCTCCTATTTACTATAAGTTGAGTGGTTGTATTAATTATTGATAGATCACTCTTTTCATTCAATGACCACCCCACTCTAACAACTATTCATGTAGTGGAGTTATTTTTCAAAGAAGTGGTGAGACTACATGGTCTACCAAAGAGTATAGTTCTAGATCAAGATACCAAATTTGTTGGGTATTTCTAGCATAGATTATGGAGGAAGTTGAAGACAAATTTCAAGTTTAATTCATCACATCATCCACACACTGATGGACAAACAAAATTTGTGAATCACAATTTGGGAAACTTGCTTAGATGTTTGGTTGGAGACAAGAAAAAGGATGGGATATAATTTCACCATAGGAAAAATTTTCATAAAATAATTCTATCAATAAGAGTACAAGTAAATCACCATTCCATATTGTATATTGGATTAGTCCCATAAATGCTTTTGAATTGAGGCAGTTGGATAAAAGAGAGATAGGTAGTGCTCAAGTAGAAGAATTTGTTGAACATTTAAAGAACATCCATGAGGAGGTAAGGAAGCATATTATAAAGATGAATTTATAGTACAAGGCTAAGGAAAATGTAAAAAGGATGTATAAGGAATTTTAGATTGGTGATGAAGTCATGGTTCATTTGAGAAAGGAGCATTTTCTAGTGGGTACATATAATAAGTTGAAGATGAAGAAGTTTGGACTGTCCAAGATAGTGAAAAGACATAATTCTAGAAATGCTTATGAAGTGGAGTTTCTTGCTAAATTGAATATTTCACTAGTATTTAATATTTTAGAGTATTATGAAGGAGGTGATGGAGATGAAGTTGTAGAAGCACAATAGAGATACCAACCACTACTTTGACTACAAACAAGATTGAGGAGATACTGGATAGTCATATTGGAAAAAGTACAAGGAACAAAACTTATGAGAAATATTTGGTCAAATAAAAAGGGGGGCTAGTAGAGGATTCATCATGGCTAGCAAGGGAGGAGATTAACCATCTTGGTTTTCCTCTAAACACAGAGACATGATGGAGGCATTTCTCAAATTACTTTAGGTGTCTGATGCAGGAGCATCCTAGGTGTAAGAAAAATCTTGCATCACCCAAAAATATTTTCTTTTCAGTCTTCTCTATTTTAATAATGACTAGTAGATAGGGTGGTTACTATTTATTGGAACTTGCTATTTTTAGTAAGTTTGTCATATGAACTCAAAATATTCTCATTTTCTATACGAATGATCATTTTAGAGTTGCAAGCCTACCATAAAACTCTCATTGCTCAAGCATAAGTATTGTAGAAATTATTATAGGTTTTCAATTAAAAAAAATTGCAAAAAAAAATTTAGGTGCACTAATGGAGGCCTTAGAATGCCTAGATGAGGTGCTAGTGCCATATTGTGACTATAGATTCAGAGCTGGCATTTTTGAAAAGTGGTTATAATAGCCAATCAGAGCAATGGTTCAAGAGTTATGGCCCTCCAAATTTGGGCTACTCAAAATATCTAAAATAATTGTCAAATATGTATTTGGTTGACACTATATGTATTGTTAGGGTCTATTGGGCCTAGGTATTAAGTTTCAATGTCTAGAGCCTTCTCGAGTGGCATAAAATTGCCTATTTAAGAAAGGCTCAAACATTGTCTAGAATAGGTCTAGGTGGTAGTTCTCAACTTAGTCTTGTAGATTAATATAATAAAGGCACCCATGTGTGTTAGCATATTTTACTTGTGAATTCTATAATTCTGCATTTGTAGTGCAAATAAGAAGTCCATATTTTGTTCTCACATTTTCTATTGCTGCTTTTTCTTTGTTATGAGTTTATTGTATTAAGGGGAGCACCCTTCATGATTTGTGGGTACCAAGATGGAGCACATGGTGTACTTTGATCTGTAATGGTGGATGTGTTGGGAAGAATTATCTCCTTGTTCATTTATGTGGCTACAAATTGACCATATATAATGTATACAAGTGGGAGATTGTTGGGATTATGGGTGTTGCACAAATTGCATAGTATTGTTATATTTTATTATTCTATTTTATTATCTAATGGTGTATCTAGAAGCATCTATATGGACATGCAATATGTAAAGATTCCCATGGGATATACTTGATGAGTTGTCTTGTAATATTGTGATAATATTTTTATGTAATTATTTAATATTGGAGAAAAGAAATAAATTTTCAATATTAAATGTGGGGTCAATGGGTTAGATATCACATGGTTAATGTAATACCACTTGGTGGTTTTGTGGGACTTTATACTATATAAGAAGTCACAAGGGGAGTTGTAGACAAGAGAAAATAGAAAAAAGAAAAAAGGAAAGTCAAGAAAGACAAGGCTTGATAGGTTAGCCAATGGAGCATTTATGAAGCTTGGAAACATGGTGTGAGATGTGTGGATTTATGCTTGTTCACATAAATTTCTTGGTTATGGCTATGGCTAAGAACACTTCCATGGTTTTATTGCAATAGTGGTTTTTCTAAATAACTCATGGCAGTGGATGCTTTTGGAGGCTAGGTTTTTTCTTGTCAATGAGGGTTTCCCAGGGTATATTTTGTGTCACAATTTTTGTAGGTAAGTTGTCTTTTCTCTTGGATTGGAATTCAATTGCTTATTTATTTCAGATGTATTATGCATTATGTTAAAATGGTTATATATATTTTTTCTAAGATCCTTCTAGAGTGGCCAAAATGTTCTACATTATAGTCACTTGGTCATAGGGCCAAACTTGGAATTTAATACAATGCCAAGAAGAGGACGTGACAACAAAAAGTGAAATTTTCCTATTGAAGAGCTTGAATTTTTTTGGAGATCATAAAAGTTTGGGAGGATCTAGATGATATGTATGAAGAACTTTAGACTATCTAGATTTATTTTAGGAGATCTCTAGATTACATTTATGCTTCTATAACCAATTTATGTTTTGTTCTCAAATAAGGTAGAGTGGTGGATTTACAAATATTGGTACCTTATATCCAACCACACAATGGAATAATATTAAAATCAAATCAACATGGAGACAATAATAGAAATAAACTAGAGTATGATCATTCTTTCTATTTAATATCGATAACAAACTAATATGACCAGTAATATGAAGTAAAAATCTACAACAAACAACTTCTAGTGTTACAAAAATCATGTACAATACTATAGGGTTGTAATAAATAAAAATTATGCTTGGAAGAAACACTTCTCTATAGTCAATTACAATAACAAACTTGATGTTAAATCCTCTTTGTTGAAACATAGTACAAAAGAAATCAATTCTAGCTACAGGTACAATATATTGTTGTCATGTTTTGGCATGCTTTATTTTGGGCTATTTCTTAGATGTGTATGCTTACACCTCTCTCTCTCTCTCTCTCTCTCTCTCTCTCCCTCCTAACTAAAACCATTCACTAGTACATTTGGACCCAATTTTTGACTAAGGTTCATTGCTATTTTTCTTGTCAAAATTTTGATCAAATTGTAGGTTGTTCAAAATTTTGACGAATACATTCATTGAAATTGCAACCAACTTGCAATTTATTCGTCAACATTTTGACCAAAGTGCAATTTGCTTGAAATTTTGACAAGAAAAATAGCAATGAACCTTGGTAAAAATTCAACTAAAATTGGTCAAAAATTGGGTCCAAATTCACTAGTGATTCTCCTTTTGTGAATCTATAGAATTAATTACTAAGTAATCAATGAACTACTTAGAAACTTCACTAGTAAGTCATTAGAAGGAAGAGGGTTTAGATTTTTTAACAACCATAAATATCATCTTGCTAACAACATTTAGCTACTCAACCTCCTCAAGTGCATGGAAGCTCCTAAATAGTAAACAAACATAAATATTGTCTTGCTAACAACCTTTAGCTACTCAACCTCCTCAATCACATTGAAGCTCCTAAATAGTAAATTTTTTGCTGAGGTAAGACTTTGATAGATCTAGGAAAAAATCAATTTTGTAATATTAGTAAATTCTAGCAATTTGATGTCTCAATCTACATAATATTTTCAAACATATCATATTAAAATACTCAAATGAGATTTTATATGTGTGCAAGAACAACAAATTTTAGTGTACATTGTTGGGACTCAAAATTGAAGCCCCAATTTTGAGTACCATTGAAGAAATCAAGCCCTTTAAATACTTTTAAATGTAGGTGTACCCAACTATCCATTTGAGGCCTAAGAGGTGTTTACTATTTCTAACACCTTTCATTTGATGCATCTATGTGTTTCATGAAGATAAATTGTCATTCCAAGAAATTTTGTGAAGCCTTGTTTTGAGCATTTGTCAAATCTGCATTTTCACCTGTGTCAAACAAGGACAGGAGGTTGTGTTTACAATTGAATATCTTGCACCTAGTAATGTTTCATGACTCACCGCTTTGGAACTATTTATTTTCCATACCAAAGATCTTGCATTTTATATATTGAGTCATTTTGAATCCATTTGACTAGGTTTTTAATCCCTCAAAGTTGATCATTTATTGATGTCATGCTGATGCAATTTGCTCTGAATTCTAGGAAGCCCTATTTGACTTGTTATAATTTTGACCCAGTTGACCAAAATGATGAAATTCCTTTTGTGTTACATTTTGGAGGTTAGAGAATTACTATGTTTTAATTTTGAGCTTACGACGAATCCATTTGATCAGTTTTCAAACACAATTCCAAATGCAGCTTGCAACCTTTTACTAGTGTCAAGAAGTGCAGATTTGTCAGAACCCCTATTTGTGATGTTATATCTTGAAATTCATGATAGGTGGGATCAAATAGATTGCAAACAATGTTTTACTCTAAAAGTACCTTAAGTGTGTCAATTTTCAAATCATGACAAATCTATTTGCACACTTTCCCATGTCCATTCCATTTGCCAAAATTGCTTTCTACCATTGTTCCCAATCTGCAAATTCTATGTAGCCTACTTTGACCACTCACAATTTGTTCCTATTTATTCATCATGAGCCCAAATCATAGATATATACTCTACTCATGACAATGAACCAACATCCTAGTTTTTGTTCTCCCAAGTGTTTGTTTACCTACTGTTCAAAGACAATTCCAAAAGCAATTTATTGTTTTCTAACATGTTTTCTTGCAAGCAATTCTTAAAGGGTAGCTTTGACAGTTAATATCTTTTGACTGGGAATTTTTCATGAGGAAAAATTTGATAGGGTAAGAGTATGTGGAATAAAGAATCAGCATGTTTGATTTCAAAGCCTAGTTAGGTGTTTGTGTTAGTTTTTAAGGCCAATCAAAGGACATCTAGATGCAAAATTGATAGTTTGCAAAAAGATGTAAAATGAGCTTTAAATTCATTTTCAGTGGTCGAATTTGTTTTCAAATCAATGTCAGAGGGTGAATGAATCAATTTTGTATTTCAATTGTTTGGAAACAATTTTTTATTTGCTAGACCCACTTGGAGCCCGACTAAATGGTTATCATATTATTGAACCATGGGTGAAATAGCTGAGTGGGTGATGGTAAAAATCCACCACACTTCTCTATCCGAATATGATTGGGTTAGAGTTTTCTCTCTAGCAAAATTTAACGGGTTAGTCTACTTAGATAATGCTCCAGAAAAAGAGTGGTCCAAATCAAGAAGATTCAATTCATAAGTTCAAGCATTTCTTAAAAGGTGTTCCTTCAGATGAAACGAGTTGGATGAAAGGCACTAGCAAGAAAAACAAAGAAACAACTGATTCTTTTAAGTTCCAAAAGCTTAATGATACTCTCAAAAGTGACTTGATTAGAGATGGGCCAATATTCTTACTAGATAATAAATATTTTTCAATACAATCTTCTTTTCAAACAAATGGATCCTATGTAGAGCATTATGTAGCTATAGAAAAAATGTGATATACCTAGACTCACAAATTTAGAAAAAGTCTACATAAGGTTATCCTACAGATTCAAGTAGGTTTTTAGTGAAAATGGCAGTACCAAAAGGTTTAATTATAATGTTTTAAATGTGGATGATCAGTTGATAAAAATAGTAGAAACTTTGGAAAAGATAGTAGAAACATATTCTCCAAAAAGTTTTCAAACATCTTATGGCAGTCTAGACACCACTAAATTGCAAAATTTATAAGGTTTCTCCATTTTTTCCCTTTTCACCAAACCCAATCAGGGTGAATCCCATTAATGCAAAGGTTCCTCCACCTATTAACAAGCCTTTTGCAGATTGGAAAGTTTTTGGCCATAAGCTCAATAAATCTATGGAACTTGTAGCCACCAAAGTGGAAGAAAGAGATCATCATTATCACCCAACCTTTGGTACACCATACTCTCACACACATTATATCACAAATGAGCAAAGGATAACCTATTCAACCACTAATCAGAAGGGTTTGCATTCAATAAATTGGAACCATTCCATTAATGGTGAAGCTAGAGAGATTTATAATACACAGAATCAAAGTAAACCTTATAGAAGACTTGCATCTCTTAGTGGTGCGACTTCTTCTCTAAGTGTTGCATCTACTCGACCAAGTATGATGGAGTCTAAAGAGCACTTAGGTGTTGAAGCTTCTTGTAGAGATGATCACAAACCCATAGTGATTGAAGAATGAAGACTCTAAAAAAGGCAAGGAGACCAAGTGGCAGGGAGGAGGTAAGGTTAATTAAACTCAAAGAAAAGGAGTTCAATGTAAAAAGGATTTATGGTGAACCAGAGGACCTGCATAAGTAGCAGGGCTTTGAATCACATATTAGGTGGAGATGAATGCAATGAAAAGGCCAAATAGGGCAAGGCTAGAAGTAATGGGTAGAAAAAGGGAAAAAAACCACCTTGCAAGAGGAAAGCATGTAGGCAGCTAGGAGCACAACATTGCAAAAGAGTTCCCATGCCAAACAATGAAGAAGAGCTACCAGCAGACCACATTCCACACCAACAACATGGAATACTTGAAATCCCCCACATTAGATCCCCTCACCTCCCTTACAATTGTAGGGAAATCCTTTTTGACAACCATGCCCATGGTACAAAAAGTAGTGGCAATAAAGGACATAATAAGCTACATCTCCATGACCTGAGTATATGTTATTATCTACATGGTCTTCTTATAGAAAAACTCAATCAATGGAAGAATAAGTCCATAGAGAGCTACTACAACAATGGTGACAATAAACCCTAGCTAGTGTTGACCCTTGTTGACCCTGTCTAGGTAGTCATACTAGTGTGAAGGGCCAACGTGGCTAAACCAAGAGTGAATAAGACTACAACATTGATTGAATAGGCAGTGAACTTTTGCTCGACTAAGAAATATGCAAAGATGGTGTTGAATCCAAGCTGAGAGGCAATCAAGAGAGAAGAAGTTGAGATGGGGATATAAGAAACCCCCCAAGCATAAAAGAAGTTGTCTAGGCTAGTAAGGACACCAATATTGCAGATGGAATGCATAGGAAACTAGGAAACCATAAAAAATATTTCTACCACATTTGTTATGGGGTAGATTTTTTGAGTTTTTAAATACAATAGCACACATAAAGCCAAGTGTTTTTAAGACACAAGAATTTTAAAGCCTGAGATAGTTCGTGTGGGGACCATGCTTAACTAATTGTATGGAGAGAACCAATAAATTTTGACCAAGTGCAAACATGGAATCACACCAGAAAACTTGAAAATTTGGCAAGGTGCTATGTTGCCACTAGAAAATAGCAAGGTTTTCTAGTAGAGACATAGAAACCTACTAGAAAACCATGGAAATCTAGCAAGAAGGTCATGGGTACTACCTAGATGTAGATGATGAATCAGATAATGACAAGTGGCAATCAAGCAGTGTATACAGAATGACTCAGTGATGATGTGGATGACCTAACAAACCACAAGGTGGCACATGGCATAGATTTCAAGGAAGGTTGTGACATGGTAGATTGAGATCTCACAATGCACTAGATTGTAACACATGACACATCAGATGACTGTCGCCATGTCGCCAAGATGAAGTTTCTCAATGGATAACATAGTGACATGGTGACCCAATAGAAAGTTGACACATGGCACTAGCATGGTGATGAGGTGGATGAGTCTGATAGTGACATGTGGTAGAGGCTTTAGATGTGGCATGATTCTTGAGGTGTTGAGGTTGCAATAGGTGACACGTGTTGCTCTATCACATGGTGAAATGCTGACTAGGATAGTGACACAATAACCATGACATGGCATGATGATGTGGCATGATGACATGGCATGATAATGTGGTAGAATAGAGGATGAATCAGATGCTAACATGTAGCACCTAGTTGGAAGGATATGATGACTATGCAAAAAAGGAACCAATTAGAACTTGACATGTGTCACCAGGCTAGTCAACAAGTTTGACCTGGAGGAGAATGGTGGGGAATTTTGAAAAATTCAAATTTTAATATTTTATTGATTTGTCCTCAAGATCATGTGTAGTTCCTTTTTAAATAAAACTTGATTTATTCTATAGTTTGAAACTATAGAAAAGATTAAATTTTTGCAATAATAAAGTGCTTGGCAAGACTAAGATAGGAGCCTGAACTTCAAAGGGGCATAACTAGGGGATTTTTTCACCAAAATAGGCACTCCAATGTACCATCAAAATTGGGAAGAGACAAATTATCCATTCCTAAGGTTAGATTTTGTATAGGTTCTCACTAGTTTGAGTTATAAGTGACTTTGTGTTTTTTAGGGCATTCTCAATGGAATGGGTAGAATTCATCATGGATCATTAGAAGTAGTTAGGAGGAAAACATTTAAGTTTTTGAAGCCTAAAGTGATTTTGAAAGATTTTCTTGGCTTCTAGAGTTCAATTTTAACCAATTTTTGCCTTTTTCCTTGTTTCCAGATAAAGCATTAAAATCAGTTATTTGTTGAATCAAGTATCTGAGATATTTTATGCTTTTGGAAAGATAAAATGATGGGGATTTGATATGCAGTTATAGAGAGAGGGTAGAGAGAGGTTTTTCAACTTCTTGGGAAAGAATTCTAAGGGGACACTTGTTATCTTTTGATCATGTCTAGTAATTCTTTCCTCATTTATCATCCTCTTTCTTTCTCATTGTGAGGGTTCTAGTTTTGAGAACAAAATTGACTCACTACTGAGACACCATTTTTTAGCAATTTCTCTTGTATGAATAGTAGTAATGAAGAGAACATAGATAGTTTAGATCCATTAGGTGTTTCTATGTTTTGGTTTCATGCATACGAATGTATTATTTAAAGAAATCAATACAAAGAACAACAAATGATTGAGTTTCATTTTAAATCTTGTCTCCTTTCTCAGTAAGCTGTAATGTTTTATGATCTTTGAACAAAGAGCCTAGGTCATAGTTGTAGTCCCTTAAGGTTGTATGTTGTTTCATTGTTACTTATAATTCAAGGAGTTATGTAAATACTTTAGGGAAATCAATAGGGTTGCAAGTTTATTGATGAAGATATTAGGTAAGAATGAGATTTAGATTGAACATAGATATCTATTTAAAAGGTGAATGGATAGATCTAATATTTGAAGATATGAATATGTCTCAGGTATCCATATGTATGTGATTGATTCATAGAATTTGCCAATAGATAAGGCACTAATCAGCCATAGGATCATTAGTTCTTACTACTACATATTAGGGATTTTGTTGAATTCAATAGTATTAATCAAATGCCTTTCCCCCTTTCATGTTGAAGAGCTGAAAAGTCTAACCCTCACTCAGCTTATGAATTGCATTGATTTGCATTTAGCTACTATAGATCTACGTTATCTCATTAGTTATTAGGAGGTATAAGGGTTAAATTTTCTTTGATAGATTCAGGAGTATGTTTTTGCATTCGTACCATATTGATTGATTCTGATGTCCACCTACCTAGGTTTTATAGAGCCTAAAGTAGAATAAGGTTCAAACCTTATAGTTGGCCCAATATCTAAAATTATATGTTAAAGATGGGAGTTAGCTGCCCCTAGATGTACCATTTCTCATCAAGGAAATTTGAAACTTGTAGCATTTCAAAACACCAACATACACCATGGAAAAACTTACCTTCTTTTCATTGTCAATGTTGCAATCAATAATCATCTCTTTTTCAAGATTATGCCACACAATCTCATAGTGGTGATCATGGATACCTTCTACACAAAGCCATGCACAAAAAAAATTCTCATGTAAACATCTAATTAAATTGTAGACATTCTACTCACATCCAATCAAGTGAAAGATGAATACTACATGGCCATCAAAATATACACTACTCAATATGAGTCAAATATTGATAAAGCCACAACCACTGCCATTATTAGGTAGGTTGGTTTGAATAGATCTTCCATTCCTATCCTTCAGGAGCTTCTAGAATTAAAAAAAAACCACAACTATGGCCAATTTTACTCAATCCTTATGAAGCTAGGCTTCATAGGAACATCTTGTAGATGTCCTAGACAATATATGACAGCAACCTCACAATTTAAGGACATGGTTTAGTTCCCTATCCAGGAGAATATTCATCCATTAATTGTAGTGTACCAAATGATACTAGAGTGAGTGTGAGTATAAAAAACATATCTTTTTTGCTACCATATATAGTCATTCTATAAGCTTATTACTTCAACATAGCAAATATCTATACTTTCAACTTTTGTAGTGCCTCTCATGTTTGTAGTATGAACCTCATCTATTTTTATTTGAGAGATACTTGATACTCTTATTTTATGTACATTGACATGACCTGAGTGTTGGATGTTATATTTTGATACAATATCATAGATGCTATACTACTATGCTATTTAGTTTATCATATTTGCATGTTGATGCCATTTCGTGATGACAATAGATCTATGATGATATATAAGCATATGGTAATTGGACATATTTTTCTGATTATGTTAGGTGACAGATTTTATGCTATGGTTATTTACTTCATTCATGTCTCTTTATTATGTATGTGAATGTGAAAAATGTAAATGGATTAATTAGGTATTTTATGCATTATTACTTCAGCTATGATAATATATACAATTACATTTGATCATGTGTTTTAGTGTGTAGGAATTATATCCCTAGCAAAGGCACATAGAGTCAGTGATTCAGTTATTCATATTTTAGCAATGTCATCCATGTATGGTCGATATATCCTTATTTAATTATTTAAACTAAAACCTTTCATTGATTATTAAATCTAAACTCATCTGCATTATGTGATTAGACCAATAAGTGTGTCTATGCATTTAAAGGTTTGCATTGTCATGAAAGTTGTTTACTAATTTGTGTGATTTTGGATTTTTTGGCTTTACATCTTCTTGAATTTAATTTTTGGAAACTTTTCCTAATGTGAATTCCCACCAAGAGGAATAACCTATTTTTGTTTGGGTTGATTTAGAGTCTAGCTAGTCTAACTACATATTTGTCCTAATCAACTATTCACTCTAAAAGTGGATAAGTATTGAAAAAGGGATTTTATTATTCACTTCTCACTTTTGAAAATAGAAAATTGAGAGCTTTTCTAAAATCTCTTCCTAAAAGATTAGAGTTCTATTCATTTTGGGAGTTGAGAGCATGAGATATTCACAAGGTCAGTCTTGTTGGACTTGGCTCAGGTAGACCTTTCTTTTCCATTATTTTTGGCAACTTTGGCAAACATTTTATTTTATTGTGCAAGTTTTAATTCTGCCCCTTTTTCTATCAAGTAGGGCTTTCCCATTTTCTTGTTTCAGTTCCATTCTAGGTTCTATTTTTGGTAGCCATTTGTCTAGAGGATAAGAACTAGTGTTCCCCTCTATTTTTGTTTGCTTGTTCTGCTTAGTTGGTCAGGTATGAACATTTTCTCAAATTTTTGGGATAGGGGTATGGGGTTTTGCTTGTTATGCTGGTTGCTTTTGCATACAGTGTCCAAACCCAAATACTATTGAATTTTTGGCATTTTGGTACCCAAATGTCAAATGGGTTTTAATTTTTAAGTTTTCCAAATTTTGGGATTTTTACCTCATTTCATGTGCCACCTTGTTTTCTCAAGTTTTCTTGGCATGAGTTTGGTTCTGGATCTAGATTATCTATTTGGATGTTGGTCATACCACTATTGTACTTTTATGTTGTATTGGGATTTGTGTCACATCCATCCTCCTAAGTCTATTTTTGGTTGAGTGACTTTTTGTACTATGTTCTCATCTAGTCCTTGTGTAGTGATCATCATGATGGTAATGCACTACACACAAGTAAGTGCACATACATTTTTCGGGTGACTTGCAAGGCCTAATTTTCCATGGATTTTTCAAAAGTTATGATTATTAGGGTTGGGTTGAGAATTTTCATTCCTATGGGAACTCATCATTGGATGAGCATGGGTAGGATAGGGTAGCACATGGAGGGGCTTCTATCCCACAACCTACTAACTATTTTGCATTGGTCAGTAGAAGTTTTATGTAAGTGATAACTAAATTAACATATTGGGTAGTAATAAATATAAGATAATTAAAAATTTTGGTAGTTTACCTTCTATTGAGAAGAGTTACCACCCAGATTGTGTGACTTCTGTTGGGAAGTGTAGCTACCAAACTAGCTTGGGCTTGTCGATGCCAAGAAACTCTTTATGATGTTAGCCCCTACTTAGTACCCCATTGAGTATCTAACTAGGACCTATAGTTATGCATTGTATATGTCTTGGTTTTAGTCATCATAATGTCAAGCATGTGTGTTAGTCATTTATGTTTTCTTTGTGTGTGGTTGTGGTTAGATCATTATCTCCTTTAGCATGGTGGGAGTGGGTGTGTGGGTTCTATGTAGTTGGGAGGTGTAGCTACCTATACCACTACTAGGGATCAGTGTATAGAGATGGTCTATTGTTCTAGCATGACCATCACTAGATGTTTTCACTTAGTACTAAGATTTTGGAGTATGCTTTCTTGTGATTTATGTTTTCATTGGGATGCTTGTATATCATGTTTTGATGATGTTAGTTATTAACGCATTTCCTTATTATGATGATTAGCATATGATAGATGATATTATCTAGTTATATAGAATTATCTCATGCTTCACTTCTAGCATGTTAGATTTACTTATACTTATGTTGTAGCATGTGTTAGTAGTGATGTCCTTATATGATAGTACCAATAATTTGATCGGTAGCTTGGAATTTTATGCATGGGGGGTGACTAGGGTCCACAATGCCCTTATGATGCCAGTATGGTTGGGAACAACCGTGTACTTAGTTTAGTTGTTTTGTACATTACGATGTTGTTTTTAGTTGTTGCTATGTTGTTTTAAGTAGACTATAATGTTACCTTCTGCACTCTACATTTTTACTACGTATTAGATGGTTAAATGTAGTTCCCATCTTTCAATTTAGTATTCAAGTGTTTACACCCAAAATTATGGATTCGATAATCCTTGGTGTTTGTGGAAACTTTATCCCTTAGTTTTGTCTCTTTTCATTTCTAGATTGTTATTCTAGGATTTCATGTAAAATTGTGCATCCTCGGCCAAGAATGCAAGATCTCATGTGGCATATTGAGTTTCTTCATGTGGCCTTGGAACTTTCTTGTGTGAAACACAACACCAGTGTCGAGTACATTGGTTGTTTAGCCAAGTACTTCTTTGTGCCACATGATGCACATCCTCACATAGAATGCACTTTCTAATGGGGCATGTTGCACATCTTCACACAAAAACCTATTAGTATGTGGTCCTCATATGAAAAATAGGGGGCATCTCCACTAGTTTCTATGGATCATTTTATAGTGATTCTAGTACCCTTTGGGTTTACTTAAATTACCATGCTCTAACAAATCTTAGCTTCTCTATATTGTTGTCATTTTGGACTCCCGTTTGGTTAGTATGTATGTATGTTAGTTTGGGTAGTGGCATTTAGAGATTCATTAGTTGTTGGGATGGTGGTTAAGTCTTCCATTGTGATTTATATGATCCATGTATGATGTTTTCATGTGCACTCATACTTGTAAAAAAAATATCTTTGCTCATATTTCATCCTTGTTCCAAAGATCTCTATGTAGGGTATTACATCCAGTATCAGAGTCCATGTTGCAACATTGGGATCTATGTGTTATGATTCTACTATGGTTTTTCTTTCTATTGTGTATTTTTATATTATGGTTGCTATTTTGATATCTTGTTAGTTAATGGTTTTGACTCTTATGCTTGTGATCCAAGTGTGTTAACATTAGCTTGTTGTTCCCATAGTTATGCCTCTTGCATGTAGACCTAGTGGCTCTGGTGGTACCCGTAGTGGTAACCATAGAGATAAACAACAAGAAGAGGAATTTTAGGAAGGAGAGGGAGAATGGGGTAATAATGATAATTAGAATGGCATGGAGTCATTGATGCCAGTTCTCCAAGAGATTCTTGCTTAATTGGGGCCTCATGTAGAGGATTGTCAATAGGATCATGATCAGGAAGAGGGATCCCATCATGGAGATTCCCATCATTCAAATCATAGAGCAAAGGAATGTAAATGTGAACATTCCCATACTCCACTAGGAGGTAGAGGGCACCATCGAGATTTTAGGGACTACAATAGTGAAGATTCCATCAGGTTGGATATTGTGAAGTCCATTCATCAATCTGAACTACCATTCTATGATGGTAAGGGAGGTGTCCTCAAGGTAAAAAATTGGTTATAGGAGATGAATCATTTCTTCACCATGTATCCATATGAAACCAATATGAGGGCCCATTGTGTGATTATGTAGTTGAAGTAACATGCACACATTTGGTGGAATATTGAGAGTTAGAAGCTCTAGATTATAATTGTAGATCTCACCTGGGAGATCATTGAGGAGAGATTTTGAGAGAGATTCTAATCTCCTTAGTTTAGGGAGCCATGCTGATGAGTTCCATGTGATCCAACAAGGGAACATGGTAGTGGATCAATATGAAATTTGGTTCTTTGAGCTTAGGTAGTATTCTTGCTACAATCATGATGATTTACTCCTAGCTCATCATTTTATCTAAGGCCTCAAGGATGCCCTCATTAGATAAGTCTGTATGCATCAACCTTGACCTCTTATTTTTGTCATAGAGAAGGCACATATTACAAAGGATAATTTATCTATAGGTTTTAGTGGTAGATATAATTCTTAGAACCAAAGTGCTTAGAATTTAGGGCAAGATGTACAATACTCTCAATCCTTTGGGAAGAGCCAAACCCACTCATCACCCTCACAAGGTGGTAATCATCATTTCTAATCGAAATTAAAATGGTTTAAAAATGGATAGAATGCTAGTGACTCTGGAAAGAAAGGAGATAACTAGAACTAAGGACAAAAATCCTAGTAGGATCATCCCCCTCAGAGTGCATAGTAGAATTCTAGTAAGGGTAGTGGACCTTATCCTAGTGCTACCTAAAGTGGTATGGAACAGGTTCCAACTTTGGAGGAAATTGTTATTCTTGTTTTCAACCTAGCCATAAATCCTTTGAGGGCTCCATCAAACCACCGTTTGGACCTAGTAAGGGTACAACAAGATCTAAGCCTACTTTAGGAGATGTTGGTAAGAATCATAGAGTATTTGCAGTGGTTGACAACCATCAAGTGGATCATCAAGGTAAAGTAGTCAAGGCTACACGCATGTTACATGGTATTTCAACTTTAATTTTGTTTGACTTTGATGCTTCAAATTATTTCATTTATGCACCTCTTGTTCAGGGATGTTAGCTAGTGGTAGTGCATTAGGTCAATAGGTGGTAGGTTGAGTTAGCCATGGGTTCCAAGGTGGTTATTGACTCGTTGGTCAGGGATTGTATTTTTAATTTGGGAACCTTCACCACAATAGTGGATCTATGCATTCTACCTTTGGGATTGTATGATATTGTGTTGGTCATGTAGCTACACATCAAGAGAATATTTATTGTCATTGTAAGATGGTACAATGTGTTGATGACACAAGTGGGCAAGTGGAACTTTTGGGAGTCTTGAGACCAGTCTCACTTTGGATTCTCTTAGCTAATCAGCTAAAGTAGAGTGTGCAGAATGGTTGTCAGTTGTTTTTTGATTCCATTAGTGATCTCAGGGAAATTGAGAACCATATGATGACACTTGATGATTACCCACTCCTTTGTGTGTATGCAGATGTGTTTCCCAATGAGATTCTCAGTTTACTACCATAATGTGACATTGATTTTTGGATTTATTTTGTACTAGGAGCAAAGCCAATTTCACGAGATCCTTACCACATGACTACTTAGGAGTTTAGTGAGCTTAGATTGTAGTTGGAGGAATTGTTGGCCAAGGACCATATTTGTCCTAGTGTATCCATGTGGTGTGCACCACTCATTTTTGTGAAGAAGAAGGATAGTTTATTTCATTTGTGCATTGACTACTGATATTTAAATAAGGTGATGGTGAAAAACCCTTCTACTTTACCAAGTATAGATGACTTGTTCGATCAGATGAAGGAAGCATGATGCTCTTGAAGATTGATCTTAAGTTAGGATAACATCAACTTCATATCCAAGAGGTTGATATTCATCGAACAAATTTTTGTACATATTATGGGCATTATGATTTTATAGTTGTACCCTTTAGGTTAACCAATGTGCCATAAGCATTTATGAGTTTAATGAATGGATTATTTCATACTTACCTCAATTAGTGTGTCATTGTATTCTTAGATGACATATTGATCTATTTGAAGACTATGGAGGAGCACAAAGTCCATTTACATTAGGTATTGTAGTGCTTTAGAGACCATTAGTTGTATGGCAACTTGAGTAAATGTGGGTTCTTCCAATCTGAGGTGAAGTTTTTGGGGCACATCATAACTAGTGATGGAATTGTAGTGGATCTAGAGAAGATTTGTGCTATCATGGATTGGATGGTACCCACTAATGTCTTAGAAGTTCATAGTTTTATGGGATTGGTAGGTTACTACTGCCACTTCATGAAGGATTTTTCATGAGTGGCCCATCCCATAACTCTCTTTAGTGGAAATGGAAGAATTTTTTTTGGTCAAACTAGTGTGAGGTAGCACTTAATTCCCTTAAGGAGTGTTTGACTAGTGCACTAGTCCTTGCATGACCTAATTCTAAAGGTGATTTCATGGTTTGCATAGATGCTTCATTGGAAGGTGTGGGTACACTATTGGTATAGGATGTTCAAGTGATTACATATGAGTCCACGAAACTCAAGGACCATGAGCTTAACTACCCCACTCATGATTTAGAACTCACGGTTTTGGTGCATGCCCTTGTCCATTGGAGGAATTTTTTTTTGGGACACAAGTTTGAGTTGCATGGTGATCATCAAAGCTTGTAGTATATCTTTACTCAACCAAACTTGAATGCACAACAAATCATTGGATGGAGTTCTTGTGCGAATATGACTTTGATATTTGTTATGTTAAAGGGAAGGAGAATTTTTTTGTAGATGCCTTGAGTAGAAGGTGACATGAGGTATTAATGATATCATTGGGAGTGGATTTGCATGCCTGTATCTTGGAGGCTTTCCCTAATGACACTTGGTATTAGGAAGTGAGGCAGATATTGAGTCTAGGTGTACCCTTGAGGGGAGATTTTTAGGATATATGCTTGAGTTTGATGGACTATTGCAACACTTGGGGTATATTTATGTACCCGTGTCAAGTGATCTTTGTAAGGTTGTTTTGTTAGAAGTGCACCACACACTGTATTTATTATATCTTAGTATTAAGAAGATACATGCTGATCTCAAATAGCTATGCTTTTGGGTAGGGATGAGATGATATGTTGCTGATTTTGTTGCTATATGTCTTGAGTGCTAGAGAGTGAAGGTAGAGCATCAACATCTGATAGGTCTTTTGCAACCACATACCATTCCACAATGGAAGTGGGATATGATATCCATTGATTTTATCACAAAATTTCCCATGTCATCATAGAGACATGATTGTATCATGGTGATAGTAGACAAATTGTTCAAAGTAGCACATTTTTCACTCATGAGAGCATCCTACACAAATTCTTATGTACCACATGTGTTCTTGGAGGATATTTTTCATTTGCATGGGATTCTATGTTAGATTATTTCAGATGGAGATCTAGTGTTTACTTATGCATTATGGACATCTCTCTAGCATTCTTTGGGCATCTAGTTCAATTTTAGTTTGACTTATCACCTAAAGAATAATGGTTAGACTGAGAGAGTGAATTGGGTTTTTGAGGATATACTTTCAACGTATGTTATGGATAGGTAGGTGAAGTGCGAGGACTATTTGTACCTTGTTGAGTTTGCATAAAATAATGGGTATCATAGTTCTCTTGGCATGTCACCTTTTCATGCATTGTATGACAGACCATGTCATACCCCTTTGAATTGGGAATGCTTAAAGGATTGAGTTCTTTTGGATCTAGAGATGCTTCAGGATATGGAGCAATAGGTTGTTCATATTAGGGAGCATTTTGTTACTACTTAAGATAGGTAGAAGAAGTATGCAGATGCTCGTAGGTTGGATTGTCACTTTTCTATTGGTGATAGGGTGTTTTTGAGAGTGCGGTTGAGGAAGAGCCTCATGCATTATGGGAAAGGCTCTAAGTTGGCACCACATTTGGTCCAACCATTTGAGACCCTTGAGAGGATTGGTCCTATTTCTTATCATCTAGCATTGCCACCTAGCCTATCGTGCATCCATGATGGCTTTCATGTTTCTATTTTGAGGTAGTATATTTTGAATGTGACCCATGTTCTTGATTGGGAAGCTTTGCAGGTAGTAAACAACCAACTGACTTTGGAGCCCATTCATATCCTAAACCACTGGAGGTTGACCTTGTGAGCTTGTGACATCGATTAGGTAAGGGTCGAAAGGGACCCGAGCGATGAGACCTTTATGACTTGGGAGGATGCTACACAATTGAGGGGATTGTATCCCTACCTTTTTGCTGGCTTCCAGGAGTAATCCTATGCTAGTTGGGGAGGATGTACTGCCTCTCGTGTTTGTTATTTGTACCTCATCTATTTTGATTTGAGAGATACTTGATACTCTTATTTTATTTACTTTGAGATGACTTGAAGGTTAGATGTTATATTTTGATTCAGTATCATAGATGTTATAATACTATGTTGTTTAGTTTATCATATTTTCATGTTGATGCCATTTTGAGATGATAATAGATCTATGATGATATTTGAGTATCTTGTATTTGGACATATTTTTATGATTATGTCAGGTGACAAATTTTATGCTATGGTGATTTACTTCATTCTTGTCTCTTTATGCTTTATGCAAATGTGAGTGATTTAAATGGATTAATTAGGTATTTTTTGCATTATTTATTTGGCTATGATATTATATGCAATTGCACTTGATTGTGTGTTATAGTGTATAGGAATTATATCCCTAGCAATGGCACATGGAGTTATTGATTCATCTATTCATATTTTACCAATGTTGTCCTTGTATGGTCAACGTATCCTTATTTAATTATTTAAATTCAAACCTTTTAGTGATTATTAAATCCAAAGTCATCTTCATTAAATGATTAGACTAGTAAGTGTGTCTGTGCATTTAGACGTTTGTATTATCACGAAAGTTTTTTAGTAATTTCTGTGATTTTAGACTTTTGGGCTTTAAATATTCTCAAATTTAATTTATGGTAGCTTTTCCTTAGGTGAATTCCCATTATGAGGAATAACCTACTTTCATTTGGGTTGATTTGGAGTCTAGCTAGTTTGACTAACTATTTTCCCTAATCAACTATTCACTCAAAAAGTGAATAAGTATTGAAAAAGGGATTTTATTATTCACTTCTCACTTTTGAAAATAGAAAATTGAGAGCTTTTCTCAAATCCTCTTCCTAAATGATTGGATTTATGTTTGTTCTGGGAGCTATGAGCATGAGATCTTTGTGAGGTCAATCTTGTTGGATTTGGCTCAAATAGACCTTGCTTTGCCATGATTTTTGGCAACTTTGCTGGACATTTTATTTTATTGTGTGGGTTTTAGTTCTACCCCTTTTCTTGTCGGCTAGGGCTTTCTTGTTTCCTTATTTCTCTTCCATTTTAGGTTCTATTTTTGGTATCTATTTTTATGGAGGCTAAGAACTAGTGTTTCCCTCCATTTCTATTTATTGGTTCTGCTCGATTGGTCGAGTATGAATATTTTCCTAATTTTTTGGGATGGGGGTTTCGGGTTTTGCACCATTATTTTGGTTACTTTTTCATATGGTGTCCAAACCCAATTATAATTGGATTTTTGGGGTTTTTGTACCCAAAGGTCAAATGGGTTTTAATTTTGAAGTTTTCCAAATTTTTGGGTTTTTACCTCATTTTGCATGCTACCTTGTTTTCTCGGATTTTCTTTGCATGAGTTTGGTCATGGACCTGAATCATTCATTTGGATGTCTATTAGACCTCTATTGCACTTTTATGTTGCATTGGGATGCATGCTACATCCATCCTCCTGATTCTATTTTTAGTTGAATAACTTTTTGTATTGTGTTCTCATCTAATCCTTGTGTTATGATCATCATGATGGTGGTCAACCACACACAAGTACATATGCATACATTTGTTAGGTGACTTGTGAGGCCTGATCTTCAGTGGTACTTGTGGAAATTATGATCATTGGGATTGGTTTGGGAATTTGCATGCCTACAAGCACTCATATTTGGATGAGCATGGTTAGGTTAGGGTAGCACATGGAGGGGCTTCTATCCTGCAACCTGGTGACTATTTCCTACTGGTTGGTGGAAGAAGTTTTATGTAAGTGATAAATAAATTAAAATATTGGCTAGTAATAAATATAAGATAATTAAAATGCTGGGAAGAGTTACCACCCAGATTATGTGCTCTTCATTGGGGAGTGTAGTTTCTAAACTAGCTTGGGCTTGTTGATGCCAAGTGACTCTCCATAATGTCAACCCCTACTTAGTAGCCCATTGAGTGTCTAACTAGGAATTGTAGTTATGCATTATATATGTCTTGGATTCAGTCATCATAATGCCTAGTTTGTGTGTTAGCCATGGATGTTTTCTTTCTGTGTGGTTGTGGTTGGATCATTATCTTCATCATCACGATGGGAGTGTGCTTATGGGTTCCACGTGTTTGGGAGATGTAGCCACCTATACCACTACTAGGGACCAGTGTACAAAGATGGTCTATTTTTCTAGCCTGACCATGATTAGATGTTTTCACTTGGTACTTCAGTTTCTAGAGTATGCTTTCTTGCGATTTATGCTTTCATCTGGATGCTTGTATATCATGTTTTGATGATGTTAGTTATTGATGTATTTTCTTATTATGATGATTAGCATATGATAGATGATGTTATCTAGTTTTATAGGATTATCTCATGCTTTACTTCTATGATGTTAGATTTAGTTATGCTTATGTTGTAGCATGTGTTAGTGCTGATGTCCTTATATGATAGTACTACTAGTCTGATTGGTAGCTTGGGATATTACATGTCTGGGATGGCTAGGGTCCATAATGGCCTTATCATGCCATTATGGTTGGGAGGAATCGCATACTTAGTTTGGTTGTTTTGTACATTGTGATGTTATTTTTAGTTGTTGCTATGTTGTTTTAAGTACACTATGATGTTACCTTTTGTACTTTCCCTTTTACTATTTTTTAGATGCTTAGATGTGTTTCCCATCTTTTAGTTTACTATTTGAGTGTTCATGCCTTGAATTGTGGATCCAATACTCCCCAACATGGAGAAGCTTTATCCCTTATTTTTATCTCTTTTCATTTCTATATTTTGTTCTTGGATTTTGCATGAAATCATGCATCATCATGTGAGGATGCAAGATCTTGTGTGTCATGTTGGGTTTCTTGACATGCCCTTGGCATTTTCTCATGTAAAACCCAACACCAGTGTTCAGTGCATTGGCTATTTGGCCAAGCACTTCCTCACACAACATGGTGTACATCCTCATGCAAAATGAACTTTCACTAGGCATGCTTCATATCTTTGCATGAAAACATGTCAGTCTATGGTCCTCATGCAGAAAATAGGGGCATCTACACTAGTTTTTAGGGATCATTTTCTGGTGATTCTAGTACCCTTTGGGTTTACTTAAATTACCATGCTCTGAGAGATCTTAGATTATTTATATTTTTTTCATTTTGGACTTCAGTTTCCACTTGTGTGTATGTTAGTTTAGGTATTGTCATTTGGAGATATGTTGGTTGTCGAGATGGTGGTTAAGCCTTTTGTTTCGATATATATGATCTGTGTATGATGTTGTCATGTGCACTCATACTTGAAAAAAAAATTCTTGACTTGTATTTCATCCTTGTTCCAAGGATCTCTAGGTGTGGTATTACAACTTTCCTTCAAGTCCACTCATAAGTATAATTATAATAATGATGTATATAAAACTCTATGGGTGCTTGTTATCAGAACAAGAGTGAAGGTGATTGGATATAATGCCACAATTTAGATTGTATTCAAAGGAACCAATTTCTATCAGGCTTTTATGTTTGTGTGAGCCATTTAGATTAGAGTAGCTTTATGGGTTTTTGACCATTTCAAAATTACTAGTATCTCACAATGTAAATCCCATCAACTAATTGACAAACTTTCTATTGATCTAATTATTTCCATTTCATTTTGATTAATAGCCTTATGAAAGTTTTAATAAGAAGAAAAGGAGAGGGAAGTTAGTAGAAAATATTAGTACCATGTTTTGTCTTTAACCTCCTTTTGAATCTCTAGTTGCATTGGTTTAGTGGAAATTTAAAAAAAAATACAATTCATACTTTAGAAATTTTCTTTTAGATTAGCATGATGTTATCTCTATACCATTATGAGCACCATGTTCATTGTCATGTCATAAATTCTTCTATTTAAAACACTAAATTTTTTAAAATCTAGTTAAGTTTGAATTTAGTTTATTATTTTCTTAATTATTATTTTAATCTTGATTTAAACATTAATAGATATTAAAAAAAAATTGTGAACAAATCTCAGTGAAATACATTACATCAACATGGTTATGCTCATATTTTTTTGTTTTACATATCCATCTCATTGCTAGTAATGTAGACACCTAAAAATCCTTTAGAAAATAAAGTATTTTTATTTTTTGAAAAAGTCCTGATGACATCATCATTTATTAATTAATTAATTATTTAATTAATTAATTAATTTTTATGCCATTAAATCCCTTTATCTTAATTAAAAATATTTAATTAAGGAATCCCTCCCAAAAATGTTTAAATCTTATTTAAACATTATTTCCTTATTTATTAATTATTTAATTAATAAATTGACCAAAAATCCTAAAATAAATTAAAAAATTATTTTTTGCCCAAAACTTGGCCAATTTCCTTATGACCAATAACCTCTTTCAAAATCTTCTAATCCTTCTTTAATTTCGATTAAAGGCTAATCTCATCATTTCCTACCCCTAACCCCAACTCAAAATATTTAATTAAAATTAAATATTAATCCTCATGTTTATTAAAAAAGTTTTAATAAATATCTCCTCAACCCAAACCCTTGAAATAAATAAAACTTTATTTATTTTCTAAAAATCTAATTTATCCTCATCCTAGGAAATTCTAGACTATTCTAGAAAGTCTTTATCCTCATCCAAAGTCTAGACTCTTCTAGAAGATGTCTTTAAACCTAATCCTAATCCCCTCCTAACCTTGTCACATTCCCTAAACATGGGTTAAAACTTACTAACCCAAGCCAAAGTTAACAAATATCTCCTCCTTCACCCACCCTCATTAAATGCCATCCAATTGCCTATCCCTAAGCTAATCCTAAACCATCCTAATCCATCCTCTAATCATTTGCACAAGCCTAAACAAGCTTAAAACCCTCCTAATCAAGTCCAAGTCGAAATTGCTCTAATCACCCTCAAAATATCTCAACCATAAAACTTTATGAAGTCCACTAGGTCATAAATGACTCTTACAAGCCCTTTTATTGCTCTTACAAGTTATTATGAGGGTCTTTATGAAGATTTTATCCCTTGAGCCTCCTTTGTTGACTCATCCTTCCCCTTTCCTCCATCCTCTCACCATGTGACATGTGTCACTCCTTGATTTTCTATAAGGAAGCACAATCCATGTGCTCTCCTCTCATGCAATCTGAGCCCTCCATAAGCTTTTTCCCATCCTTGCATCTTAGCCCTCAAACCCTCAAGCCTCTTGCCTATAAATTGGATCCTTCCCCTTTGCAAAATAACACAATCCATGAAGTAAAGTTATAATGCTATTTTGAGAGCCAAATCCATACTAAAGCCATCTATCCACACCAAAAATCCACAATCATCCATTGAAGCCTTTGGAAGCATATTGAGCATACATCCTATCCATTTAGATAAAGCTACTCAACAAGAGAGCTTCTTATTGAGAGAGTCCATTAATGGCTCATATTCTCAATTGAGAGCTCATCTTAGTCTATCTTGAAGTTTATGAATTTTGTTTAGTTTGTAGAAGCTTTATTTAAATTTGGTTTCTATTAGCATACTAACATTGCTCATATACAAGTAAAACTAGCAATAAAATATTTTCTAGATATATATTACTATTCTAATAGAATATCATCCCTTAATTTATGTCCAAATTATGATTTTTTAAATATATGATTAAAATATGCATTCACATAAGAGAAAGAAATTTACAGCAACTTTAGTTTTCTAAAAAGAAAAGTTGCTTGACAAGATTTTACTTTTAAAATTGGAACTGCATATATCTTTATTTTTGTATCTTAAAAGTATAATAAACAATACATTTTTTCCCTTTTTCTTTGCTACAAATTACATTCTAATTCTCTTTGAGGTATGTAGCATAAATAACATACTATAAATAATTGGAAGTCTTTCCTTTACACTGTTACAAAAAAATACTTATTCTTAAACAAAGTGGAGGACAATGAATGTTCAAAGGACTCCTAGACTTATAGATAATCCTAGATAGCCTTCAATAAAATTATATGGTCATGGAAATCTTACTTCCCCACCTAGACCTTTACAAGGCCAGTCACAAGCTAAGAGAACTAGATACAAAACTAGGGTACACACACACCACACACAAAACAAAAGAAGATACAAATAAGAATATACAAAAACCAAGAAATGCCCTTTTTATTCCTGATGAAGGGTGCTCCCCTTAATACCATAAACACATAATAGAAACAAAGAAAAAACATCAATGTGCAAGAAAAAAAATGGGCTTCTCATTATCACTGCAATTGTGGAATTACAAAATTTAGAATTATAATATGCTATCCCACATGGGTGCCTCTATTATAGTAATCTACAAGATGAAGTTGTGAACTATCACCAAGACTTGTCATGGACAATGTTTAGGCATTTCTTAGATAGAAAATTTATGTTTCTTGGGATGGTTCTAGACACTCAAACTTATTACCTAGGGATGAAAAACCCTAACAATACATATAAAGCCAGCCAAATCACCTTTGACATTTATTTTGGATGTTTTGGTTAGCCCACCTTCAGAAGACCATAATTCTCAAACCATTGCTCTGATTGGCTATTATAACCACTTTTCAGAAACTTCATCTTTTGATCCAAATGCTTAGATCAATGCAAGCACCCATCTATCAAGTTTTTAGGCCTTATCAAGGAACTTTTAGGCCTCCAACAGTGAGCCTGAAGTTTATATTCCAAAATTGCAAACCAAAAATCCGTAATAAATCTATGAATATGCATGATATGACATTGAAACTCAATCGGTAGGTTGATATATCCAAGATGAACATCCACCTCTAAAATTATGACATTATAAGCTCATATTCATGAATGACTTAATAAGTAGCAAGCCTCCATAGACAAAAACTCTACATTAAGAAAACCATTATTGAAACAACTCAAGGGAAATATTTTTTGGGTGATGTAGGATTTGTCTTATACATTGGATGCTCCTACATCAGACACTCAAGATAATTTAAGAAGTGATCCCATCACATCTAAAGTATGAAGAAGAAGAAAAAATATGGTTAACCTCCTCCCTTTCTAGCAATTATGAATATTCTATTGGTCTCCCTTTCCATTTGACTAGGTATTCTTCATAAGTTTATGTAAGAAATGATAAGATTGAGCAAGGAACAAGAAAAAATCCAAGTAAGTTAAGTGTGAAACAATGTTACCATGAGATAAGCAAAATCCAAGAGCATACACCAAGATGGTTCAACAATGGAGACAAGGATTTATAAGGGGAAAGCAAAGAAAACCCCTTGTGAGTATTATGAATGAAGGCAAATGCCTAGAGAAGAGAGAGAGAGAGTGCTGGAGCAAAATAGCTCAAGACAATAACATCAAAGTGATAAGAGTGTAGAAGAAAGAAGGAGGAGCATCTCTTATAAAGAGATGAGAAAGGAGTTGCATGTGTAACTCCCATTTCTATGAATGCCACATTCATAATAGGTGTGTGCAAAGTGTCACAATCCTCTTAAGGAGGATAAACTAAATTCCTTAATAAAGGAAAAAATGAGTTATCCTCACATGTGGAATAAAGGACAAACAATGACATGTCCTCCACATGTGTACAATAGGACAAACTACATTTAGGTATCCTTGTAATATCCCAATTAATACATCCAAGGGAAGATTAACCTTTCTAACACCCCTCCTTAACGTTTACTTGGGGAGTTTACATCAACGGGTTGTAAACCCAAATTTTTACAATGGAATTGAAATCTCTCTTTATAAAGTGGTTTGGTTAAAATATCAACCACTTGATCTTCACCTTTACAATAGAGAAGAGTAATTTTCTTGTCTTCAACTTGTTCTCAAATGAAGTGATGTTGAAGTGAAATATGTTTGGTTCGTGCATGAAAAACTAGATTCTTTGCCAAGGCAATAGCACTTTGATTATCACAATGTATAGGGGTAGGTGATTGTTGAGGTAGACCCAAATCGTCAAGAAGTCTTCTAATCCATAAAGCTTCCTTAGCTGCATTGGTACAACCTTTGTATTTAGCTTCAGTTAAGCAAAGGGAAATAGAGTGTTCTTTTTTGCTTTTCCAAGAAATTGCACCTGAACCAACAAAGAAACAATAGCCACAAGTGGATTTCCCATCATTGGGATCTCCACCTAGATCGGAATCAGTATAGCCATGTAAAATAAATTCAGAATTGGCATCATAGAATAATCCCATATTAATAGTTCCTTTAATGTACCTTAAGATTCATTTAGCAACTTTAAAATGAGTTTGTTGAGGTTTAGACATAAATCGAGAAACTAAACCAACACTATAAGCAATATCAGGTCTAGTAAGAGTTAAATAATTTAAACTTCCTACCAACTGTCTATACAAAGTTTCATCAACAAAAGGAGTATTCATATCAGCCATTAATTTAGTTCCTAATTCACATGGAATTGAAACATGGTTAGAATCATTCATCTTAAATTTTTCTAAAAGATCATGAGCATACTTGCTTTGAGAAAGAAAGATACCCTTAGGAGTTTGGCAAATTTTCATACCTAAGAAGTAATGTAAGATACCTAAATCAGTCATCTGAAATTTTTGTTTAAGTTGGAACTTGATATCAAAAATCAAAGCATTTGAACTAGAAGTGAGAATTAGATAATCTACATAAACAATAAAAATGATAATATCATTGTTAGTATGTTTAATATACAAATTAGGATCCTTCTTACTTCTAGAAAAACCTTGAGAAATAAAGAAAGAATTAATTTTAGAATACAATTCTCTAGGTGATTGTTTAAGACCATAAATAGATTTTTTCAATTTGTAAACTAGATTTTCATTACCTTTCTTAACAAATCTGGGAGGTTGAGCCATAAAGATTTCTTCATGTAAATCACCATTTAAGAAGGCACTTTTAACATCCATTTGATGAATGGGCCAATTCATTTTAGATGCTAAAGCAAGAACTAATTTGATAGTAGGCATTTTAGCAACAGGAGCAAAAGTTTCATTATAGTCTAATCCTTCAATTTGTGAGAATCCTCTAGCAACTAGTCTAGCCTTAAATTTACTAATTTCATTATTAGTATTCAATTTTTTTTTGTATAACCATTTACATGAAACTATATTCTTGCCATGAGGTAACTTGACTAAGTCCCAAGTTTGATTAGCAATTAAAGAATCATATTCCTCTTGCATGGCTTTTTGCCAATGAGGTTGAGAGTTAGCTTGATCAAAAGACTTAGAATCATTAGAATTCATAATAGTAGTCATCAAAGAATAATTACAATAATTAATCCTTCTATGTTTAATTCCACCAAATCTAGAGATGTAGTCATCACCTTCATTGATTAAGTTTTGAGCCCATTTAGGTTTACGTTTAGTTGCAATGGAATTATCACTAGAGGAAGAATCATTAGCAATAAAAGCATCATTAGTAGCTACTTGAATATCATTACTTGTAGGAGCAGAAATAATAGGTGGTACTTGAGTTGAAGAGTTAAGAGGTGGAGTAGGGTTAAGAGAAGGAGGTTGGTCCTCCACCAGCACAATATTAGTGCCACTGAATTCTGCATCATGTGTAGTAGAACAGTCATGGACTCCATTTTCTGCAATGAAAACATCTCTAGCAACTTGAACTTTGTTAGAAGTGGAATCATAAACATGATAACCCTTAGTGTTTTCATCATAACCAACAAACATATAAGGAGAAGACTTAGCATCTAATTTATGCCTTTTCTATTTAGGAGTATGAACATAAGCAATAGATCCAAAAATCCACAAATGATGTAAATTAGGTTTCCTACCAGACCAAGCCTCTTCTGGAGTAATATCCTTGAGAGCTTTGGTAGGAGTCCTATTAAGAATATAAGTTGCAAAAAACATGGCTTCAACCCAAAGTTTATAATGCAGATTCTTAGCATGCAACATGCTTCTAGCCATTTCAACAATGGTCCGATGCTTTCTTTCCGCCACACCATTTTGCTGTGGTGTATAAGGAATAGTAAGCTTCTGTTTAATTCCACATGATTTCAAATAAGAGTGAAAATCATTATTCACATATTCCTTTCCATTATCAATTTTGAGAATTTTAAGTTTAAAACCAGATTGCCTTTCAACATATAACTGAAATTCAATGAATATATCAAGAACTTGATCCTTGCTATGCAAAAAATAGATCCAAGTTCATCTAGAAAAATCATCAACAAAGGTAAGTGCATACCGAGAACCTTGGATGGAGTTATTCTCCATGGGGCCCAAAAGATCACTGTGGACAAGATGCAACTTATGAGTTGCCCGCCATGATTTTCCACTTGGAAAGGGCTCCCTATGCATCTTACCACTCATACAACCTATACAAGAAATATTAGAAGGAATAATGTGAGGTAAACCATCAACCATATTGTGTTTTTGCATGAAAGTAATACAATCCGAATTTAAATGGCCAAGTCTTTCATGCCATATATTGAAATCAATCAAAGTATGTAAAGAATATCGTGAACTAGAAAATTCATGAAATTTAAATAAGTTGTCATTATCCATTTTAGCATGAGCAATCACTTTTTTAGTTTGAGGATGTATGACATAACATGTATCTTTATAGAATTCAACTTTATAGTCCTGACATAACTATGAAACAGAAAGAAAATTAGTTTTCAAATCAAGTACGTACAATACATCATGCAATTTACCATTAGGAATAGTTACATCACCTAAACCTTCAACTTTGCAAGTCTGATTATTAGCTAATTGAATAGGAATGTTAGCAATATCAGGTTGCAGAGAATCAAAAATTTCTTTATGAGAAGTTACATGTTGTGATGCACCATTGTCAACAATCCATTCTAAAGGTCTGCAAAGATTAAAGCTACAAGTAAAAGCATGATGAGAATTAGAACTAGTAGAGTTACCTTTTTTATAATTTGATTTTTTATTATGGTTACTGATATTCATAGGTTTTTTTATCATTTTTCTTTTTAAAACAGTTATTGACAACATGACCATCTTTGCCACAATAAGAACAATGAGGTTTGGAATTGGAATGATTCCTTTGATTATTTGTATTATGGTTGTTATTATGATGATTGTTATTATTGTTATCTTTTGCATGAAATTTATTGTTGGAATTATTTGAATTAGTATTATATTGTTTGTTGTTATTATTATTTGAACGAAAATTATTATTATTTGAATTTCGAGACATAAATGCATGTTTAGTTGATTTAAGGGTACCAAACTGAATTAGCTTAGCTTCTTCCTGTCTTAATTAAGTTTGAAAAATAACATAAGTTAACTAAGAAGTTAAAGTAGGAATAGAAAGCTGTGCATGAATATTAGTTATAAACTGTTGAAACTGTCTAGGAAGACACTTTTTAAGAATAAGATGAATTAAACGAATGTCCTCTAATTGGACACCTAAAGCAATAATTTGGCTTTTAAGAGAATCAAATTTTAATAGAAATTCATCCATACTCTTAAAATCCATATACCTGAGATCTTCTAGTTGATCTTGCAACTATATTTTGCGGTATTCATCTCCACTGTCATACTTGGTTTGCAAGATTGACCAGGCATCATGAGCTTTAGAATAGTGGGCAATTAACACATATAAATATGGAATAATAGAAATACCAATTAAACCTAAAGCTTCTTCATTTTTAGTTTTCCAAGTATCTTTTTCATCTTGGGTAGCCACTGAACCAAGTTCAACAGAAGGATCAGTGGCTATCTCGAAGAGGTGTTTAAAACGAAAAATGAATGAGATATGAGTTTTCCAAGAATGATAATTAGAATAACTAAGTTTTATTTCTAGAATTAAGGTTGACATTTTTATGAATAAAAAATGTCCCCCCTAATAGAAATATGACTTATACTTTAACTTGAATGAAAACAAAACGTGATGATGGAACTGAACAAAAAAAAAAAAAATTGCAACAAAACGTTAGTACAAGGATAAAAATGAAAAAGAATCTTGTAGGAGAGTTATTAGGATGATTATAGCCTAAAAAAAAAATGAATCCAATTTTCTATATTTAGGATGACGATATTACTGATTCCTAATGAAAAAAACATAATATAGGATTTAAGTGTTTTGTATTGAAAAAGGATAGAGGAATCTAATTTACTATAATTAAGATGCAGAAAAAAAAAATGTATGAGTAAAAAATGTACATGTGTTACTTCATGAAAGGAAAAGAAATGATAGAAAATGTTACTGTCACAGTTGGAGCAGGTTTGACAGAGCGTTTGGCAGTTGCATGGGCCTTCAACCTTTGACGTTTGGCAGTTCCCATAGGGGCTTCTCCGCAACCTTGGAAGCCTATTTCTGAACTCAATGTTAGGCTCGAGCTCAAGTACTACAAACCAGCCGCCTCAGAGACTAGTGCATACAAACCAAATCAAAGGTGTGGATGGTAGGAGAACCAAGCACAAAGACACTCCAAGGAAGATGCTTTCGATTGTAGAAGCTTTCTTTTGCATAGCAGCCCTAGTTTCGGTAGGTCACGAGTTCAAATCCACTGCGGCTCTGGGCTTCGCATAGCAAAATCCAAGAGCATACACAAGGAAAATGATTCCCCACACACTGCCTACAACCATAGCAAATCTCACTACAAAAACAACATGTACTACAAAGTATTGGGGAATGAGTGATCAGAAGGAGACCTGATCGTGAATGGTCCCAGTTTCATCCAGCGTAGCAAAGGTTTTCGGGTCTCAGGCCTTGGAAGCTTATGGAAGGTGATCAAAAAAAAATCTCAGTGAGAATATACAAAGATAGCAAGGAAGGTGAAGAGAAAGATTAGAAATATATCGTGACCGATCACTATGAAAAAACAGAAAGATTTAAAACAAAAAAAACAATATAGAAAGTTCCTAAAAGGAACTAAAGAGAACTTAGCTAAGAAGAAGGAAAAAATTTATTGATCTTTTTTTTCAAAAGATTTAAATTTCCAAAATAGATAATGTAAGATACATTCAAGATAAGATAGTTTAAGATATAGACTTAAATATATTTAAAAATACAAAAAAATTAGAGAATGTGTTAAATTTTTTTAAAAATGAGTAGGAAATATATTAAATTTCTAAAAAAAAGTAAACTTAATCTATTAAATGTCCTAAGGATTTTTAAAAACACACTTAGGATTATTATTTCCTTAATATAATTGAAGGAAAGTTTTTCTAATTAAATGATAAGAAGAATAAATCTATAAAATATTTATAAAAAAAATCGCACAATTTTAAAATAAATAAGTGCTTTCTAATAAAAGCTTCTTGTTTTGGCAGCACACCATCCAAAACAAGAGCAAAAAAAATTTGAATTTTTTTGAACGAAAAAACCCTTTGGCGGCAAGCCTTCCAAAGAGGGTTAGTAAACAAAAAAATGATATAGTAAAAAAAACTGCACACAAAGGATGTTAGAATGAGCAGACAACCACAACACAAACTTCTTCTCTCAATAATGTCTCCAAATAAGGTGTGCTCCAATGAATGGAAACCTTCAACACAAAACTTAAAACAAGGATTAGATAGCCATGCTCTGATACCATGTAAGAAACGATAAGATTGAGTAAGGAACAAGAAACAATCCAAGTAAGTTAAGTGTGAAACAATGTTACCATGAGATAAGCAAAATCCAAGAGCATATACCAAGATGGTTCAACAATGGAGACAAGGATTTATAAGGGGAAAGCAAAGAAAACCCCTTGTGAGTATTATGAATGAAGGAAAATGCCTAGAGAAGAGAGAGAGAGAGTGCTGGAGCACAATAGCTCAATACAATAACATCAAAGTGATAAGAGTGTAGAAGAAAGAAGGAGGAGCATATCTTATAAAGAGATGAGAAAGGAGTTGCATGTGTAACTCCCATTTCTATGAATGCCACATTCATAATAGGTGTGTGCAAAGTGTCACAATCCTCTTAAGGAGGATAAACTAAATTCCTTAATAAAGGAAAAAATGAGTTGTCCTCACATGTGGAATAAAGGACAAACAATGACATGTCCTCCACATGTGTACAATAGGACAAACTACATTTAGGGATCCTTGGAATATCCCAATTAATACATCCAAGGGAAGATTAACCTTCCTAACAGTTTAGTTCCTTGTACTTTTTCCAACATAACTATCTAGTATCTCCCCAATCTCCTTTGTAGTCAATCTGGCTATTGGAATACTCCACTACACTTTGACAAAAAAGAGATAGAAGAAAAGAATAATGAAATTCAACATCTATCCCTTCAGCAAGAATACTTAATCAATCACTCACTAATGCAAATGAATGAAGCATTCAAGGAATTATGTGTAGATGGTACATTGAAATCCAAACATCAGCATTTAGAAATCAAGGGCTTGACTCATATCTCTCATATGCCAAGACACCTCCAAGTCAAATGAATGAAATATATTCTAAGCTATGTACATAATGGGTAGTTATGATTGGAGCAATCTATTTAGATAACCAAGAAAATGGTTCATAGAATCATTGGACTTCTAATGCTTAATAAAGCAAAGAAAACTAAAACCCTAGGTTGGGTAGATGTGGAAAAGAGAGCTTTTACCAAGTGGGATGGAAGAGGAGTGAAGATTAGTAGTGCAAATGGCATGGAACTAAAGTTTGGCATTCATATCATTGCACATAAGATATATACTTCAAGAAAATTAAACAATGTATCATGTGAAGATATCGATCTCACATTAAAGGTTATGAAGAATAAAGTATCCTTTAACCCTACCAAGTTACTATTGAATCAATTTAACAAGAATATGGAGAGCATAAGTGGATCGAAGAATAATCCATGTAAGTTTAGATCCCTTCTAACATGTTTATTTTTATTTATTTGGAATTTTTTTTCTTCGAAAGGTATAGTAGTATGGAGGAAAGGTGTTCTTATTTTTGTGTCAAATTAATGAGTATAAAGCCAAGATGGGAAATACACAAAAGACTATCAAGGATATCTATTAAAAGACCTTGATGTAACTGATGCCAAATCTCAGTAATAAGGAGGTGAAGGAATCATTGAAGAAAACTGATAAATTTTTCACTCTCAAGAAGAACACATGTATGATATTGTTAAAAGACATTCAATATATAGTGAAGGAAGAAACAACTACACTGAAAAAAATTATAAGTTACATTAACCTAGTGAATTTATTATTCAAATTGATGATGAAGATGGTGAAGATGAGGAAGAGGACATAGAAATAAAAGGTGATGAGCTAGATGATGTCAATTAGGATGATGAGTAGGAAGAATAGGAAGCTACTAGAAGAAGTCTTCTAGAGATAATAGGTACTTATGAGACTGATGCAAAAATATTTGCAATAGCAGTCATGGCCTCATTTCCTCACTCTCTGAGCATAGCCTTAGTGCAATATGGCTTCGAGATAGCTTCTACTAAGTTGGTTGTGGATAACACTTCTACACCAAGTAACCAAACAAGCTTTGAATCTATTTAGCTGAATGTTACAATGAAAAAAGTGCCCAACACTTCATCTACTAAATAGAAAGGTCTTCTATCATCAAGCTTGACTAAACAACAACAAGGTATTCATGTTGCTAGTGATATTTCAACTTTTATTGCTAGTCCATCATTTTCAACTATTAATTCTATTCCAAGTATATGTATAGCAAGTATAATGATAGTTGAGAAAGAGTCTCAATTGAGTATTGAATTCCTAGACAAGAGGAAACAAATTGTTTCCACCATTTTGAAAGAAAAGTGTAAAGAAAAAGAAACTATTGATCTCAATGATATAGTTACTCCAAATTGGGATATCTCAATTCTCACTCCTGATCAAATGAACACCATGGGTGAATTACAAAAAAAGAGAGCTAAGTAGAGGAAGCTTAGAGAAGAAAAGAAGAAAGAAAATCAAGTCTTTGAAGAAATAAAGAGAATATTTATTGATGCTCTAAGTAATTAGGTTGATGGTACTCAACTTATTTTGGATCAATTAGCAGATATTGTCCACAAATTTAATGAAGACTTGAATTAATAGGAGAAGCTACTTTAAAGAGCAAAAAGGAAGTTTAAGAATAGAGTTTTAGAACAAGTTGCACAAAGAATTTCAATAGACCAAGCAGAGTTAGCTATTATTCTTGGTACACTAGAAACATCTATTAAAAATGTTGTATTATTATGCGTCAAGTGATACATCTATCTTTATCAAGGATATGAAGGAGAAATTATCCAAGATAGATGAAGATATGAAGGCAAGTCCATATCACCTATCACTTGACCCAAGCCATAGTTCTTCACATTATTCAAAGATCAAATATCTAAAAAATATGTAGGCAAAACTATTGAAGGAAGAAGCCAGGATCAGGGCCACACTTGTAGAAATCCAAGGCATGATTCCTCCAAACATGGATGCATTGAAAAAACATATTACACATGCAAAGACATTCATCCATGATAACAACTTCTCAATAGCTGATCACAAGATGGAATTATCAAATAAAGTTAAGATTGCATTATGTGCAAGCAAGGTATTACAAGAAAATTGGGACAAGACAATGGTACTTAGTCTAAAGGTACATTTTGAATTCTTGTCACATTTTGAGATTAACATATAGTTATTAGTTATTATACATCTTTGGAATTTATGTCAAAAAGGCAGAGGAGTCTATATAATATGTAAAGGAGGAGAAGTATACTATACTATTTATGTCTATAAGGGATATATATATATATATATATATATATATATATGGATGAGAAATATAGTGCAGCATGAATAAACAAGGAATACCTTTAAAAAACCAATTTTGAAAAATTAGAAAAATAGAGTATATTATCAAGCCATAGCAGATGCAAGTCAAAATTGAGTTGAAGATACAAAATGATGGAAAAGGAAGTTTTGACTTACAATTTTGAATGATCAACTTTTTCTATTGATAAGTGTTTTTACCACTAATGCCAAAGAGGGAGATTGTTGACATAAAGGTCAATTTGTCTATCAGTGACTCAACACTATTGGAATTACAATAGGAAAGGTACACTTATGAGAGGTAGGGTGAATCAATAGTTTAAACTTGGACCCATGAAAATTTCACCACACATCCATCTCATTCATTTACTAAGTACATTGAGATAGCATTTAAAGCATATATATCTAAAATATGTAAGCAAGTAAACATTCAAAAATTTAAAAATAGATATGATTACCCAGAAACCCTCCAATGAGAAGGTAAAATTCGGGTGGGGATAAAACCCACAAATCTTCATTACTACAACAATAAAGTGTATCCAATGAAGGTTACAATTTTTTGATCATGAGACATGATCTACCCTGTGAAAGTTCTTCCCTATTAAAGGCTTATAAAGAATGTTAGGTCTCACCTAGTTAAAATATTTCAACACCTTGCTAGTAGTGTGCATTTCTAAAGGACTTCAACTCACAATTAATTTAGCACCTTGCTAGAGGATTTCAATACAACCTTTTAGGACTACTCTGTTAAGAGACTTGACTGATTCACATGTTAGAATGATTCAACAATGATCTTATTGTTGGATACAATTAAGTAATTATGTATTGTCTTTGATGTTACACAAATGCCATATCAGTTATCAGACAGAGTCTACCGAGTTCTATCGGTCAGGAAAACAATTTACAGAGTCTACCGAGCTCAGTCGGTCAGTAAAGCCTTTTGCAGTGTATACCGAGCATTCCTGTATGTCACACGGTGAGTTAATGATAACCAAGTTCGCTCGGTAAGCTAAGAAAAGTTTAGTTCTTACCGAGGTCACTCGGGTATCAAAGGATTTTGTAGCGAACGGTTAGTATTAACCGAGTTCGCACGATAAGCTAAGGAAAGCTTAGTTTTCACCGAGCTCACTCGGTAATCGAAGACAGCTTTTACCGAGTCCAGTTGGTTTCCAAAGGAAATGGCAGGTTTACCGAATTCCTCGATAACTGTAGTTTTTACTGAGTTCTGTTGGTTAACACAGGAAGCAGTTTTTTTTTTTTTTGAGTCGGCCAATGAAGAATTTTTGTTTTGATTATTAGTTCAAGCCGACTTTTGGAATATGTTTTGTCAAGTTGGTTGGGCCGACCTGGTATCATGTATAGTATATAAAGAGAGGCTCAAGATGCGGAAAAGTGTGGAAAAAGAATATATATGAATAGTGCAAGGAAATGCAACGAAGAGACTTGTGTGTGCCTAAGCAGAGTTGAGCAGAAGGAAATCTTGGAGCTGCAAAGATATATTTAATCAGTAAGGATCTTGTGGAGCTAAACTGAGATCTGTATTCAGCAAGATAAGTTGCATGTATTTTCAGATCATTCATTGTTGCTTTCTAACCATTGTAACAGTGATTCCAAAATCTCCTAACAGAGTTGGTTTAACAGCCATTCCATAAATCCTTTAATAGGGTGGCAATTCAATTGAATTGTTCTAAAGACCTCTTACAAGGCCACTCCTAACAGGGTGATTAAATCCTCTAACAGGGTCACACCTAACAGTGTGTTTTGTAACCTTTAACAGGGTTGGCTCCTAACAGGGCTCACTTCAGAAGAGTGAAAATTGGTGACTAGTTGCTGGTGGTTTTTCCCATATTGGGTTTCCACGTAAATCTGGTGTCTATTGTGTTCATGATTGCTTTCTTTTGCATGGTTTCTTATTTCAGTAAATTCTTAATAAATTAACTAAACATCTATCCAGTTTTAAGCAAAAATTTATGTGTTTACCAAGTAGTAGTAGCAACTAAGTTTAAGGCATCTTTGGGACTATTGAAAATGTTTTTGGGGTAACTGATTCACCCCTCCCCTCTCAGTTATCCCATCTTCATTTTCCAACACTTACAATTAGCATTTCCTTGATCCTCCTTGATCAAATGTCTCTTTATTGTATCATTTTCCTTTCATCTATTCTTCTCTAATTGATTCTACAATGCAATATTAGATCATAATTCCTTAGTCACCATAAATGCTCTATTTGCCCATGCAAACTCCACTATTCACTCCTTCATACACCTTTGACATGCTAGAGAGTTTAGGGTTTGTCATCCTTAAGAAGACTTAGGTGACTTAGAGTTAGGTATGAATCCACAACTGTGAATCATCCATTTTTTGTACTTAATCCTTCCCATTTTTTTATTGGCTACATGTAATGCATTAGGAAAACAATGTAAGATTCATTCTTATCTCTAAAATATCATAATTCAATCTTAAGGTCAGCTCAAAAATGGTTTACATAGTTGTTTGTGCCATTACAAACAAATATGTCAAAATTATGTCACTCGGCATCTAAATTCTCTGATGCTCGGCATATAATATTCTCTATGCTATGATTCAGTATCTACATCACATTGTATGCACTATTTACTCAGCTCATGTGTCATTCATAATACATTGTCTACTCGACACTTGAGTGACTTAGCACATGAGTGGCTTGGCACTCATTGTGGACTTAGCATGCACTAATATATTCATGTTGTGCTCAGCATGTACTACTTGTTTGGCATGAACTAAGTAAATAACTTAAGTGTGTTGTCACTCACTTGTCAAAACCAAAATGAGATCAACAATCTCCCCCTTTGAAATGAGTGTCAAAAACACTTAAGTATGCATTAATATCTTTAATCTCACAAGCATAACATATCTCTTATTTGGCTTATACACAAAACTTCAAAATTTTCAAAATTTTGTAACAACTTATATACCTCAAAATCTAATAACTCCCCATAAGTTGATAGGTCTATTCTATATCCAAAATTTTATATTCTTACTTAGTATATGTGTCTTAACTAGTAATATTTCATCTAATACTTCTTGTATTTTGATGCTTGATACCTCTTTGTTCTTTATTACTTTCTCCCCTTATCTTATTATGTCTTTTCTCCGGCCTTTTTTTACTCTCCCCCATTCTTCTCTTATCTCCTCCAAATTATGCTCCTTTATTTCTCACTCTTCCCCTTTATTCTATCTCTCCCCCTTTTTTTACATGTATGTCAATGGGCTATACACTTATCATGTGTTTTTCCAAGAAATATTTATGGACATCTAAGATAATATTGAGAGATACATCCCAGTTTTCATAGGCTACATCCAAAGACTTGATTGGATAGCTAGCTTGGCAGCAAGGTGGACTAGACCATCTAGTGTAGAAAGATTGGGGTATTTCTTTATTAGGGTTTCACCATAGCCTAGTTCCTTGTGAAAAATTTCTATATGGGGAGTCAATTTTTTCTAGATGTTACTTAGTTTAGCCCTTATATTGGCTTCATCTGCTGACAATGTAGCTAACTGACTCTAGGTTTGTAGCAATGTTCTAAAGTGCTTCTCACTCTAAGCTAGTGCCATTAGTAGTTTTTCACCTAATGAACATAGATGACTTTCCAAGCTCAAAATGTGACTTCTTGTCTCATTTTTAAAGAGTGTTGGATTACACAATTTTGTGTACAATGAGAAGATATACTCAAGTACCTTCTTCAAACTTTCTACTCTACTTCCCAATGTAACTTGTGTTAATGTTATATCACCTGATATCTTTTCATTTACTTTACTTTGAAATTTCTTTTTTGACTGTTACCTAAGGTTTTGAAACCCTAAGTATTACCCCTCCCAAATAATTAAAATTTTTAAAAAAAAAGAGAAAACCTTCAAAGCAAAAATTATTATATTTAATTATTTAAATAATTAAATATTAATATTTGCAAAATAATTAAAAATCACACTTTTAATATATTCTTTCAAATAATTAAGTCTTTCATTCCAAAAGAATTAATTATTACTATTATAATGTAATATTGAAGGTCAAATGATAAATGAAGTCTATGGGGTAAGGTAAATGTAAAAAAGAATTTGAAATAATTAATTCTTTAAAAAGAATTAATTATTCTTGTATCAAATTGTAAAAGCTCTTGGGAAATTAATTAAAGTTGAGAAAAGATGTAAAATAATTAATTCTCTTATAAGAATAAATTATCATAGTAAAGTGTCATAGAAGACAATAGAAGTTTTGGCTAGAAGTCGAGGTAGTTCCCAAGCTTCTTTGCAAAGTTATTTAATGATGGAAAACTGAATTGTATAGGGTTCTTCTCCCATTTTTCATAGGTCTGTACTTCTAGAAGAAAGGAGTATGAATTTTAAGTTTTAAAAGATTTGTAATAGAGAAGGGAAGAGAAATTTGTTTTGTAGTATGGTTGTAATGAAGGGATGGAATAATAGTATTGTTATTCCATTATGTTTTTGAAATAAAGAGGATGTGTGTGTGTTTGATCTTATGGTCTGTACACTTGTACTTATGGTTTAAAAGATTGTATGGTCTTTTATTTCCTATTTTAGACACAATCATGTTCATTACACCATATTTATGATGTATGTAATCTTATGGTTGATGTACTCACATTTTTGCATAATGATATCTACAACCCCTCTTAACTCTTCTGTAATGTAATGTGGGAAGTTGAATAAGAAATCATAGGGTTATTTATTTATCTTCCTTCTTTATTCATAGATCTAGTAATTACATTCATCTCATGTTTATGGGAAGGTGTTAAAAATCCTTTTGTGTCTTTAGGTTAAAAGCACAACCAAATATCACATTCATTGATTATCTTTTATAGGGAGTTGTACCTCTTAATTCAGAGGATAGTTATCAATCAATGATAACTGATCCAACTGGTAGTACATTTTTTCCTTCTTGTTGGGTGTACTAAGTCATGTTTTGTAATTCTTGTTAAAGGGAAAAACTATTTACTAATAGTGTTTAGCGACTTAGCTGGGGAAAGGAAGCAAGTTCCAGTGCTTTTCTTTTCTTGGAAATCTGAAGGTTACCTGCTTGAGGAAAAAGTTTGGTGACTCTAATTGACTATGGTGAAAGAATATTGGTGTTATGTATTTGGTTGTTCCCAAGCATGGGGGGGCTTAGATTGGGTCATTTTCTTTATCTCAATAATCAGCCTTATCTAAGAATTCATTAGATTATCTCCCAAAGTTATCTGGTGATGCAAATCAAGACCCTAATGATCACATTAAAGTAGTTATAGTTGCCTAGGGATTCTTGGTGTGTAGGAGGAGAATGTCTTTGTTAGATTATTTGTTGGAAGCCTCATTGGAAATGCAGTAGATTGGTACCAGAATTTACCTAATAGTTGCATCACTTGCTAGAATGATCTTGAGGTAAAATTTCTACAAAGTTTTATGCATTTGGTTAATGTTTCTAATATGTTATTTAATTTCTTTCAAATCAAGATCAAAGAAGGGGAAGTCATGAGAGATTTTATTGATAGATTCAGTAGAACTATTGGTAAGATACCCCTAACTAGCCAACCAGCTAAAAACAATTAGATGTGTGTTTTCATTACTGCCATGCAAATAGAAATTAAATTCTTGCTTCTTCATTTAAAACTGTAAACATTGCAAAGTGCACAAAAGGAAGCTATCAAATTAGATGATGAAATGATCTTGAGTGGAATGAGGTGTAAAGAAATTGCATAGGCAAAAATTTGTCTCTATGAGCAACAATAGAATCTGAAGGTAAAGCCTAAAAAAAAAACTCCTATTCTTAAAGTAGTAAAATTAGTGCCTACTATTTCATTTTGTCAAAATATAATAGTCTTTAATGATGAAGATTTCCTAATCCCTCTTGTGAGTGAAAGTACTCCCTATAGTATAGCTAGAGCCTACCATTTACATGTTGATTTTGAGGATGAATATGTCTCCCAATCATATGACTCAAAGATTAGCCTTGATGTACCTCCGAGTGAACAAGGGCTAGAGAGTGGAATACCAAATGAAAACTTGTCAGAAGATTTTTCAAATTTAGAACTTGGTTCATTTATATTTGGAACTACTAATTATATTACATCAAGTAATGTTATTCAAGAGGATATAAAAGATCAATGTACACAAGAGAAGATTGATGAGGAAGAAACAAAAATTTCTTGTCAATTTGGCAAACAAAAGGAATGTTTGTCTTTCTTATCTAGTTGCACACAATATCTTCAAAAGCAGTCACAACCCAAAGGGTTAAAGGGGTTCAAATACTTTTCTAAAAGTATGGTTGATCACACAATGAAAAATCCATCAAGATGCTTGAATAGCTCTTCCTATGAGCACAAAATCAATTATGAATTATTTCTATTTGATCACATTAAAACTAATAAAGAGTCTCCTCAACCCAAGGCATTCAAAAGTGCTGAGAAAATTGAGATGGAAGTCAAGGGAAATTCTCTTATCCCCAAACCAATTCCATGTACACAATCCAAGTTAGAAGTATTTAGGTTTGAATATGAGAATGGGTTGATGGATTTTGGTCCTATGATCTTTTTTTTTTGAGACAAACTTCATAGATAAATTCTTGGAACCTAAATCTTTGAAGGAGGAAGTTGCAGATTTAAATAAGAACTATGTGGGTGATCACTTCAATAATTTTAGGAAAGACTATCACCATAAAGACTCCATTTTATTTGCTAAGAGTCTCATGGAAGATGTCAAGAGTGTTGACAAGAAACAATCTGTGCAAGAAAACATTGAGGTGCCACAATTGATGAGCTATAATGGTGGTTGGCTTCTTGGTTTTTTTCTTTTCAATGGTTGTACTTCAATTTTTAGGAATGGAATTACTTGGGCACCAACCATTTTTTTGCACCGACACATACTTTTCTCAACCAGTTAATGGTTTTCCATGAATAGCCAAGTACATTCTTTTGAGTATGGGCTATGTTGGTGCTCAAAATTGTAGCCTGAATTTTGAACAATTTTGAGAAATTGAGCCCTATAAATGCCTTTTTTGATGCACATGTACCTGACTATCAAGTTGAGGCCTATGAGGTGTTCAATGCTTCTAGCACTTCCATTCAGCTTGTCTAAGTGTTCCATGAAGTTAAATCACCATTCTAAGCCATTCTGTGAAATCTCGTTTTGAGCAAATTTCAAATATGCATTTTTACCCTGTGTCAAGGAATGACAGGAGGCTGTGTTTGTGATTGAATATCTTGCACATAGAGATGTTTGGAAGTATCTAGTGTCCTTACCTAAGAGCCTATGTTTCATATTTTGAGTCATTTTGAGTTCGTTTGATTAGCTTTTGAATCCCTCAAAGTTGGTTAGTTATTGTTTCATGATTTTGTGTAACTGTAGATTATTCTAGGAAGCCCTATTTGAATTACCACAACTTTGACCCAATTGACCCAATTATTGAATTTACTTTTGCATTGCATTGTAGAGGTTAGAGACTTGTTACCTTTCAAGTTTCAGCTTATGATGAATTCGTTTGATCAGTTTTCAAATGCGATTCCAAACATGATTTCTATATTTCTACTGGTGTCAGCATTTGCAAATTTTTTGGAACCCTTGTTCATGATGTCATAAATTCTAATCTATGATAGGTGAGATTGAATGGATTATATTACTATGTTCACCTCTAAAAATACTTTAAGTGTGCCAATTTTCAAATCATGATGAATCCATTTGCACACTTTACCAGGTCAATTCCATTTGCAAAATATCACTTTTCTAACTTTGTTTCAATCTGCAAAATCCAAGTATCCCACTTTGAATGATCACCATTTGTGCCCTGTTATTCATTATTAGCCCAAATCCTCGATCCATAATGTCCTCATGACAAAGAACCAATGCCCCAATTTTCATCTTCCCAAGTATCTATTTGCTTAGTTTTCAAAGCCAAATTTGAACCCAATTTATTGCTTTCTAACATATTTTCTTGCAGGCAATTCTGAAAGGATCACTTTGACAATTAATATCTTTTTACTGGGAATTATTCATGAAACAAGATTTTATGGGGTGAAAGTATGCGGAGCAAAGAATCAATGTGCCAGTTTTCAGAGCTCTGTCAGGTGTTTGGGTTAGTTTTTAAGGCTAGTTAACAGACCTCCTAACGTTAAATTGATAGTTTGTAGAATAGTGATCAAATGAGTTTTAATGATCAAGTTAATGTTCGAAATAAATTCCAATCAATATTAAAAGGTTAATAGATTAGTTTGAAGTTCATTTTTTTGGAAATGAATTTTTTTTTAGCCAGACCCACTTTGGGGTCCGACTGTTTCCATCAAGCAGAATGAGTCTGAAAATAATGAAACAAAACTCTTTAGGATTGATACAAAGCAAAAACTCAAGAACTTTGGTGATTCCCCTTTCATTATTTCTAAAAGGAGTTAGAGCTTTGATCCTGATGAAATCAAATTCCTTCATAACTAATATCATGATGGATGGAAATATATGGGCAATGAGGAGAGAAGTCCATTTTAAGAAAAAGGAAAAAGTCAAATGAAGAGAATGCCATCTCAAAGCATAGGGAGAAAGAGTATCCTTTTTGTGAATCAATTCTTGCTTTGAATTCCATTGAACTTGTAGCCACTAGCATCAATGAGTTGTTTTGACCAACATTATAAAACTTGTCAAAGGACCCAGAGTCACTTGATCCAACTCATATAGGTGACTAGTTGATGCAGTTTGCACTTCATACTAAAGGAGATTTTTCCTACACTTGGTTAAATAATTATAAATGCTACGAGGGATGCCATAAGCTCATGAAAGAATAGTTGTTTTGCATTAGTGGCAGCCTAGAAATTTGCAAGAACATGGGAGGCATTAGAGATGCAGTGAATGTGAAGTTAAGTTTAAAACATGTTTATATGCATGTGAAGCTAAATGAAAGGTAGGGAAGCCATTTTAGGCACAACCCACGCATTTCTTAGAGGAAAAATGTAGGTCAAAGATAGAAAAAACATAGCCAAGTCATAGTCAACCCCATTAAAATGGAGTCCATGCATTACATTTATAGCAAATGACACCAAGAAAAAGTAAGAGCAATGAATTAAGACAAAGTATCATGCTGCTAAAATGGCATTTGCCAAGAAAACCACCATCCAAAATAGAAAAGCCTCCACACAAAAGTAGAATAGAGGAAGCCACCTTGTGAAGAAGATGCCAAAGGTTTTCAAGCTCACGCCAATAGCAAAGGCAAACAAGAAGCAGTTAAAATAGACTCCACATGTGTTTCAAATAAGGTCAATCCTACATAAAAGAATTTAGAATTTGGAAGCTCATGTGTAAAAAAAGAGAGACCCACACCCCTTAAAATGGAGATCACACGTTAAAAGAGGGCAATATTAGAATGAAGGTGCAAATTCAAAGGAGGTTCACACTATATGAATAGGAGTAGCTGATTGCCACAAAGAAGATACACGCATGCCTATGCCATAATAGGTCATGTTAAATGCAATATAAAAAATAAGGGAAAATTTGTTGTTTTGAGTGAATGAAGCTGCTCACATAATGAGAAAACACTGCTAGTCAAAGGCATAGGCAGATGTAGCCATGTAATGAGGACCAAATACAAGAATGAAGCCAACGTATTAAAAGAACACCAAAATCAATGCATAAAAAATAGAGGATGCCAAAGGAAAGATGAGGCAAAACAACTGATGTTATAAGCATGAAGGGTACTTTAAAAACCTTTAGTATTTTGAAAAGGAACTCCATACAAGGAGGAAATGTGAGAAGGGGACATTGAAAACCTATGTTGGCAAGGAAGCCACAATTTTAGGAAGAAAGGGGAGTTTAAAAAAACCTACAGGTAATGATTCATGTGAAATCCACCCATGCATTTGAAAGGAAAAGGGGCGCAACAAATGCAGAAGTATTAAAGAATAGGAGTGGCCTTTCCCAAATGTTTATGCTTTCCCCTATTTTCTTCAATTTTGTAGTGATGGATGAACAAAAAAAGGAATTGAAATGCCATAATACATACATCAAAAGGCAGAGCACCACCAAAAGAGGCACTGATGCTAACAAATTTTGTTGATATTGAAGGAGCATCTCAGAATGACACTCTACTATCAAATGGTGGTAGGATTTTTGTGGGAGAATGCTTGACACAGTGCTAAAGAATGCATTCATCGAAAAACATTTTCTCACACATTAGAGACACCTATTAATGATTCAATAATTGGCATGCCAACAATGGTATCTAGCAAGGTTCTAGAAGGCATGAAGACTCCTTCCATAGTAAATATAACTTATTCAAGGGTTCCCTTGTACAAGAAATGAAATCAACAGATGTGGTAACTTCCAGAAGCCATTTGCTGCAGACAAGAATGACGGGGACCCCTAACATAGCAATGGACTGCAGAAGACTTGGGAGAAGTTTGGATTATTGAAAAATTATTAGACCTTGAGGATTCAGTAGATGAAACTATAGAAGACATGAAATCCTCATCCAAAAATGCTGAATACTTGTTGAAACATCATAAGAAGATAGATTGTTTTATAAAAACTCTTACGAATGTTGTTGAAAAAGAATTAAAAAAAGGGAATATATGCATTATCCACAACCACATACCAAGGATTTATGTGTGAGATTCCAGAGGAGTTTGATGTAAAAATGGATTTGTGGTGAACCGGAGAACCTGTGTGAGTAGTTTTCATTGAGAGCATTAAGAAAATTTATCCCACATTCATGCTGTGGGGGATAATTTTTGTTCTTAAATACTTTTTCACTCCATAACATAGTGTCAACAAGACATCGCCTTTTGAAAAGGCAAGAGTCATGTGTGCAAGGCCCGTGAAGATAGTTGGATATGACCTTATGCTGAGCTAGAGATTACGACCATAACAAAATTTTGAACTAGCACACAGTCCAAGATTGATGATGACATTAGCAAGTTGTAAGTGACCAAAAAAGTAAAAATTTGGCTAGTTGATATGTCGCTAGCCAAAAAATCTGAGAAGTTCCAGCTAGTGAGGTAGTGACTCGATGGGAAAATCCAAAATTTGGTGAGGCTTAAATAAAGTATGTGGGTCCTACCGTAGGATATGAAGCAATGAATCAGATCGTACCAAGTGGCAGTGAGCAGGAGATGATATGGTGAGATTGTAGACAGAGGAAGGAGATCGTTCCATGTGGCACATTTGATGGTCCTTGCTATCTCACCAAGGAGAAGTCACTCACACGATAACATGGTGACATAGCGAGGGTTGTTGTGGTAATGACATGTGGCAGTGGGTTTCGATAGTGCTGATGAGGCAAATGTGAAATTCAACCAATAACAAAGTACCATTTGGCGATGAGTGGCAGCAAGAAGGTCAATGTGAGACTACCACGTGGCAGTTGGTCAAACATGGGTTGACCTCAAAATTGAAGGGTGAGGGCAAAAATAAATAATTTTAAAATATTCTTCTGAAGATTACTTTTCAAAAGAAAGGGTATGAGCTTTTTTTAAATATAAAGTGGTTGCTTTCTAAAGTGTAAGCTTTAGATATTTAAAAAAAATTGAAATTCAAAATTGCAAGCAAGAGTGCCATGCCAGGGGGACATTTTTCAAATTGAGATTTTGAAGGGTTTTGGTAGGAAAAATATTCATTCCAATATACCACCAGAATTGGGAGAACCTAAATTTTCCAAATATGAAGTTAGTTTGTGCACAGGTCTTCATCAATTAGTGATGTAGGCCAATTTGTGATTTTTGGGGTGTTCTTAGTAGAATGAGCATTTTTCACCATTAACCAGTTCAATTGGTTAGAGGGTGGATTTAAAGGCTTGTTAGGATCTGAATGTGGAGAAAATCAATTTTGAGATGTTTTTTCTTGGCTTCTAAAGGTCATATAACTGATTTTCACCTTTTACTGTGAGTTATGATAATGGATAAAATATCTCAGATATTTTTTCCTTGTAGAGACAAAATGATGAGATTTGATTTTGAGTTTGAAGAGAGAAGGTAGAGAGAGTCTTTTGATAGCAAAGATAGGGAATTTCAAGTGGATAGATGTCAGATGTAGAGCATATCCAGGACTTCCTTCTTCCTATATCTTTCTCTTTCTTCCTCATTGTAAGGGTTCTAGTCTTTTGGAGAAAATTGGCACACTACTATGATACCAGGGTTTTGGTTCTAGTCTTGATGCATTCCCAATACTATGAAATCATTTTCTTCAGCATATTCTCTCTTGTATGAACAAAATTAGGAAGGTTAATATAGATAGTTCAAATCTATTAGGTATTTCCATGTTTTCATTTTCATGCATATGACTATATTAATTTCAAGGAAATAAATGCAAAGAGCAGTAGATGATTGAGTTTCAGTTGAATCTTGTCTCCTTTATCAACTAATTTTCAATGTTTTACAATCTTTGACATAGATATTAGGTTGTAGTTGTAGTCCCTTAAGGCTGTATGTTATTTCATTATTGCCTATGACTCAAAGGGTTATGTAAATGCTTCAAGGAAATCAATAGGGTTGTGAGGTTACTAATGGGGATATCATGTAAGAATGAGGTTTAAGCTGAACATTGACGTCTATTTACAAGTTGAATAGATAGATCAGATATCTAAAGATACAAATAGGTATCAGACATCCATATGTGTGTTTCTGATTCATGGATTTTCCCAGTGGTTAAGGCACTGATCAGCTATAGGGTTACTTAGTTCCTGTTGCTGCATATTAGGGGTTTTTCTGAATTCAAAATTATTAATCAAACATTCTTTCCCTTTCATGTTGAAGGACCTAAATGTTTAACCCTCACTCAACTTATGAATTTCATAGATATGCATCTGGCTACTATAGATTTGTCTTATTGCATGAGTTATTAGGAGATATAAGGGTTTTCATCTACTTAATAGATTCAGGGATATATTTTTGCACTGGTACAGTATCAATTGAATTTGAGGTCTACCCCCTAGGTTTAGCAGAGCTTGAAGTAGAAGAAGGGTCATGCCTTATAGTTGGCCTGGTGTTTGAAATGGCATGTTTAAAATGGGAGTTAGTTTCCCCTAGATGTGTTATATTCTCATTGGGATAATTGAAAACCCTCTAGTATTTTCAAAAACCAATAGGTTGCTTGCCCTATTCTTTGCACATAGAGTTTTTGTTGTGGCTAGGTGTGGTTTGCTTTGTTCACTTTTTTGGTGCTAGTAGTTTTAGTGTTCTTGGTGTTTGTGGTGTTTCCCTTTAATAAAGTTGCATCAGCTTTGAGCCTTCCCCCTTTAACTTGAGTCAGTCCATACTTTGAATTTTCCAAAAAATAAAAGCCCTTATGAATTGTTTGGCAACACTTTGTACCCTCCTAGTTGTATTGTCCAAGTTTAAATCCAAGGCTAATTTTACATCTTAACATGCAATTTCAAAACTCAAATTCAGATGCATAGTTCTAGCTTTATATTCAATTCAATTTCGGTATGAGTGTGCATGACTAGGCTTTAGAGTTTCTCTTGGCATTATCTTCAGAAATTGGGGTCTTGGGAAGAATTTGTGATGAGCAACCTGCACTATAATTTCAGTGGTAATATTTTACAGTGGCATTTCCACTTAGTCAAGCTTTAGTTAAAATAAATATAGTTTGAAGGCACTCGGTGATGGATATCTCCAACAACTCCAAATAGAAAAGAATCCCTAAAGTAATAAAGTGAAAAAGTAATAAAATAAAAATGAAAAATGCCTCATGCCATATTAGGGTATTTTCATGCCTTGCTAACATCAATATGGAGAGGCATCAAATAAATATTATCAATGCTGCTATAATGAAGGAATTTATGTAATTTTTAAGATTTTTTGGGTAGACATTTGTTGCAATAAATCTTGTGGTCGTGTACAAGAAGCATAGAAATTTTTAAGTGAATGCACATATGTCCACATGTATAATGACTATAGTTGTTTGTGAATACTAGGAGTGACCAAGCTAACCCTAATTAGGGTTGACATATCACAACCAGACCAAAAGAGAGTCACTCAATGAAAATTTGTTCACTTGAGATTGAAGTTGAAGGAACTTTGCAGCTGCTTCAACTTTGAATTCATGAGGAAACATCGAATGTTAGAAGGATCCAAATGCCAAGTAGAATGGCATGAAATAATATGCAATAGTTTGGAAGCTTGGACAATACATGTGGATAGTTTGATAGAATACATAATCCATAAAAGTATTTGAGCTTCGATTCCATGAAGATCCGGTGAAGGTTGAGGCATCGAATATGAATACTCAAGAAAGATGAGGATATATGTAAAGATTATACCTAATTCAAAAAAATGTGAGCACACCAAGGCAATATAACATTATGCGAAAAGTTCATCCAGCGCAACCAGACAAGGCCTATTGCTGATACTTCTACTAATTCTTCTGTAAAATAATTGTTTTTGATAATAATCATCTGGTATTAGTGTAGTCATGTCACCACCCTAATTAGGGTTAGCACATTTTAAGCATGAGACTTCATTATTGCAAATATGTTATAAATCAAACCATCCCTATTCATTGCATGAGCTTCAAAGCCTTAGTTTCAATACTCCTTTCTCTCTATCGGTAAGAGTCGTTTAGACCTCTCTAAAATGGGAAACTCTATGATGATGGTGGCATACTATCCTTGGTGCTATCAATAATGAGAATTGAAGATAATGGGAAGATTTATTGAATAAAGTTTTAATGACTCACACAAATGTAATCAAGAAATATAAAGCAGGATTCAATGACTATTCCAAATATCTTTCTCATTTGTATTGGTATGGGAGGCTACACAATCTTGGGACACATTATTTTTAAATATCTCTAAGCTTATTCATCGAGATAATGGGAATGGAAGGACACAAAGGAACTAAGTTTGAATGACATGGGAAGTTCTTAGATGGAGAGCATGTGTGAGGCTATAAGAGTGCACTGTAGGTCTGAGGTCCCAGTTGTGGGATGGATTGTGAAGGAGGCTCCAAAAGGATGGCTCTTAGAAGGGTGGGTTGACAAATTGAAAGAATCAATTTTTTAGCTCGTCGATGCTAGCACTAGATTCTTAGAGGCCTTTTCTCTTAAGGATGATATAGAGGTCACTAACATTAAGAAGGCTACAATTTTGAGTGCTTCCATTCTGAAAAATGTTGTTGTGCCAAGGCTGGAGGTTGTTATAGATGATGAGAAGAGGGTCACACATTCACATTTGATGGATGACACAGAGAAAGCTATTTACAATATGTAGAGGGCTAAAGTGATGTTGAAGGTGGACAATGTTGATATTTATTACTCTCCTATTTTCTACAGTGGTGGAGAGTTTGATTTAAGGCCTCATCTAGTGAGCAATGATGAGCATCTATGCTATGATGCTACCAGTGTTATTATCTATGCAATTCGATCTAGATATAATAGTTATTGCTCAAATATGGTAAGAACTTATTTGATTAGTGTTGAAGATGTTTACGGTAAGGCCTAAAAGATTCTTTTGAAGGCACATGAAGCTACCATAAGTGCACTCAAGCCAGACAACCCTCTAAGTGCCACCTATAAAGTAGCTATGGAGGTTGTTCAAAGAGATAGCCTTGAACTTTTGCCTCATCTGACAAATTCTAGAGGGACAAGAATAGGAATTGAATTTTGGGAATCTGGTTTAAGTTTGAATTCAAGAAATAACAAAATTGAGAAGCATGGAATGGCTTTCAATGTATCATTTGGGTTTTAGAATTTGCAATTACAAATAGGTAACCCTAAAAGACCTAGGAAAAAGCATCGTGTGATGCCTAGAAGAAAGGTGATGCATCAAGAGTCATAATTCACAGAATAAGATGTCTGTTTGAGGGACTTTTGCATTTGAAAATGATTGTGCTTCCATTAAAGAATTGAATAGATCACTACTTATGTAAAAATGGCTATACCTTTTGGTGTACAATAATGATAGAGGAAATGATAATTAATGAGCACTCTAATTATATATAGAAGATCATCATTCTCCCACAGTTAGCATCATCATTCTCCTGGCAATTAGAGTGGATGGGTATGATAATGAGAGAAAGAAAGAGTGGTGTGCACACAAGGCAAGCAAGAAAAGAGATGAGATTTTAAAGCAACGAAATGATCTTGCAAGACAAAAGGAATTTTTCCTAGATGTAAGGAACACAAGCATGTACAGCTATGTATATTTTATTAGGCTGGGCATTCTAATGCACAAGTAGTTTAGAAGGATATAAAGGTCAAAGCTAGAAAATAATGCTATAGCTTATCTAGAGACACTATTTCTCATGCAATTATTGATCGCTCAAATGACATTGGCTGTTAATTATGAGTGGTCGATGCACTTTTATGGAGTTCAACAATTATGGTTTGAGAAGGTCCATTGCAAGTACACCATAGAATCATAAATAATAGTTTACTCCAGCCAAGCTATCTACCACCTTTGTGAGACTTAGATTCATTCAAGAATATATCTCTCTCAGGATGTGAACCTACAATGAAGCATGTTGGTTACAGTGTAAAAAGAAACATCCATTGAATAGAAAAAGCTAGAGATATTGGTAAGAATTTTTATTGTAATATTCACTATAGGTTCATATTTACAATGATAAATGACTCTATGCCCCAAGCCAGACACTAGATAATGATAACTAAAGATTCTAGAGTTCTCTACATCCTAGTCTAGAATGCAACCCCCAAAAAGATCCAATGTTACCTAGGGTTTTGAAACCCTAAGTATTACCCCTCACAAACAATTTAAAAAAAAAAAAAAAAACCTTCAAAGAAAAAAGTATTATATTTAATTATTTAAATAATTAAATATTAATATTTGTAAAATAATTAAAAATCACACTTTTAATATGTTCTTTCAAATAATTAATTCTTTCATTCCAAAAGAATTACTTATTACTATTATAATGTGATATTGAAGGTCAAATGATAAATGAAGTCGATGGGGTAAGGTAAATGTAAAAAAGAATTTGAAATAATTAATTCTTTAAAAAGAATTAATTATTCTTGTGAAATGAAATTGTAAAAGCTCTTGGGAAATTAATTAAAGTTGAGAAAAGATGTAAAACAATTAATTCTCTTATAAGAATTAATTATCATAGTAAAGTGTCGTAAAAGACAATAGAAGTTTCGGTAAGAAGTTGGGGCAGTTGCCAAGCTTCTTTGCAAAGTTATTTAATGAGGGAAAACTGAATTGTATGGGGTTCTTCTCCCATTTTTCATAGGTCTGCACTTCTGGAAGAAAGGAGAATGAATTTTCAGTTTTAAAAGATTTGTAACAGAGAAGGGAAGAGAGATTTGTTTTGTAATATGGTTGTAATGAAGAGATGGAATAATACTATTATTATTTCATTATGTTTCTAAAATAAAGGGGATGTACACGTGTTTGATCTTATGGTCTATACACCCATATTTCTATTTTAAAAGATCTTATGGTCTTTTATTTCCTATTTTAGACATGGTCATGTTCATTACACTAGATTTGTTATGTATGTAATCTTATGGTTGATGTACTCACATTTTTGCATAATGATATTTGCAACCCCTCTTAACTCTTCTATAATGTAATGTGGGAATTTGAATAAGCAATCGTAGGGTTATTTATTTTTCTTCCTTCTTTATTCATAGATCTAGTAATTACATTCATCTCATGTTGATGGGTAGGTGCTAAAAATCCTTTTGTGTCTTTGAGTTAAAGGTACAACCAGATATCAAATTCATTGAATATCTTTTGTGAGGGAGTTGTACCTCTTAATTTAGAGGATGGTTATCAATCAATGATAACTAATCCAATTGGTAGTACATTTTGTCCTTCTTTTTGGATGTATTGAGTCATGTTTTGTAATTCTTGTTGAAGGGCAAAACTATTTACTAACACTAACCATTCTAATAATTTTACATTTATGCCTAGGTCGACATCATTCACCTTTTCCACTATATTTTTCAGTTGTTCAATTAGTGGCTTGGTCTCATCTAGATTTTTTGGGTTGAATGCATCTAAAAATATTTCTTTGATGTCTTGCAATTCCCACTTATGCCTATGCTCCCTTCTGAGTAGTTCCTGATGCTTTTTCCTTGTTATTTCTTCATAGAGTATGCCCATCTTCTCTATGGTCATTATAGCATAATCATACTTTGGAAAAATGATCTCTTCATCAAGGCTCACATTTCCATATTGTATGACTTCTTCCTTTGATGAACTCAGGATTGGCACTGAGATCTATAATGGTGTTGCATCTATGCCCAGCTTCTTAAGAGTTTGAGTGGATATAGTGGCAGATGATGGTAACATTACCAGGGTTTGAATAACTACTTGCTCCTTCATTCTAGGTGTCAAATCTATCTCTTTAGGCTTGCCCTTTTATGCTTCAATGCCTTGTGATGCACTTTGTGCTTGTGTTGTAGGTGCAAATAAGATTATTTGACCTATTCCACTCTATGTTTCTATAGTTTCTTGTGCTTCCACTATGTCCTTTTCAATTGTAACAAGCTTTACTAATGTGGCTTCTATTTTTTTGTCCAAAGGTTGTACACTAGTGACTTCTGGGGTGATAGTAGGTGGTTCTTGTCTTTTCACCTCTTCCCTTGTTGTATCAATAACTATTTTCTACAATTCTTCTACACTCACCAATACAGGATTGTCACATAGTTTTGCCTATTGGGTGGACTAATCAAGTATCTTCTTGAGATCTTCCTCTATAAGGGGATTGATGTTCTAAGCTATGACATTAGAAACATTCTTAACTATTATTGTTTCAACATGTTCCATGTTGAGGGATGACATTAGGAAATTGTGTATCTTGCACACTATGTTCTTGTTGTTCTTCCTCAATTGTTTCCTTGTTATCTATTTTCATTTCAGTTCCTCCCTCAACTATGTTTTCATGATCATATTCTTCATCATCTTCTTTGACCTCTATGGGGCATGGTTCTTCTTCCTTTATTGTGGCTCACCCATATGTTATCTTCCACATCTATGTGGACTTCTTCTCTACATCCTCAATATTATTTTGTAAAATGCAAAATGCTCTATATTTAGGTATAAACCTAACTATATATTTTTGCATAGCCTTAGCAATATATGCCTTACTTATTTTAGGCATCACTTGTGCAAGTGAGGTTTCTCTTATTTTCCTTTCTAAGTTTAATAAATAGTATCATTTTTACTCAACTCTCTCATATAAGCTTTTGGGTATTGATTTGGAAATCTCTAGTGGATTCTTCTTGAAATTTTCCATCATGGCATATATGGCTTCCTCCACTTGATTTTTCTCAACTTTACCAAGATTATCAAAATCTACATGTGTAAATCCTAATAAATTTGTATTACTCTTGACATTTTCACATAGATTTTTAAGATCCAGTAGATGATTGTGACTTAACACTTTAAATTGGCTATTTCCATCTAATTATGTTTTCTCCTCATCAAATTTAGCTTGTGCCACATAATTTCTTCTAGGTCTTTTCTACACTTGTCCTCCCTACTCTATAGGTTTTCTCTTTTCTTTTGCCTTTTGTATAGTAGCATGTGCATTGGCACTTGTAGTAGGTTTAGAAGGTTTGGGCTAACTCAACTTGGCTACCTTCTTGGCTTTTCTCACTAGTTGTGCTTTAGTCTTCCTTTTCTTTTGTTCTTTGGGAGTAGATGCTTAATCGACTTCTTCTCCTATGGTACCCTCAGCATGTTCTATTTCTTCCTCTACCTAGTCTTCTCCCATTCCTTAAGTAACTGCTAGGGGTGCTTGTGCTTGAGTGTCTTCTTCCTCTTTATCCTCCTCTTCTTCTTCCTCTTCCTACTTAGAACCTTCACCAAAATTTTCTTTTAGTTTCTTCACCAACTTCTCTTTCTTCTTGATAATTGAGGTAGTTTTCAATTCCATGGTAATTTTGGATTTAGCCGTCTCAAAGTTTCCAAATGCTTTTGCATTTTTATCAACCTCTTCTACTAGTAAAGTTATGATAGTTGTAGAGGCCTCATCTACATTAATCTCATATCCAAGTGGCCTTAGCCATCTCACCCTTGGTATTGTTGCTTGAACAAATGTATAGTCAACATCTACTAGAAAGAAAACATCATCATAATTTTTCTCTACTAAAGATACTAGTATTCTCAATATTTTCTTCATTGACTGCTTAAAGTCCTCAAAATGGCTTGTCATCCTAGATTCAAAATTCTCTCCCAATTGTTCAATGTATTCACTTATCTATATTGCTATTGACTTATTGGTTTTCCATGCAACTGTGGCAATGTAGGAAAAGTGTTTTGTACATAAAATAAAATGCATATTAGAATAGAACCAAATTTATATTGTGCACTCTTTTTCTTTTTGATTGCTCCTAAATTCTTAACTAGCTATTGTAATTGGAGTTTTGTTAGATCATATGTGTGATCTTTCTTAAAAAATTTATACCCAACATCTATAGTTATACAGGGTACACTGTTCAATTTGCTAGATCAGTAAAACTTGTGTGAAATAACCCTTACTACAAACTCTATCAAAGGATTAGTAATTGTGTCAATAGTCATTCCTCTTTTATTTTACACAGCTCCAATGTTTTTCTCAATGACCTCTTTTGAATCACTTCTCAATGTCTTAGGATGATCTAGGGTTGGATAACTAGTAACCCTATAGATTATCCTTTTGGATATCTTGATAGGTCCATTGTCCAACCATATTGAACTATCATGAATTTTGCTAAGCACTATCCTAATCCATTTAGTCTTGAACACATTTGGGAAATCTAGAGCTTGTGTTAACCCTTTCTTTTCTAAAATTTTAAATTCTTCGTTCATGACACCATTCTCACATAGTCTATCATATTATTGCCTAATCTCCATATCTCCTATACTTCCAATTTTGTAGCTATAATATTTTTTGACATCTTGCACCATTAAAATATTTGGTAGTATCATAGATAATGCATGAGAAGGGTCTTGTTTGTAAGTTATGTCATTAATGTCTTTGAAAATGGGTTGTTTGACCTCATTACTAATTAGTTGGTTGTTCAAAATATCCTCACCCTCTACATTCTTTGAACTAGATACCATTGTGTGAAACTAGAGTTTACAAAAATATAAATTGCATAGCTCAGCTCTTAATAAATACCATATGAGATCTCATGAAATGTCGTAGAATCATTGAAAAAATATTTTGTAACTACTTTGAATAGATTTCTAGATTTCCTTTTGCCCTCCTTGCTCTTTTCTTGATTTTGACATGATGTGAAATGAGTCAAAAATTGATCAAATACCTTTTGAAACTCTACAATTAATGATGAGTTCTTACGGAACTATAAGCTCAGCATAAACCAATTTTGGGCTCACTTAGCATCCATTAACATTTCAATCACTTAAAAACTACTACAAGCTTGGCATAAACTAGCCAATATGTTGGCTTGGCATCTTCTAGCATTTCACTTAGCACATATAGGAAATATTTCATACTCAGCAGAGACATGAAAAACTTGAAGATTTTTCTTGAATTCCTCGCAACATCTTGCATCTTTGTTCAGGCTTATATGATCCTTTTAGTACTAAGTTCATTTGGAATTGATGTATAATATAACATTTAAATATCAATCCCACATACCTCTTATTTTTGGAAGTATGTCAAATCAATCAGATAAGGTAAGTTATAGTTGTCATTTATGGCAACATATTTGTTTTGTAGATTAGTAAAAAATGTCTAAGTATCAAATAGTGTTAGAGAAACAGGACATTTTCGATGATAATAAAATATTCTCATGGAATATTTTCTTGTATAGTTGACTAGAGATGCATGACATCATAATGGTGACATATACCAGTGCACATGTTTGTTTAGTAAACTGAGTTTGATTTATGAACAAATTAGTGATGTAGTAATGACACAGCATAGAACATAGCATATTAGTAGAATGTGGTTAACAATTTGATTTTTTTTTTATAAGTTATAATTTCTTGTTCAGGTGACTCAAATGTAGGAATAATATACTAAAATGTATTGTATAAGTAAAAAAATTTACTTGTGAAGTTAAAGTGTGAATAGTTAGTAAAAGTGGATGATGATTCAACGATTAGTAATTGTGAAGTTGTTATGATCTTGTGAAATACAAGTAACAAGTGAATGTGATACTTTTCTATATGATACAAAGATATGTTGTAGATTAATATGTACACAATCACTCTTGTGTGAAGAATCATTAGTCAGAAGATTTGTGAAGTATAGCAAATCACTCAATACTGTATTTATACTTATTTCCTAAAGAACTTATTATATAGTTGCATGTTAGAGCAGTGGGCTCTTCTTGCACACATTTTTATTTCATCCACCAACTTGTAATAGGGTTGAGGCTTCTAACAAGGCCTAGTCTCCTAATAGGGACTTGAGGCACTATACATGATTCATAGACTCCTAATAGGGTCAATATCCTTAACTAGATTCTTTATATAGTGAATCATCTGGTGGGATTCATCCCCACCAAGGTTTTCCCTTTGCTAGCATTTCCCTAGTTAATAAAATATGGTGTTATGATCTCTCTTTTTGTGTGGTTGTTTATACTACTCAGCATTATTGGTTTTTTTTCTTATGCTCATGATAAATTAATTCATAATATTTAGTTGTGGGTAAAAAGATTAAAAATATTGATTCACCCCCCTCCTCTCAATATTATCTATTTCTAACAATTGGTATCAGAGAATAGTTATTCAAAAGAATCTTAACAACTTGAATAAGATCCCTATAGATATGGAACAACTAAAAAAAAATCTTGAAGAAGCACTTGAACAAATTGATCTTCTTACTGATGAAAGAGATGGCCTCAAAGATAGATACAAGGATGCAAAAGCCTCCATTGGTGAATTGAAGGACACCATTGATGACCTAAAATTGAAAGAATCTACTAATTAGACCAATGATGATGACATTGAAGATCTAATGAAAGAAAATGAGATTGTAAAAAATGAGTTAAATATAGGTGAACTTAAGTTGAGTCAAAAAATGGAGGAAAGATTGACTCTGAAGTGAGCTAAAAATGCAAATCTGAGATCCCAATTAAGCAAGTTAACATTCGAATTGGAATCTATTAAGTTAAAATATGCAAAATTAAAAAAAATACAGCACCATTGTGAAAGATGAGTTGGTACAAACCAAGCAAAAACTTGAAAAATTATATACCAGAAGTGATAAGATTGAAGAAAAAATATGTGCACAAAGACCTAGTTATGATAAGACTGGACTTAGATTGTTTCTTGGACAATCCACCAAGAAATCTATTGAGAGAAAAGAATCTAATTCTCCTAAAAGAAATAATGGTCCAAGAAAGATAAAAAATACACACAAGGACAAAGAGATTGTCACTCATTCTAAGAAAGATAAAGAATCTGATCAAGATGTGGACAAGAAAAGAAAGGAATTTTTTGCTTGGTGTGATGAACCTAAAGACACTAAAGCCAGTTGTGCAGGTAAGTATTTTAAACCTATTTCAAAATTTTATTATTATAATTGTCATGTATATGGTCATTATGTAGTAGATTGCAAGAAACCTAAATTTGATAGTGATAATACAAATAGTAGGATGCATAGGAATACTAACCATGCAGGAAATAGAAGAAGATCTTATAGTAATGAAAGTGGAGAAAGAAGATTGATTTTTTTCTATAGATGCAATAGTCTTGGACACATTGTAAGGAATTATAGAACACCTAGTGACAAGCTACATGAATAGAAAGGAGATGTACCTGTATGTTAGTTATGTAATAACTTTGGACACACAACAAGGTTTTGCAGAATGGATAGAAGAGACTTAAATAGGAATTAGAATTACAAAAGGAATAATAGAAGAAATGAAGTAAAAGAGTAGAAAAATGAATTAAAGGAATCATTTGTAGAGGCAAAAGAACTAGTAAGTTCTCATTAAGCTCTAAAATATTACCTAACAGGATGATGAAGTCACTTATTGTTTGTGACTCTTCTCACCAAAATTAAGCATTCTTAGTGGAATAGAGTATCATTTGTTGATAATTGATGCTAGAGGAAGTATCAAAGGTTGCACAATTGATAGTATGTAGTAGACATTGTGAGAAGTCTACAATAAAGTGTGCATTGCCTGATAAGGTTAGGATGAGGATATATAAGAAAATTAAACTCTTTGTTGCATAGAGATAGTATATTGAACTAGTGGTAGATATGCATTTATTGTGCAGTACAAATTGTAGAAGATTTAAAGGATGCAAACTGACTTGCATACATCATTTTCTTGTGCAAATTTTATATGTGAGATTAAAGTAAGATTTGGAGAATTTAAGGAGCTTGCGATCATGTGAAGTTTCCAAAAACCCTAGTATATAGAATTGAGGTATTTTCTAAATTATTAAGCACAATCTTTCAAGAATGGCAAGACAAGAAGTATATAATGTAACCAATAGGCTTAGGTACAATTTCAAGAAACACCCATTTTTTTCTTTACTCAATGACCACATTGGAGCATTTCCATGAGTTCTAGAAAATATTCTTCATGTAGAAGATATCAAAGGATACATTCACTGTAAGATTGAAAGCATAGGTGACTCAAAGATTCCTAAGGATTTGGAGAAGATGTGAAACAATGGCTTGTCATTGAAACCTAAACATAGATCTCTAGAACATCTTAACCTAGTTAAGCATATGTTCTACATAGATTTTGAGACTAACAAATGGAAAAGAATAATTCTTAGAAGAGTACATGATGATTTTCTATGGCTAGGATATTCTATCATTTATATTGACAATGACCTAATTCACAAAGTCACAGGTTTGAGTAATCAAGGTAGTAATCTAGTAAACATTAAGAATGTATACAAACTTGTTGAGGAAAATCTCAACACATATTTTCATGGGAGAAACATGAAAGTCAACTCCATTGAAGATGATTGAGTGAGACTCATTAGCAAGATTTTGGGATATAAATATAATCATGGATCTAGGATAGATTCAATCCCTATAGGATTTCTTCATGCAACTTACTTGGTAGTAAGAGGTGAAGAAGTTAACATGTGTGATATTATCATAACATAATTGTTGGATAACATATCGAGAATCAAGAAATCAAGGAGTGCATTTTTCAGATTTGAATCCCTATTAGCACACATATTTTTCTATGTTACTAAAAGGTTTCCTAGTATCACAAATTGGAATTAAAATGAGTGTACAATGCACTAAATCATTCAAGATTATAGTCAAGACCTGAAGTAGTTAGGGATAGTGACATTGATAGAATAATAAAGTCTTTTCAAACAGAAATGAAGCAAAGGTATAGGACACCTCTGATGCTAGTAGAAAAATATAAGAATGAATTATGTTTTATAGTTGAGGAAAAATTAAAATATATGGAGGTAGTAGTTCCTCAGGTGAAATTCATTGAACCTATGGAATATGAGATGGGAGAGGATTTAATTAAAGGGTATGCATAGATAATCCTTCATTCTAAAGTTGATTCTAATAGTCCCAGAGGGGGAACATATACTAAGAAAATGAGAGAAGTTAAAATTAGTCAAGTAATGAAGGACTCCAAGAAAAAGGTGGAGAAATTTATTGATTCTACCTTGAAACAATCTAGGATGACTAGGAAATAATTTGATGAGGTAAAGGGAATAGATATGGAGATGAAGGCTAGTGGCCAAACTAAGCTTTTAACCCCTACACCCATTATAATGACAAGACCTACTAAAGAGGTCACAGTTGCCCAAATAAGTGCATAGACTTGTATTGTACCTTATACATCAATTGTATAGTAGCAACCTCTAGGAAAACCAATAAAAATAGAAGCATCTTCTACAAGAAAGTATACAAGGATCATATCCCCTCCTAAAAGGAGAGTGAAGAAAACTACTAGTGGCCCAAGTAAGAGGAGAAGAACTTTACAAATTAGCTCATCTAAATCTGAGGAAGAGATAGGTGATAGACTAGTTGAAGCAACTGATCAAGAAGCTAAGACATCAGTAGGGCACAAAGCATGGAAGCCTAAGGTAGAAAATCTAAACATTCAAATCATTAATGATAAAAAAAATTGTACAGTTGAATAAATAGTATGATTTGTATAATAACATGGATAGGAGATAGCTAGAAAATCTTGTAGTTAGGAACATGATTCTAAAAGATAAGAGATTTGATAGTATAAAAGGGCAGATGCTCAAAGATTTGTATAATATATTGCTAAACAAGAAGAGCAGAGTTATAGAAGAAGATAAACAAATAAGAATGAATGTGGTGAGAAATTTATGTTCTATAAATAATGAGGAAGATATAAAAGAAATTTTCAAAGGTATAGCATTGTTGTTGAGACATAAGAAGAGATCCATTCTCTTCATGGGAGGATATTATGAGGAAGTTAATAAGGAAACTCAAAAGGCTATAGTTTCATTCATGTCTACTATGTAGGAAAAGTCTACTACATAGGAAAAGGAGGAAAGTCAGATGCCTAGAGATAGTGCATAGATAAAGGAGGCAAGCTAGATGCCCAAAGTAAGTGCACAACCAGAAGAAGCCAACTAGACACCTGAGGAGAGTGTACAGTCAAAGGAAGATAGTCTTACAACTTGCAGTCCTCCTCATAGTTCTAAACTAGCAGTGACACCAAGCTCTTCACCACACATCACTATTGGTAGTGAATCTACGCAAATAGATAACACCATAGTGAAAATTGGTAAAACAAAAGATCCATTCAAGGATTGTGGTGCCAACATTGTTGGCAATATTGTGGATTATAGTAGCTTTGATGAAGAAAATGATTAGGAGCCTACTAGAGAAGATGCACAAAAAATGGAGACCAACACTGAAGTAGGTACCTCAAGTGTACCTTTGATAGTAGTAGTTGTAGTAGGAATTTCCACTCCTCCTCCTCAAATAGTAGTAGGAAAAGCTCAATCTAATGAAGAAGATGAAGCAAAGAATCTTATATCTTCTCTGAGAAAAATTCTTGAGAAGAAGAAATTAGTCAAGTCAATTCAAAAGATTTTGACCTTAGTTTTGAACAAGATTGAGAAGATAGTAAGCCCTATTACCACCCTATTAGATATTCAATAGCATGCAACAATTTTGTGCAAGGCTTTTGATGATGAGTTTACTACACTCATGAATGTGGCTACCAATCAAGCACAGACTGAGCATGATGGTAAACTTCTAAACAACATGTACACTAATATGAGAAATGATATAGAAACTTTTAATATATGTATTAAAGCACTAAGGCAATGTATAGAGGAAGGAAAATAGGCTTATGCTAAGTGCAACTTAGCATACATTCATCTGAAAGAATTTAATGATCAAATCAAGGAGAAAGTGACTAAGCTTTAGACAATCACTGACAACTTTTTGAGTCAAAATAAAAAATTAGACACCATTAATCACACAATGTAGCTGCTTTATGATAGTATAAGGGAAATACAAGTAGAAAAAGAGAAAATTCTATAGAGATTCACTCTTTTGAGAGTACACTTATTTCATTAGATAACATTGCTAGAAAATCAATTGGAAGAATGTTTGTCAACAAAATCTTCATATGACAAGTTTGTGGCTACAGACTTGAATGCAATAGAATTTGTAGCATGTGCTTTATGGGCACTTATTAGTGTATCTGATGCACTGAAGGATAGTTGGAAGAAAAACTTTGAGAAATTGAAAAGCAGTTTTAGTGATTATTTCTCCAAGTCTTGATATGCAGCTACAGATTTCTAACTATCTCCTTTTGATATCTTTGTCATTGATGTTAAAGGGGGATACATACATACATACATACATACATACATACATACATACATACATACATACATACATACATACATACATACATACATACATACATACATACATACATACATATATATATATATATATATATGGAAAATTATATTGTAAGTAATTATAATAGGTAAGGGGAGAAATAAGTTGTAACAGGAAGTTATAGGGGATGTAAACATGTTTCATAGCATGAATACAAATGTTTGTAACTATGTTATGACTATTTGTTTTGATTGGTATGACAACATGTTTGGGACTTAGCCATTTTTTCCAAAATGTTGCCATCAATTCCAAAGGGGGAGATTTTTGGTAGTATGTTCAATCAATCAAATAAGTTAAGTTATGGTTGTCATTTATGGAAAAATATTTATTTTGCAGATTAGTAAAAATTGTCTAAGTATCAAATAATGTTATAGCAGTAGGATAGATTTGATGATAACTGAATATTCCCTTGGAATATTCTCTTGTGTAGTTGACTAGAGATGCATGACATCATAATGGTGACGTATACTAGTGCACATGTGTGTACAATAAACTAAGTTTGAGTTATGAAGGAATTAGTGATGCAGTAATGATACAGTGTAGAACAGAGCATATTAGCAAAATGGGGTTAACAATTTGATTTATTATTTTAAGTTATAATTTTTTGTTGGTCCAATGCTAATGATGTTATATGAGCTGACTAAGGAAGAATTTACTAAAATTTATTGTATAAGTAAATAATTTTACTTGTGAAGTTAAAGTGTGAATAGTGAGTGAAAGTGGATGATGATTCAGTGATCAGTAATTGCAAAGTTGTTATGATCTTGTGAAATGTGAGTAAGAAGTGAATGCAATACTTTTCTATATGGTATGAAGATATGTCATAGATTAATACGTGCACAATGGCTCTTGTGTGAAGAATCATTAGTTAGAAGTACAAAAAATAACTCAATATTGTATGTATACTTGTTTCTTGAAGAACTTATTGTATATTTGAGTGTTAGAGTAGTGGGATCTTCTTGCACACATTTGTATATGATCCACCAACTCCTAACAAGGTTTAGGCTTCTAACAAGGCCTAGTCTCCTAATAGGGACTTGAGACTCTATACATGCTTCATAGACTCCTAACAGGGTCAATATCCTTAACTAGATTCTTTATATAGTGAATCATCTAGTGGATTTCATCCCCACCAGGGTTTTCCCTTGGCCAACATTTCCCTAGTTAACAAAATATGGTGTTATGATCTCTCTTTGTGTATGGTTGTTTATATTTTTCAGCATTATTGGTTTATTTTCTTATGCTCATGATAAAGTAATTCATAATATTCAGTTGTGGGTAAAAATATTTAAAATACTGTTTCACTCGCCCCTCCCCCTCAATATTATCTATTTCTAACATTGATTTCTTAGTTCAATGAGGTGTCATAACCTAGCCCATTGAGTGAAGTTGTGTCTTCTCCATTTGATGTATTGTAACCATCCTTTTTCTTCCATGTCTTGTTCATCTCATCTCTAATGTGTTCAACATTTGCCTTGCCTTTTCTTTTATCAAATTCACAACTTGGTGCCTTTGACCTTGTTGGACAATATCAACTAATGTGTCCAATCTTCAAATAGCTAAAACATGTGGTTTAACTCAACCACCTTTTTTAGTTACCTCTAAAGTGTGTCCTAATATAATTCTCAAGAACATGTCCATATTCTTGACAATAATGATAGGTATATCTTGTATTATAATCCTAGTTTTAAGAGTTTCCATTGTTCCTTACCTTTGTTTTCTTATTTGATGTCCACATGGGTTTGGATGTACATTCAAAATCTCTATGTCCATACTTTTGATAGTTGTAGCAATATCCTTCAAATCTTTGTGTATGCATGGTCTTGATTCTACACTCATGTGCCTCATGACCTTGCTTGTTGCACTTATGGTAGCGAACCATGCTCTTATGCTTGAAATTCTAGTTTACAATCTTCCTCGTACACATATTAGTAGTATGTCCTTTATTACCATAGTTATCACAAGTACATTTAGAGTTCTTACCTTTGTTGTTCCTTTCTTCAACACTTTTGGATGAATCATCTTCTTTAGTACTTGTGTATCCTAGTCCACGTGTATAATTATTAGATCTAGGGGATCTCAATAATTTCTCAAAGTATTTTATGGCTTTAGTTGGTTTGTTGAAATTTTCAAAAAATTTATTTTGTCTCTTTAGATCACTCTGCAATTGCTCATTCTATAGTTTCAATGTTGTTATCTCAATATCATTAACATTAAATTCATAGTTGGCATTCATCATTTGACTTAGAGTATCCAATTTCATGTGGGAGATCTTGGTTAGCTCTATTGACTTTTCTTCCATTCTATTGCTCAAAATTCTTTTATCCTCTTCAATTATGTCTTTGTCTTCCATGACTTTCTTCTTTTGTTTAGTCACCTCACATAGTAGTGTGGCTTGTGATTCCTGCTCTTGAGATTTATGATTTCCTCATCTTGGCCTCTATTCTTTTCCATTAGATCTACAACTTTTGTATCAAACTCATTGGAGTCTCCATTTGCAAATAGCTTACTAGTGTCTATCTCTTTGTATTGTGTGTCATTCTCTACAATAGCAATTTCTTTCCTTGTCTTCAAAGATTTCTTTAGCTCTTCTCTTCCTTCATCCAGTTCATGTAGAATGAATTGTATTTCAATTCCTTGAATCTCAATAATCTTTCTCAACTTGTAGACTTATATTTCAAGATCTTTCCTCAAAGATGTAAAGCTTCTCTAGAAACTCTTCAATGAGAAGGTAAAATTGGGGTAGGGATGACATCCACAGATCTTCATTATTGTAGTAGTAAAGTATTTTCAATGAAGGCTACAATGTTCTGATCATGAGACATGATCTACCTTATTAGAGGTCTACCATGTTAAAGGCTTACAAATATTGTTAGATCTCACCTTGTTAAAGGATTTCAACACCCTATTAGAAGTATCTCTTGCAAAAGGACTTCAACTCACAATTAAGTAAGAACCTTGTTAGAGGATTTCAATATAGCCTATTAGGACTACTCTATTAAGAGATTGACTGATTCACCTACTAGAATGATTCAGCAATGATCCTGTGGTTAGCATTTCCTTGCCTAATGATAGATCACCTCTAAATTGATGTATTCTTGATCCTCCTTCATCAAATATCACTTTTTTGTATACCTTTCCTTTCTTTTGTTCTTCCCTAACTAATTCTATAATGAAATCCTAGATCATAATTCCTTGTTCACCATAAATGCTCTATTTGTGCATGCAAACTCCTCTATTTTCTCCTTTATACACCTTCCACATGCTAGAGATTTTAGATTTTGTCCTCCTTAAGAAGACTTAGGTGACTTAGGGTTAGGTATGAATCCACAGTTGTGATTAATCCATTCTTTTGCTTAATCCTTCCCATTTTCTTATTAGCTGCATGTAATGCATTAGGAATCCAACTTAAGATTTGTCCTTATCTCTAAAATATCATTATTCAATCTTAAAGTCAACTCAAAAATGGTTTACATAGTTGTTTGTGCCATTACAAACAAATATGTCAAAATTGTATCACTTGGCATCTAAAGTGTTACTCGGCATGCATTAATATATTCATGTTGTGCTTGGTATGTACTACTTGTTTGGCATGAACTAAGTAAATAGCTAAAGTGTGTTGACACTCACTTGTAAAAACCAATCTGAGATTAACAAACACCTAGTCAATAGATTGCATTGCTACCAAGCTCTACAATTACTATCAATCATATCATTCAGTTTGCAATGTAAACAAAGTGATTTAGTTGTTCCCAAGCTAAGTAGTTAGTTTGTAGTGTTTGTCAAGCTACACAATTTTTACTGAGCTAAATAGTCAATTTGTAGTCTTTTTTGAGCTACATAGTGTTTAACAAACTTCAAAGATAAAGTTCAATGCAAACTAAGCATAGAAGAGGCTATTGAGCAAGTTAGTAGAAGTAAAGAAGATCATAGCATTAACCAAGCTTTGTAGTGTTAACTATGTCCAATAGTGTCTATAGATCTCATAGGGTTAACAAATTAGATCTAGTGTTGATTAAGTCATGTGGTGTGAAATGAGTGACCTAGTTGCTACTAAGGTTCTCAAAGTTCATTGAGTCACACAGTGTTGACTGGGAAGTGATTAGTATAGACCAATCTTCATGTTCAACTGAGTTCCAAAGATTGTCGAGAATTGACAATATTTTTCATCTATTAGAACATCACCAAGTTTGTCTTCAAAACTTGAGTTATAGTAGTTAGAATGACTTTGTAGATTATGATGGAATTTGGTATTGTAGCTAACTCCAATAAGTTGTAATTTGAATTGGTATATATGTAATGTATTGTATCATATCCAAATAATGTATGTGAAGAGTATATGATGAGAAGAAAAGAAAATTTAAGAAGGCTACAAGTAGTATAAGGGACATCAAAGTATTATTTATAAAATTCAAGTGATCATTGTAATACAAGGAATCTCAACCAACAAATTAGAGTTGTGGATCAGAGATTAGCAATTGGTTCATCCAAATAGGTTCATTAGCCACATCCTTTAACAAGGTATAATTAATAGCCTTTTTCTAAAACTCTTAACTAAGTGCATACTTCATTGTATGTTTGTAAATCCTTTTACAAGGTGGACCTCATAGTCTGTATTGCTCCTAATAGAGCAAATCACCAGAAGTAGTCAATTATAAGCCTTAATAGGTTAACATTATAGTGCAGTAATAAAGCATGTGGGTATCATCCCCACTCAAGTCTTACTTTCTAATTGGAAGCCTTTTGGGTCACCATATCTTATGTCAAAGTGTTATGAATGTTTATATTCTTTCATTCTTTCATGCATGCAATTGGATCATAATATTATATGAAGGATTAATTGGTGAAGTAAGATAAATTTTTATTGGTTCTTAATTCATCCCTCCCCTCTTAGTAACCTTGCCTACCTTATATTTCCAATATTGTTCCTTTTACTTTTTCCAACACAACTATCTAGTATCTTCTCAATCTCCTTTATAGCCAAACTAGTTGTTGGAATACTCCACTAGGCTTCTAAAACTTCATCCCCATCGCATCCTTCATACTACTTTGTCAAATCTTAAATGTTTAATATTTGGTGAAATATTCAATTCATATGGAAACTCCACTTCATAGGAATTTCTAGAATCAAGCCTTTTCACTATCTTGCATGGTCCAAACTTCTTCATTTTCAGCTTATTATATGTACCCACCAGAAAATGCTCTTTTCTCAAATAAACCATTACTCCATCTCCAATCTAAAATTTCTTATGAAATGTCCCTTTACTAATTTTTTATGATATTTCCAGCCTCAAATCAGAACTTTAAAATCAAACAACCAATATTACAAAGATCTGTCAATTCTCCAATAAAACCCAAATCGGGTATGTCCAAATTAGTGCCAAAAAAAACTTCACAACTTCACGAATTGTTAATAAATCTGAAAATGGACATTTTTACAGAAATTTCAGCAGCATAACAGCCTACAAAATGACATTTCCAGATTTGTACAGCCCTTACACAACAGATCACAAATGTAGAGCAAAACTATGCTCAATCGGGCTCCCGAAATTAACACCAAAATGCCCGAAAACACCAAAAAACACTCATAAATTATCTCAGAAGTTTGATCACAACCCAATGCATATATTCGGCTCTATTTTAACATCATAAAGTCTGAAATACAACAGCAAACCAAACTGATATGAAACACTCAACTGAAAACCCAAATTCAAACCAAAAACAATCCCCGAAAACACCCAAATCGGCACTATTCAGCACAAGGGCAAACTCTATATGAGCATGCACATGGAATGGCTTCAAACTCCTGTCCTTAGCCTTCCTGGAAACCTGCAAACTCCCGTTCTTGGGTCTCCTTCTCCACAGGTTTGGCAGCCTCTGAAGAACAACAAGAAAATTAGCAAGAATCAAGATGTAGAATGAGCCCAAAATGCCTCCAAACCCCTTTTAAAGAGGGCATAACCCTAACTCACGTCCAAGAGGGGTTAATAAAATATAATTTAATAATAATTTTTATTTATTAGTCCATTGGTTTCCAAAGATTAACCCCTTTTTCCGAAATTTCACCTTTTTGGAGCCTGCCTGCCTTAACAAAGTTTATTTTTTTTTAATTATTTGAATAGGGGACATGACAAGTCCTTCCCTCCCAAATATTGCTTGTCCTCAAGCAATGAAGGTTGGAATTCTCAAGAATATGTTCTCCTTCCCAAGTTGCATCCTCTAGTGGTAATCCTTTCCATTTGACCAAATGCTCTATGATGCTCCTATTTCTCAACCTTTTCTCTCTTGTATCCAAAATTTCTTCTGGTATCAAAACTAATTTCCCTTCATCATCAAGAGGTGGTAATTCTGTAGATACTATGGTTTGCTGGCCTATAACCTTCTTTAAGCAAGATACATGAAAAATATTATGTATTTTGCTGTTTGGTGGGAGCTCCAATTCATAAGCTACCTCTCCTACCTTATTGATGATTTTATAAGGCCCATAGAACCTTGGCTTGAGTTTCTCTGCCCCACTTCTCTTCAAGGTGCTTTGCTTATATGGCTGCAACCTAACAAATACCAAATCTCCCACCTCAAAAGATCTTTCAATCCTTTTCCTATCAGCATATATCTTTTGTTGGTTTTGTGCATGTTGTAGATTATTCTTGAGGGACCTTATTATGTCTTGGCTTTTCTTGATGAAATCACTTGCTGCGGGTACTCTGCTATCGGAAAGTATTAGATCAACAAAGGAAAGGGCATCGTAACCATAAAGAGCATGAAAAGGAGGCATACCAATAGACATGTGATGAGATGTATTGTAACAATACTCCCCTAGGTGTAACCATTTCACCCAAGCATGTTGTTGATTTGAAACATAGTTCCTCAAATATCCTTCTATCCATTTATTAACTATCTCTGTTTGTCCATCTGTTTGAGGGTGATAGCTAGTACTGGGAGTGAGTTCAGTTCCTGCCAAATGAAAGAGCTCCTTCCAAAAAGAGCTAAGGAATCTACTGTCCCGGTCACTAACAATGTTTCTAGGCAAACCATGTAATCTAAAAATTTCCTTGAAGAACAATTCAGCCACTTGTGATGCCTTGAAATCAGATGTGATAGGAAAGAAATGTGCATACTTAGTTAGTCTATCTACCACCACATATATGCAATCCTTACCTTGAACCTTGGGCAACCCAGTGATGAAATCCATGGAAATACTTTCCCATTTTTGTTCAGGAATAGGAAGTGGCTGCAACAACCCTGCAGGAAAATTTTGCTCACTCTTGCTTTGTTGGCATACCATACATTCCTTAATGTGTTTAAGGACATCCTCCTTCATACCCTTCCATGAAAACTGCTCTCGAATTTGCCTGTATGTCTTGAAGTATCCCTGGTGACCAGCCAAAGGTGTGTCATGAAAAGCCCTCAATATCCTCTCCTTAGTTTTTGACCCTGGTACTAAGAAGATCCTGTTCTTGTAATAAATCAATTCATCAACAACCTTGTACCTATTATCATCCACTAACTTATCCAAAATCTTGGTGGCAAATGAATCTTTAGCATACTCTAAAATTATGGAGACTTTCCAATCAGCAGAGATAGATGATAAGGAACACAAAGTGGGCTTTCTTGAGAGAGCATCAGCAACCACATTATTCTTTCCTTTCATGTATTCAATATCAAAATCATAAGCTTGCAATTTGCTTACCCATTTTTGTTGACGATCATTCAAATCCCTTTGGTTCAAGAAGAACCTGAGGCTATTATGGTTTGTCTTTACAATGAATCTCCCACATACCAAATATTGTCTAAACTTATGAAGTGCATGCATGATTGCCAACATTTCCTTATCATAGATGGAGTACCCTTTCTCTGATTGATTTAATTTTCGACTCTCAAATGCTATTGGATGTCCCCTTTGAGTTAGGACAGCCCCTATACCTTCTCCTGAAGCATCACATTCAACAACAAAAGGTAAAGAGAAATCTGGAATTGCAAGCACAGGGCATGAACTCATTACCTCCTTAAGCTTATCAAATGTTTTTTGTGCCTCTTCTGTCCAAACAAAAGCTCCTTTCTTTGTCAAATTAGTCAAGGGGGCAGCAAGCTGAGAAAATCCCTTGGCAAATCTCCTATAGTAGCTACACAACCCGAAGAAACCTCTCAACTGTGTAAGATTAGTGGGTGGAGGCCAATCCAAAATTGCCTGGATTTTTTGTTGATCAACCTGTACTCCTTTAGAGCTTATAATATGTCCCAAATATAGGATCTCTGTCAAACCAAACTCACATTTAGATAGCTTAGCATAGAAGGATTGCTGCTCCAAGATTCCCAAAATAGTGTCTATGTGCTTTAGATGCTCTTCCCATGTTTTACTGTATATCAAGATATCATCAAAAAATACCAAAACAAATTTTCGAAGATGCTGACTGAATACCTTATTCATACAAGATTGGAATGTTGCTGGTGCATTAGTGAGTCCAAATGGCATAACAAGAAATTCAAAGTGCCCATAGTGACATCTGAAAGCAGTCTTTTCCACATCTTCACTCCTCATTCGGATTTGATGGTAGCCTGATCTTAAGTCAATTTTTGAGAAGTATACAGCACCATGTAACTCATCAATGAGTTCATCTATGCGTGGTATGGGATACCTATTTTTTATGGTCTTCTTGTTTAGAGCCCTGTAGTCTATACACATTCTCATTGTACCATCCTTTTTCTTGACAAGTACCACAGATGATGCAAATGGGCTAGAGCTAGGCCTTATGAATCCCATGTCCAGGAGTTCTTTAATAGTTTTTTCAATTTCTTCCTTATAACCTCTTGGATGGCAGTATGGGGTTGTTATAACTAGTTTGGCACCCTGTTCTAACTCTATAACATGCTCAAAACCTCTATCTGGTGGTAATCCTGGAGGCAAGTCATTGAAAACTATACTATGCTTATCAAGAATATTTTGAATTTCAAAATGGAAATTACCTTGATTCTTGGGAGAGCTTGTTGGTTGGATTATGACTCCTGCTGCCCATGTTACTTGTCCTCTTCGAAAAGTCCTCTCCATCCTCTTTGCAGAGACCGCCTTAGGTGCTCCATTTGATAACCCTCTCAATATGACTTCTTTCCCATTGGAATGAAATTTAAACTCCATAGTTTGATGGTTCATGTAATAGCCTCCGATAGAGTGCAACCATTGAACACCCAATACAAGATCTGTCTCCCCAATACCAACCACATAGAAGTCATCACATAACTCATAATCTCCTAAGGTCATCTTGAGTTGTTTCACCACCCGTGTGCAAGGCATAGTGAATCCATTAGCTACAGTAACATTGAATCCCTCAAAATCTTCTGCTTTAAGCCCTCTTTTCATGACAAATCCTTCATCAATAAAATTGTGAGTTGCCCCACTATCAAGAAGAACAGTCAACCTTTGCCCTGCTAGTACCCCTCGAATTCGGAAGGGATGGTATCTTGGGACTCCTGATAATGCTGCTAAAGTGCCATCCTTGCTGATTTCTTTTACTTTCTCTTCTTCTACCTCCTCCTTAGTATCATGAAATTCCTCATGCTCATCTGAATCAGATTCTGAAGCAACTTCAATATAGTGCACTTGACCTTTCCCCAAACATCTGTGTCCTGGAACCCATGGTTCTCTACAAGTAAAACAAAGTTTTTTCCTTCGTAATTCACTCCTAGTCTCTTCATCTACCTTCTTTTTTTCCACATTTGTCACATCTTTTGGTGGTAGTGTTGGGAAAGTCTTTTTCTGAAAATTTCCCTTATGTTGCCAAAGATTTGGGGGTTTTTGATTAGTGATTGATTTCATAGGCACGCACGTTTCAAGTTGCAAGCTTCTTTTGATAGCTTCCTGTAAGGTTGAGGGTGAGAAAGCCTTAACCAAACCCTTAACAGAATCTTCTAAACCATCAAGAAAAAGATAAACGATCCTCTTTTCACTCATATCAGGTACCATAACAGCCACTTTTTGAAATTCTTCTACATACTCATTAACTGATTTGGTTTGCTTCAACTTTGACAATTCTTTAAAGTACTCTTCATCATCCTTGAGGTCAAATCTATCTATCACCCTTTGACTGAAATCTTCAAATGTAGTTACCTGATCGTGACCTTGAGTAGTCATTCCATGATACCACCAATCATAGGCTGCATCTTCCAAGTGTAGACTTGCAAATTGAATAGCATCACTCTCTTTCATGGGGTTGAGTGTGAAGAAAGTTTGTAATTTTTGTAGCCATGCTCTAGCTGAAATTTTATTTGTTCCATCAAAAGTAGGCGCTGTAAACTTGCTTATTTTATTTTTGAGCTCTCTTCCACTTGTGTCATGCTCCCTCCTATTCTCTTTCTTGGGCATCAAAGCGTTCATCATATCCACATATTCTTTAAAAGGAACTGAACTACGAAAGTCATCATCTAAGCCATTGTAAGTAGCTCTTAATGTAATCAAATTACCTGTAACCTCTTCCACTGGATTAATGGCTGGATTTGGTACTGGTGGCTCATCTGCAGGCAAGAAAATAGATTTGGATGATTTAGATGGTGTGGATCTCCCATTTCTCGGCTCCTCTGAAGTGCTCCCTTTCTCATTAATAGATGCAATTCCTTGTAATTTTTCTGTCAATATTCGCAAAGCCTCTCTAGTTTCCGCGAAACCATCCACTGTTTGCTTCTGAGTATTTTGGATGTCTTGGAAGAATTTCTTTGCCATCTCATCTGGATCAGCCATACTTTTTTCTTCCTTGGATTTTGTACTTTTGCTTTCAACTGGGGGTTTGATCAAAATTTCTTTATTCTTTTCTCGCTGCAAATATCTTTTTTCTCTTTCACTTAGTTGCATGCAATCATAAAATATGACATGCAAGATCTGGGTAGTTATCAAAACTTGACATGCAAGATCTGGGTAGTTGTTAAAACTGACATGCAACTTCTACAAACCCTCAGGCTGGCAAGATCACGGCTCTGATACCACTGAAATGTCCCTTTACTAATTTTTTATGATATTTCCAGCCTCAAATCAGAACTTTAAAATCAAACAACCAATATTACAAAGATCTGTCAATTCTCCAATAAAACCCAAATCGGGTATGTCCAAATTAGTGCCAAAAAAAACTTCACAACTTCACGAATTGTTAATAAATCTGAAAATGGACATTTTTACAGAAATTTCAGCAGCATAACAGCCTACAAAATGACATTTCCAGATTTGTACAGCCCTTACACAACAGATCACAAATGTAGAGCAAAACTATGCTCAATCGGGCTCCCGAAATTAACACCAAAATGCCCGAAAACACCAAAAAACACTCATAAATTATCTCAGAAGTTTGATCACGACCCAATGCATATATTCGGCTCTATTTTAACATCATAAAGTCTGAAATACAACAGCAAACCAAACTGATATGAAACATTCAACTGAAAACCCAAATTCAAACCAAAAACAATCCCCGAAAACACCCAAATCGGCACTATTCAGCACAAGGGCAAACTCTGTATGAGCATGCACATGGAATGGCTTCAAACTCCCGTCCTTAGCCTTCCTGGAAACCTGCAAACTCCCGTTCTTGGGTCTCCTTCTCCACAGGTTTGGCAGCCTCTGAAGAACAACAAGAAAATTAGCAAGAATCAAGATGTAGAATGAGCCCAAAATGCCTCCAAACCCCTTTTAAAGAGGGCATAACCCTAACTCACGTCCAAGAGGGGTTAATAAAATATAATTTAATAATAATTTTTATTTATTAGTCCATTGGTTTCCAAAGATTAACCCCTTTTTCCGAAATTTCACCTTTTTGGAGCCTGCCTGCCTTAACAAAGTTTATTTTTTTTTAAATTATTTGAATAGGGGACATGACATCTTATATCTCCTTTTCATATATTTCTTGGCCTTGTATTGTGTATTCATATTTCTAATGTGCTTCCTCACCTCATCATTAATGTTCTTCAAATGTTCAACAAATTCTTCTACTTTTGCACTCCCTATCTTTTCTTTATCCAACCATCACAATTTAGAAACATTTCTGAGAATACTCCCATATACACTCTAGAATGGTGATTTATGAGTACTACTATTGATAGAATTATTATATGTGAACTCTTCCTATAGTAAAATCAAATCCCATCCTTGTGGTTTATCTCCAACCAAACATTTCAAAAAACTTACCAAATTGTGATTCACAACTTCTATCTATCCATCAATCTTTGGATGATGTTATAAATTGAACTTCAAATCTATCTTCAATTTCTTCCACAATGTATGCTAAAAATACACAACAAACTTAATATCTCAATCTAAAACTATATTCTTTGGTAGACCATGTAATCTCACCACTTCTTTGAGAAATAACTTTGCCACATGAACATCATCGCTAGTCTTCTTGCAAGAAATGAAATATGCCATCTTTGAAAACCTGTCAACCACCACAAATATAGAATCATGCCCTCATTGAGTCCTTGGTAATCTATGAACAAGCCCATACTAACATCCTCCCATGACTTCTCTAGTACAGGTAATGGCTGGTACAACCTCATATTTTGCTTCACACCTTTTGCCATCTGACATACTCTATAACTCTATACATACTTTTTCGCATCTTGCTACAACTGTGGCCAACAATAGTTCTCAACAACCAAAGAAATGGTTTTATCTTAACCAAAGTGTCCAACCAATCCTCCACTATGCTTCTCCTTGATGAGATTATCTATCATTGAACTTCTTTGAATGCATAACTAGCTTCCTTTAAAAAAAATACCATCTATTACAAGAAAGTGTCAATTTAATTTAATTTATTAAATTACCTTTACTCCCTTCTTAAGATTTCACTTTATGCACCTTTAATTCTCATTTAATAATTAATTAGTAATTATTAAATGAAATTTACCCCTTAGGGTTTCCCTTTTAGCTGTTCGATCTCCTTCTATAAGGATTGATCTTTTGTAATTATCTCACATTCTTTTTCATTCTAATAATACATTTTCATATTTTTAGAGCAAAACCCCTACCTATTCTTTGTTATTTCTTCCTTGTGATAGGTATTTGTTTGTAGGTATTCTTCAATTTTTGTGGACTTATATTACTCAAACCCTTCATCATATTAGATCCCAATCTATTGCAGCTTGTTTAGTATTTGGAGAAAAATAAGAATGAGGGTTTGACAAAAGAGATCTAGTGTTTTTCAAGTATTTTATGAGAAAATAGGGGGTTCTTTGATTTTCAAAGTACTTTGGGTAAACAAACCTCACGGTTCGATTCAATAGGCATCAAAACCCCTATTTTTATATAAATTTTGTCAATTATAGAGAATGTTTCTCTAGGAGGCCAAAAACATTTGCATACTAGGGTCATATGGCCTTTGGCACATAAAATGAGATAAACTTTTTTTTTAAATAAAAAAAAATAACACAAACATGTTTTTTTAATGCTACGATTTAATTTTTGACTACATGGTTAACAAACTATTGGTGGTTTGTAGTAGCCACTACTAGTGGTGATTTCAACCATAGCCATGTCACCACCCATTGGCCACCCAAACACCATTGCCGCCAGTCTCCAACACCACCCTTTGGCCACCAACGAGCCACCAGTGCACTGCCTGAGTGCCACCACTATGGTGGTGCATAATCTTTTTTATTATAAAAATATAGATATTTTCTTCTCATTTGAGGGGCCTTGTCAATTTTTGGTGGTATCTTGAGCATATGGGGGTCTTTTTTCATTCTGAAAGAAGCACTAGCAAGCTGGATTAGATATGGAGACAATGGTGAAGGTATTTTTTGGATTTTTTTCTATTGTAGTTTCGCAATGCACACCCCATTTCTCCTAAAAATGGGGACCCCCTAGTAAATTTGTTGAATCTTGTAGATCCCTAGTCTATGGTGTGAGTCATTATTTGGACTCTACCTAGAGTTTGGGTCCTATTTTTGTCCACTAACTAGGAAAACCTAGGTACCAAAATTGAGAAATTTGGAGTTAAAAGGTGATTTTTGTGTTAAGGTGTGTACTAGCACACCTAGTACACATGCCCACATATCATAGGTGCATAGTGTGCTAGATGAACTAGTGTGGTTGCACTTCCCTTTGGAGGTATGTACCTATGCACATGCATAGGTGTACACATCCAAAGGGTGCATATGATCCTAGGTCTATAAATACATAGGACCACCTTCCCCTCTCCTCATTCTTCTTTGCATGCTCCTTGATCCTACACATCCACACCATTAAAGGTGTGTAAACCTACAAGAACACAAAAAAAAATAAGTTAAAGACACTATAAAGGTGTGCATGCACACACCAATCCAAGGTGCACACATGCACAAATTTATTTATATCTCCAAAAGAAAAATGCCCAAAAGAAACACTAAGGTAATGGTGCACATATGTGCACCTTGTCAAGGTGCACATGTGCACACCATTGTTTTAAAGCCTTAATGCCAAAAAAATGAAAGGGTGCACACTTTAGTAATTAAAACAACCTTGACCCCCTATTTCACACACTTTACAATGTGCACAATAGCGTGCACATGCATGTGCACAATAGTGTGCATATGCATGTGCACAAACTATCAAGGTCACACCTATGTAGGTGCACAATTATGCATAAAATAAGTTCTTTAAGGCATTTAAGCACACCTAGTGCACCTATCAAGGTGTAAAAGGTGAGCTAAATTGAATTTTAGGGTTTTTAAAAGGGAATTAAGTGTTTTTTATACTCTTTTGATATTTTGGGTCTAATTTTATGGCAATTAGGGTTTTTTAGTATTTAATTCTCACTCTTTGGACTAATGACTATCCTTTTTATGCAGATAAAATGGCTTCCTCATCATCTTCACTTGCAAAAAGGATGGCTTCAAATCCCATAGTATTCAGATTCCAAGCAATACCAAAGAAATCATGTTTTCAAGATGAACATTTAGAGATTAGAGATACTAAGTTGGGACACATTGACTAGAATACATTCCTTATACTCTTCAATAAACCTAAAGGGAGATCCCCAATGGTGTTGACACTTATGAGATCATGGTAGGTCAATGAAGCATCTCATCCTACATTAGTGCAATCCTTGGAGATTATCATGGCATTGGTAGAAAACTATATGTCAAAGGAAATATTTGTTAAAAGTATCACAGAAAAGATAGTCTTGGACCTAAGACCGAGGAATATTGAGAATGTTTTCCATCTTCCTAGAGAAAATCAATATGTGAAGATAACTTATCATCAAGTAGAAAGATGGTATAGGGATAATGAGAAGAAAGCCAAGGAGATACTACAACCATCATTTTTTATTGATAAAAAACTATTTGGATGGAAAGCAAGAAAGGTAGACATGACTAGAGGGTATAAAAAGGACAACATTAGTTATGCTATTATACTTTTGAGTAGGATCATGGGTCTACTGATAGCTAGGAACCTTCACATCTAGATGGTACATTTCATAGAGTCCATCAGAATGGAAAAAATGCCAATTGATTGGGCCACAATACTAAGTCAAAACATAGATGAACTACTAGTAGGACTTAAAGTCAACCCAAATTTTTACGTGAGGTCACATTTGGTGTAACTATATAACAAGGAAATAATGCAAGATTCTAATGCTTGGCCCTATGTGATATATCATCAATTAGTAAAGAAGAAGCTCTCAGATCATAGAAAAGAATTTTAGATAGTGAATGATTCCTTCATATTTGAAATCATCTATTTCATAGAGGGTGATTATTCTAAGAGGATGTTAGTGGAGGTAACAGAAAAGATCATAGAGATTGGTGCCTATTATATCCAATTTAAAACATTCACTTACCTAAGGGTAGCTGGTACAATGGAAAATCTAAAGAAATTCTTGAGATATCCATTGGATAGGCTAATTCTATTGGAGATTACAAGATAACTCACATCTGCATATGATAGAGTGAGAAAAAAGCATAAGAAGACATAGGTATGGCCTATTACTAGAGGTACATTTTAGGTGAGGCAGAAGTAGGATATCATGAGTTTTGACTCATAGTAGGATCAATATCCCTTGGAAGATTACAACTACCCTCTATAAGGAAACTTGCAAGAAAGAATATAACTATTTCTACATAACCCATAATAGATCTAAAATAAATATGCAATTAAAATCCACATGCAAGAGAATAGACAACACACCCAAAAAAATTGTGATACAAGATATACCCTAGGGAAATCCTCATTGAGGGAAAAAACCTATCTTGCAAAAGAATCCATCACCATGTATTATTCAGCAAAAACACCATTGCAAAATAGCCATGGAAGCCCTCAAAGCCATAGCTACCACCAAGTAATATATGTGAACAAGCATGAATCCACACATCCCATGCCTACTTCAAACCTTCACAAATGCTCCCTTGGCTAACTTTTCAAGCCTTGTTCCACTCAACTCTTTCCCTTTTTTCCTTCTATCTTCTCACATATCACATACAAAAACTACCCTCATGGCTTCTTATATAGTAGCAAGTCCCAAAAAACCACCAAGTGCTATTACATAAACCATGTGCTACCTAACCCATTGATCCCACATTTAATATTGGAAATTTAATTTTTTTCCCCAATATTAAATAATTACATGAAATGTCATCAAAATGCTACAATACAACACATCAAGCATATCCCATGCGAATCTTTACATGTTGTACGTCCATCTACGTGAAACATTACATAATAAAATAAAATAATATAATATAACAATATTATGCAATGTGTGCAACACCCATTATCTCAACAATCTCCTACTTGTTGTATGCATTGCATAGGGTCAATCCATAGCCACATAAATGAACTATGTAACAATCCTTCCTAGCACATTCACCATCATAGATCAAAGTACATGAAGTACTCCATCCTAGTACCTATTAGTAAACAATTTTCCTCATAAATGTTCATACATAAGAATAGAGAAAAAGAATGTAAACTAACAAATGAATTCCTATAGAAGAGGCTAACGAATTCTCTGCTTAAAGTTTCTTCAATGAAAAAAGGCATAGCTACCTTTATTACAATGATAATTCTTTGATCTAAAGACTCAACATAATGACCTTTTCAGAAAAAAATCTGTTGAAAGTGTCAAATCAACTTATTTTATCTCATCAATACAAAAAAAAAAAAAAAATTATGCAAAAAAACCACTCGATCTTAATTATCAAGATTATCCACATAGTTTAAAATTAAACCATCGAGTAGGCAAATTTGACAAAGTTAATCTCTTATAGCATCCCAAGTTCCAAATTGAAAATCTCAAAACCAATAACAAACACAGCCAAAAGCTTAAACAATATCTTTATAAATACTAATTTAAATAGGTAGATAATAGTATCTACTTACAAAGCTTTTAACCACAAATCAAACTATAGAATTTGATTGTATCTGCATAATTCTGAAATGCTACTTCTAAACTTGGAATAAAACCACAAACAAAAATAGTTTTGTCTATCAATCTGCTCGAGAATTCTAACCCCTACACCATACTAATTATTACATATATATAGGCATGGGGCTGGACTACTACTAAAATTATCTCGCCATAAGTTAATTGTCTTCGGTTAAAATAATTGCTAACTTGAAATGCAAGAAAAGAAAAAAGGAAAAAGAAAATATAACTAAGGAATTAAGTGTAACTACTTGTGTTAATCAGGTAGCAGTGTCTCCATTAGCCATGCCTTTTGCCATTGTCCACATTTCATAGGTAGTCGAAAAGGCTGAAATAATGGATTGATGTGGAAAACCAATATAGGAGAACCTTTACTTCTAGATTTCTTTCATCTTCTTTAGTTCAGCAACCTTTTCTTCATTCATTTCCAAATGCTTTAGATTGATGATTAACATAGCCTCAATATGTGCCATGTTAGAAAAGTCTTGCTTAGCTTGTGCCTTCTTGTCTTACCATTTTTGAAACTTCTTCTAAACCTCTTTGATCATCTCATCTGATTGGGCAATGGAGTCATCTTCCTTTCCCATGAACTATTTGGAAAACCATTTAAGGTCATTTTGAATAATCTAGTGTATAACCTTAAGTTCTTGCAATGCCTCTTTAATTCCAATTACCCCTTGTTTTAGTGCTTCATTCCTCCATTCGATGTAGTCTTTGATGACATACAGGGCCTTTTCATCTAGACCAGCTCTAGGGCATTTAGCCTAGAATTTCTATTAATCGAATTCTTGCATATCCTCTAACCACATTACCACCTTTGCCCAGTTATTCTTCTCCTTTTCATATCCTTCGTTGCTTGTCTCTACCTTTTTAGAAATGTTTGATATTTCCTTTGAGGCATGGTCCAAGTGACCTATGTGCTTTACAGTGTCATGCAGAACATCCTAAACCCATTCACCTGCTACTTTTGCTACCGCTTTGCACTTATGCAGATTCTCCAATGATTGTTGATTGGTCACAGAGGACACATAAATGATTGTTGACATTTCATGGATTGGCTTTGCTTCAGGATGAAGGATAGCATTAATATATTGCACCACGTTTTTGATTGTTTCCTTCATTTCCTGCTTATCTTGTCCATCTTTCCATACTTTATGTCCAATCTTTTTATTAGATGCTTCAAAGAATTCCATGTCTACTTTGCGATTCCCTTTTCCCAAGTCAACCTTTGTTATCTGGTAGTCTTGAGGAACCACAAAATCATGTGAGCTTCCATCTAGTGGTGTAGCTATTTTTGTTGCCCAACATCCTGAATTCTTATCAAAATCAATCCTTACCTCAATTTTTTCTTTCTTTACTTTAGGTGTCTTACCAAGACACTTACTAACCAAATCATCAATTGACATTGATATTGGGACTATGCTTCTTTTCTTCTCCATTGATGTCTCTAGCCATTTAGGCATAGCCTAATCTTTTTTTGTAGTAGGGGAGCATTTGACCAAGGTGAGGTTACTCTCCTGGCCTTTGGTAGTCACTAACAAGTTCTAGGATTTAGGTACATTATCCACCATAGGTGGGTCTTCTGCTACCTCCAAGTCAACAGTTATGGTGTTCTTACTTCTGATGATTGATGTCTTCTTTGTTCTTGAATAGGTTATCCTCTTGCTCTTTGGAGTTGCTTCTTGAACTTAAAGTTGAAGTGAGACCTGCAACAAGATCAGGAACATCTCGATTAGTTTTTTGTTTGGGAGTCTTTTTATCTTTACTTTTTGAAATCTTCCCAGAAAGGTCTAGAGTAGCAACTACCTTTAATTTTATCCATTTAGCAGTTCTATCTATTACATCTTTAGTACGAGCATAGACATCATTTTCTTCCCTTTTTCCCCAATCCATTTCAAGAATGAGCATGCATTCAATCTGGTCAATATAAAATTGATCAAGCACTTCTTCAGAATCTTCATCTTTTAATCCATAAGTATCCAACTCCACATTAATCATAATGATCTACTTAATGGTTAGGTGTGACCACAACCTTTTCCTTACTTCAAATTCATTAAGGTAATTGGCCCAAAAATCTTCTAATTGTGGGGAGTGAACCAAGGATACTATGTTCTTAAAATTGTTTCTGAAAAAGCCAGTATAGTCAAAATCTAACCAAGAAATGAAAGGCTTAAAGCATAAGTGGGTTAATGATTTTGCTACCAATACAACTTCTTTCAGACTGGTCCATCTATAGTGTCCAATCTCAATAGGGAAGAATGTTGAAGAAGATTTTTTTGAAATCTGAAAAGACTCAACCACAGAAACAAATTGCCTACATATCTCAGATAACACTGCAGAGTCTGAACAATAACATGGTAAATTTAAAGGTTCATCAAAAAAACCACTCACTCTAATATATGTAAATCTAGGGAATTGAATGTAAAAGCAACCATATATTTGCACAACCTACATAGTTTCTTCTGACATCCTATCATTCTCTCGACCTTGGAGTTCAAATATCAATTTCCCTAGAAAGACATCATTTACCTTTTTGAAGTCATTGCATAATGTAGTTTCCTGAAGATCATTGTAATACTAGTAGATGGGCATGTCATCAACCCAAGGTGTATGTGGAAGATTCTCCCATTCCTTAGATGCCACTAGGATGTAAATTAGATAAGAAGCCAAGAAAAATGGACCACAATTGTTAACAGCTATTAAAACCCTATGCAGGTTTTTTGCTATAAGATCAGAGCAATCAATGAGCTTAATTCCTTCAATGATCTTCTATATGAAAAAGTACATCCATGACTCCCAGTGGAATGCATGCTCATTTCCCTTAATCCTATTTAGTAGGAGAACAATGTCTATGATTTCTTTTATAAAATACTCAATAGTCAATGGCTTAGGCAATCTAGAACCTCCCACAGCTAGTTTCAAAAGCCAGGACTAAGCTATCTTGTTATCATAGTTGCTTTTGTTTTTGACATATAGGCGTTCAGCTTCTTTGAACATCCCTGGCTTGTAAGGTTCCCTGTGAGGAAACCTAAAGGCTAAATAGACACTGGTTCTATTGATTTTAACAATCACTTCCCCTGAGACTTTCTTAATGCACTTGGAAATAGGGTCATAATGGCTTGCACATTGAGGACAAGTTTTGGGTATGTGATTGCAGTGGGAAAAGTGGTGGCTTCTAATAATCCACTATCAACTAGCCTCTAGTAAATAGGGCTTGACTGGGGGTTTTTGGTTCATTCAACAATATCAAATAAATTTTTATTTACTAGAAACATACCATGAATTTTAGGCAATGAACTAAGCAAAGATGGCTTCTCTAACTTGGGCATTTTAGGATGGAAAAGTGTCATGATTGCTAAGAAAGATAAGTTTACAAGATATGGCTTGAAATATCTCAAAACAAAGCAAACACAATTGAAATGCAAAGGGTTATGGAAATGCACTTATAGTTTGATAAAGACATAGCCTGCAATTCGCCCTTCTTACCTAATAGCGCTAGAATTTCTTTGGAGAAAGTGGAATGAGTGGGAAGGCTTAAAATGAATGCATTTGAGGGATGATTTGTACAAAAGATTGTAGCAAAAATTTGTCAAGTAAGTACAATAATTACTTATTCATATGACATGCATTGGAAAAGACACTGCGGGTGCTTTGTTTTAAATACTTTATCAAATTTGCATGTATCCTGTTATGTTAAGTGATCATGAAATGATAACTTTAGCCCTTAATCAAATATTTCCCTATCCAAATGCATAATGCCTTAAACCCTTACATTCATAACTTTGCATGTCTTGGGAAGTGCTATATTGGGACCCACCTTGATTTGGCTCAAAAATTTGAAACGTACATACAAATTTTGTTAGTGTGCAACATCAACACTTGAAGCTGAAGTTGAAGTTTTGGGTGGTTGGGTTTCAACTTCTACTTTGACTTTACTAAGGATGACTTGAGAAAAGAAGCTAGGCTTGACATATGAAGATAGACGCAGACTCAAACTTGAAGTTGAAGTAAACTAAAACTTCAAGTTCAACTTCAAGGGAAGAAGACTTGGGACCAAAACATTCAAGGGTGCGAGAAAAATATAAGTGCTAATAGTACCCACAACAAAATCAAAGTATCCAACATCTCAAACATGAATGATGCCAACTCCTATTATGTCACTACCACCAGACATACATAGAAGCCATCTAAAGAGAAAGCCACCCAACCTGTTGCATTAGAAGATCATAAAATCATGTACCAACTAAAAAATGCCAAGCACAAAAACCTAATCCAAAGGTAATCACATCTATCCATAGTTGTCAAAATATCCATAGCTAAAATAGCACCCACAACAAGTGTCAAACCTATCCTCCAAATGGTATAGAAAGTGAATTTTAAATCACTGACATATGCAATATGTAACCTCCAATCACAAACCTCAAAAGTAATACCTACCATATATATACCATAAAACTCCCACTATAAAAGACAATGTCAAATTTGTAACCAATCCACTCACGACATCTCAAAGAAGTGAATCCATGTAGTCTCAAGGACATCCACAATACATAAACCAATAACTTGCAAGAGCAACTCTCATAAAAAATCTTGAACACTCTCCTAGGCTCTTGATAACCAACAAAGGAAGGAGATAATGAAATAACCATGTCATCTCTCTCATGACATACATGATCACAAACCAATGATCACAATCTCTAAAAAATCTCAAATCCAATGTAAGTAAAACTGAACATCCAGGAAGATAACCAAGATCAAAGAGAAACCATGCAAATCATAACCTATATCATGTCCTTCTACATGCACCTCTAGATGTAAACTATGCAAGTATTATCTCCTCCATAAAACCTCAAAAAGAAGCCACAAAAACACCTAAACTATACCATATAATTAATCATGGATGCATGCCTCTCACAAGAAGAACAAACTCATAAACCATTCCTAAATCAAGGAATAACCATTCCTAATCCAAGGAATATGCTCAATATAAGACCCTCTCCCAAACTCAACCAACATAACAACATATGAAAATGGAGATAACCAATGCTAATACATCTCTCAAATGAACCCTCTAAAACTAACTCATGTACCATAGCTCAAGATCCATATCTATGAAAGACAACCATAAATATAATGCAACTGAGAGAAACAATGGGCTATACCTCTCAAGTAGAAAACCACTGAGTAGACCAAGAGTGGGGAATGAGAATTCCCATAAAGATATCCAAGTCTCCAACCAAGACTCATCTAAGAAAAATCTCCTTTTAAGTCCATATCAAGTGAATCACCCTCAAACTCTCTTGCTAAAACCATTAACCATTCCAATAAATACTTCTCTAATCCAGGAGAAATCAGCATCACCACTATCTCTAAGTATCCACAAGCACTTGTAACCAATCAATCCATGTGAACTCCAAATGAAATATAGCAATATCATGAAGTATCCAACTTGTGATTGATGTACTCAATACCAAGAAACTAAACCAAGACTAATGTCAAAGTTCCAACCATGGCCTCAAGAACATAAACATGACAACATTCTAAACCATATCAACTAAAGAGATAACATGCTCCATATGAACATACTATAACATATCACAACTCTAAACATGTATCAAGAGTATATTGTGACATAAAAATAAAACCATCCTAACACCAAGGATAACATGTCAAATGGAAGCATAAACCACACCTCTACAAAGAATCCCATTAGCCCTCAAGATGTAACCATCTCCACACACCATAGAAAAAAAACCATCTCCAAATACCATGAAGAACTATCCACACACACAAGGAAGATAACCAAGAACTCTATGAGTTCTTAAGATCTAACCATCTTAACACACCATGAAGATTACTAAGAACACCATGCAAATGTCAAAGATGCTTTTGCATTAGTAGGGTCTAAGACAAACTTCCAACAACTATAAACACTCAATAAATATATCAATGCCAACAAATCACTCAACCATAGTACCGAGTTACCTATGGCATCATAAAATTCATCTCCTTCATGAAGAACATCTAGTTCTAAACTCACACAACCAATGTTTCAATACTAAGTGAAACCAAGATCTTCAAACCAAGAAGATATAAACTAAGACCAAAAAAGAATCTTGCATTGTCACCCCATCACTATCATAAGCTCTCACTAAACCATGTATCCAAGATATCCATGACATCATGATGAAAAATCATCATTTAACCATGAGTATCAACAAAGAAATCAAACCATCAAAGGACTCTGTTGGCTCTTGATTTAACAGTTTTGAAAATGACCAAGAAACTAGACAAATGCATCTAAGACTAGCAATTTCCTATGATGGATACACCTGACTGCAGTCTTGGGCCAACTATAAGGCATAACTCCTCCTTCACTTCAGGCTCTACAAGACATAGGTGGGTTAACCTTGAGGTTCTGAGATATGGTACCAGTGCATTTAAAACATAAATTTGAACCTATTAATAGTAGATGAAAACCCTTATTTCTCCTAATAACTTATGCAATGATAGAGATCTACAGTAGCTGAATCCAAATCTATGACATTCATAAGCTGAGTGAGGGTTAATTCCTTTCATCCCACTACACGAAATGGAAAACTAAATTGATTTGATTAAAAAGATTTTGTGCAAATAACATTCATATTAGTTTGCATCTGATTTAGTGACTAGTTCTTTATCCATTGAAAAATAGAGTCATTACCAGTAGGATGACCTAACTTGCTTGCATTATAATCAAGTTTATCAACTAAAATCCCCTAATCACATACTTGTGAAATATCCCCTTCATACACCTAGAAACCCTATTAGAACTATGAAGCATTTACATAACTACTGGAGTCAAAAGTAACAAAGATCTAACATACAACTCATCCAAGCTGCCTTAGATCAAATGAACATTATCCATCTAACCACAAAGTTAATGACACATGAAGAATTAGGAGACAAGATAAGAAAACTCAGTTAACTCATGTAAGTCCCCTTTTGTATTTATCCTTGGAAAGACTAAATACACAAACTGGTAACATAGAATGAAACTCTAAACAATTCACATGATCTAGCTTCAAATTTCAAAACATTAGAATAACAACACATGACATGAAAATGAAAATTTGCATAGGGTGGATGTGTGGCCTTCACTACTAGAGCTCAGCTCAATAGTCAAGAAGCAAAACCATCTACAATCCTGGTTTCAATAGTAGAACATTAGAACCCTTCTGGTATTACCTAGAGAAAATTGCCAACCTCTACAAATGAGAAGAATAATGAAAGATATAGGAAAGAAGCATTTTCTTAGATCTGATTTGAACATGACATCTGTCCACTTGGAAAAACCTTCTCAACAGGTTAAAAAATCCTTCAAACCTTTTCCCTCAACTACTGAATCAAATTTTCAATCAGTTATGGCTCGAAAAGCATCAAATATCTGAACTGTATGATTGAACAAACAACTGATTTGATTCCTGATTTTTACTCAAGGTAAAATGAAAATTAGCTTAGAAAATGGCTTCTAAAAGCCAAGGAAACACTCTAGAACTGATTTTCTTCACATCCAGACTTTACCAAGCCTTCAAAACTGCCCTGTAACAAACTCTAATGCTTCATGATGAATTAAGCCCATTGCACTGAGAATGCCCCAAAAATCACAAAACTACTTATAGCATGAACCAGTAAAATCTTGTGCACAATCTGACTTCAAATATGAAAAATTCAAGTTCTCTCGATTTCAATGGTATATAATAAGGTAGATTTTGGACAAAAAATGCCCCTATTATGGCCATTTGAAAATCTAGTCATAGAGTGTGGTTTTGCATTAAAAATGAAAAATTTAAGAAAAGTATATAGTTTGGACTATATAAAAATTCACAATATTTCAATTTTTCATTTTAATCCATTCATGCATTGATCCTCTCAATTTTCATTTTGTTTTCATTTTGTTCTCTCTCTCTCTCCTGATTTCCCCAGTCTACCATGTGTTAAACCCTAATTGACTGTGGCATTTAATTAAAAAATAATAATATTCTTTAATTTCCAATTTCTCGATTTCCTCCTCGTAGCACCGGAGGCTCCATTCATCAAGCTTCACATTCATACACTTTTAATGAAGATATTAATATTCTATTAATATTTGCTATATCTCATAGCCCTGGAGCCTCTTCACATTTCCATTTATGCCTACACGCTCCCCTTTAAATGTAAGACCGAAGGCTTTGGAAAATTCATTTGTGACCATACAATGAATGCCTTTTATGCTCTGACAACCTTGGACATAGCACTGAACCCTTTTAAGAATTGATTCACTCCTATATGTTGGGCGTATGATCGTTGGCCTTTCAAATTTCTTCTCCTGATCATCTCCTCAATACTTTCCTCGTAACATCAAGAAACCTTACAAATATACCTCCTAATCTCACGGGAGATCAGAGAAACATAAGTTTTTTCAAACCAATTATCATTCTCACACAGGTAAAAATAGTTGGGGTCTGACCTGTGGGCCCCTCACACATGAGCCTATAGCTTTAAAGTTTTGTTTCTTTTAAGACACTTCTTTTTTGCAAATTAGACTATTTAGAAAGATGAAACCTTCCCACATAATGAATATGGGACAAAGCTTCTATCTTTTCAAAATTTTGACATGTCCCTTGCTTTTTTCAAAGCCAACCCTGCCCCTATTTTTCTTTGTGGTTTGTTGCTCTTTAAAAATCGTGGAGTGCTTCTCTTTTTAAATTCTTCCCTGCCTTGATTGGCATAAGATCCCTCTTTTTTTGTTGCAAGGTGCTTTAACTATGAAGATTTCCTTTGAATGTGTAAAGCCTTCAACTAGGCAGCTTCTCTCCCTGAAGTTTGTGTGATTTTTTTAGCACAGGGTCCTTGTTTTAAGCCGTGGCTTTCTTCTTTTTATTAATGCAGATTTCTTGATTGCATGAGCTCCCTTGGACTCTACGTTGGTGGCTTGAATTTCTTCTCCTGGGAAATCACAGTTGGAAGTCCACCATATTTTATAAAGTCCGACCATAAACCAAACTTGGGCAAGAAAACCTTCCATCTTGTATAGAAGTCATAACAAGTGCAACCCAATGCATACCAACATTGATTGCTTCTAGAAAAAGATTTGCAATTGCAAGAACATTTTCATACCTCTAAAGACACAACAAGACAAAACTCTCTCCCACATGACATGCAACCCCCTCTCTGCTCCCAGTACTCATAGGTATGTTCCTCCCATTGTGAGATGAATGTTTAAAAAATTTCCCTACTTTTGGCTTCTTTTATGCATGGAGGATCCTTATTACTAACTGCTTGCATAATGCTTTGAATCGATGTGAGTTGAGTAGGTTGCTTTGACTAGTCTACTTAGCTGCAGGGTATCCTTAGTCATAGCTGCAGTTTCTTTTTTGAAACTTCATTTTTCAAAATTTCTACTCCCTATTTCCTTTAACTCCAACATGGAGGCTTGTTGAAAATTCATTGTTTGGAGGTATGGTTGATTTATTCATTCTAACCTATGAATTCTTCTTCTGATGTTGCCTTGAGGGAGCTCCTGCGATGTGTATGCCATTACTTCTTTTTAACATGCTTTGATATGCTATGGGTCTTCGTATTAAACTCTACCCACAACATTTTGTATGAGCTTAACATTACATATCACAAGAATTCAAAATATGTATTGAATGGATTGAGTTCTACATCTTCCTTTGTATTCAACATAACAGTAATGCTACGTCTTTCTTTGTAGAAGTCAAAGATTTAAAACATCCCCATGAGAAATATGATGTAGATTCTGAATACTATGCTATGTCTTCCTTCATCTTTTCCATGGGGTTCCCTTAAAAGGGTTTGGCTCTTTTGTTCAAAATAGTCTTCCTTTTAATGACTATCCTCCAAACATGGCATGTTCTTCTTATGTTATTGGCCTCTATTTTATGCCTTCTTTGCTATTGTTGTGGGAAACATTAAAAATGCATAGAGATTACTTTTATGATCATTTGTGAATCAGGAAGTCATATAATTCATGTTTATTCACAAAGTTTTTGCATTCTTACTAAGATGATGTAGTAATCAGGTAAGTCTTATTATTGCTCAAACATTTTTCATTTCTAATCCATTTCTCAGCATTTTGATGCAATTAGTTAAGCCCCAAGTGGGTTTGACTAAAAAAAAATTTGTTTTCATACTACTAAAATGCTGGATTGATCTATTGATCATTAGGAACTGATTTGAATCAAGTTCAATCATGGATTAATCAACTAAAAACTATTTTACCACTGAACTGCAAATTGTCACTTTTGCTCTAGGAGGTCTGTTGATTGGCCTTACAAACTAACCCAAACCTCTGACTAGGCTCTGAAAAATAACACACAGATTCTGTCTTTTGCATAATTTTACCATGCTGAATCTTGTCTCATGATAAATTTGGGGCCAAAAGATATTCATTTTCAAAGTTGACCTCTGAGAATTACCTGCAAACAAACACATCAAAAAACCACAAATTGGGTTTGGATTTGGCTCAAAAAACTAGGCAAACTGACACTTCGGGAGATAAAAATTAGGGCATTGGTTCTCTATCATGAGGACATTATGAATCATCAATTTGGTCTCATGATAAATAATAGGACACAAATGGTGAGAGGTCAAAGTGGGCTACCCGGATTTTGCAAATTCAAATAATGGTAGAAAAGTTATTTTTTGCAAATGGAATTGACTTAGAAAAGTGTGCATACGGATTCGTCAAGACTTAAAAACTGACACACTCAAAGTATTTTCAGAGGAAAAAATAGCGGTACAATCCATTTGATTTCACCTATTATGGATTGAGTTATAACATCCCAAACAAGGGTCCCAATCAATCTGCAAATGCTGACACCAGTAAAAAGATAGAAATTGTGTTTGGAATCGCATTTGAAAATTGATCAAATAGATTTGTCATAAGCTAAAACTTGAAACATAATAATTCTATGATGTCTACAACACAACACAAAAGGAATTTTAGCATTTTGGTCAACTGGTCAAAAGTTATAACATGTCAAATAGGGCTTCCCAAAAATATGTGCAATTTGCAAATGTGTGAAAATAGTAAACTACCAAGTTTGAGGGATTCAAAACCTAGTCAAATGAATATGAAACTGCTTGAAATCTGAAACATAGGTTCTCAGGTACGGATACTAGACACTCCCAAAGCAGCGAGTCATAAAACATTTCTAGATGTGAGATATTCAATGAAAAACATAACCTCCTATCGCTGTTTGACACTTATGGTAAAATGCAGATTTGAAATTTGCTCAAACAAGACTTCACAGAATGGCTTAGAATCTTAATTTTTCTTCATGGAATAGGTAGATTCACTAAAAGGAAGGTGTTAGAAGCATTGAACACCTCTTAGGCATCAAAAGTATAGCTGGGTACAAACTCATCAAAAAGTGTTCATAGGGCTTTATTTTCTCAACAATGCTCAAAATTCGGGCTACAATTTTGAGCACCAACAAACTCAAAGTGTACATCATGACCTCAAAAGGAAACCAAAGAACCATGATCCTCAACCAAGATATATACCACCATAACCAAATTAATAATTCAAGACAATAAATATTAAAGATGTACCTATATATCCAATCATGCCATGCCAAAATCCATGGCACCATGATCACATCCATGAACTAAGCAACTAACTATCAATGTGTCCAACATACTAGCATAAAATAACCAACCACAATCCTCTGCCATGACTATACCTAGTAACAACATCTCATCCCTTCAACATAAAAAAAAAGTAGTAAATCATGTGACTTAGGGTATAGACAACCCAAATCCAAGGCACCAATCTAGATATACATCAATAATAAAAGATCAATGGGTAAATACAACCCATAACCAAGCCATAAATGTAACCTATAAGTATAGACTGCCTACAACACTACACAAATTGTAGATCCAACATGTCATCATACATATCCAAACCAAATAATGATATCCATATCATCATGAGACTAATTTGAAATACTAAACGAGTATACAATGACATCAAATCGCAAATCTCCAAAATATACAATGTTATAAACTCACAATGCTACCATAGCCAATATATACCATAAACTTCTCAAATTAATATATCACCAAATAAAGCATGCCAAACCTATAACAAATTTGAACCAATGTGTGGATCTCTCCAATAGCCTTTTGTTGACTACTCAAAGTCCAAAATCCAACTCCATGTGCCCAATTTATGGCCTGATCTGTACTCAAAATAAATAATATTTAACTTTTAGGCTCTTAATACTTGAAAATTTGCCAAAATCATAGAACCAAACCTATAAAAATTGTAGTGCTCTAAATTATCTTTCTAATTCCTATAAGAAGTCCAAAATCTAATATCTTGAAAGAAAGTTATGGTAATTTTATTAAGATAGTCTTTTACCATTTTCACTACGATTTCTTTTTTGGTGATGAAAAATTTTGATGGGATTAAATTTAATGGCCATCATTGGCTAAAACTAAAAAGCTATTTCATTTCCTCTGAACATGGCCAAACTAGGGCATATTTTATATCAAAATTTATGAAAATGTCAACCTAGATCCAATGGTGAGGTTTGTTTTTACTCAGGAGGTTATTTCTACAAGCTCCCCCTAAAAAACTCTCATTTAAATGAAACATCTGAATAACCCTTTTGTCCAACAATTTCACATGCCCAAAATCTACCAATATCCCATCATAACAACAAATACAAAACCCTTAGATCTGCAATAAACAACTCATATATCTTGTTCTTTCTTTTATCCTCTCATGCATTCCTATGGATTCAATCTAGGATTACAATAATAAAATCATAGCTCTGATACCACTTGTAAGGAAACTTGCAAGAAAAATATAATCATTTCCACATAACCGATAATAGATCTAAAATAAATATACAATTGAAATCCACATGCAAGAGAATAGAAAACATACCCACAAAAATTGTGACATGAGATATACCTTGGGGAAACCTTTATTGAAGGAAAAAACCCAGCCTCCAAAAGCATCTATCACCATGTATTATTCAATAAAAACACCATTACAATACAACCATGGAAGCCGTTAAAGCCATAGCCACCACCAAAGAATCTATGTGAACAAGCATGAATCCACACATCCCATGTCATGCTTGCAACCTTCATAAATGCTCTCTTGGGTAACCTGTCAAGCCTTGTCCTACTCGACTCTTTCCCTTTTTTCCTTCTATCTTCTCACATCTCACATACAACAACTACCCTTGTGGCTACTTGTATAGTAGAAAGTCCCACAAAACCACCAAGTGGTATTACATAAACCATTTGCTAAAGCCATGTACTACCTAACCCATTGACCCCACATTTAATATTAGAAATTTAATTTTTTTCACCAATATTAAATAATTACATGAAATATTATCACAATGTTACAATAAAACTCATCAAGTATATCCCATGGGAATCTTTACATTTTGCACATCCATCTAGGTGCAACATTACATGATAAAATAATATAATATAAAATAACAATATTATACATTGTGTGCAACACCCACTATCTCAATACCCTCATCCCTATTTTGACAATATTGGTAGAGTTCAACATTTGGCAGGGAAATAATTTGTGCACAAAGATGCCATTGAAGATCATTGGGTGAACACAATAGACAACTATGATATCCAAATAAGGAATTATTGTAGGATGACTCTATATTTTGTAGGGAGCACCTTAAAGATAAAGGTTTCACTCAATGCTATTCAATAAGACACCCAAGATGTCTTAGATCCCTTGTATAATAGAGACAAGATATATGATAGCCCCATTATGAATGTGGAGATCGACAGGGATGAAAATGTAGATATAAACCATAGGGCTAGGAACATAGTTTAGTTGACATGGACTAGATCAAGAAGCCTTTTAACCTTGATCTAGTTCCACAAAATGTCACCTTCCAAGCCACAATACGCGTAGTAAAGGGTAAAGGTGCAAAAGTTATAGTGCCAATATTCCCTACCCAATCTCTAGTTAGGTCAAAAATGGTATATAAAAATGATAGGGATGTTGGGTACTTTAGAGAAGATAAAGGTAAAAATAAGAGGAAAAGAGATTCCCCTAAACAAGATGAGCCTATATCTAAAGCACCTCAAAAAGAGGTAGCTCAAGCACCTAAGAATGGAGAGCCTCAAAATTAAGAAGTAGCTTAGGCTCAAAATACTATACAAGTGCCCCCACCTACCAGAGAAGGGAGCGCAAAAGATGACACCACCTACTCAAAAGGAATCCTCTCCTTCAACTCCTAAGAAAGATAAGGTTGGACCTATTTTGAGAAGGATGAGAAGGCAAAAGATACAAAAGAGGGTTATACCCATCCCTTAGGTGCCTAAAACTATCCTTGAGGTAAATGAAGAGGAAGAAGATAATCTCCCTTTGAGTCATAGGACTCATTTAGCCAAGGCTTCTCAAGAAGAGAGAAGAAGAAGCTCCATTGTGCCACTGCCATCCATTCCTAAGGAGCCTATTTAAGTTATCATTTCTAAAGATGAGCAAAAACAATAGATTGATGAATAGGAGGGGCAAGAAATAGACATTTTAAACATATCTAATATTAATTTTATGCCCATGGGAACTAAAATGGTGCATGATAAGATATGAAATACACCTACCAATCAACCTTTGGGATAGGATTGGAACCAAATGCCACCTCAATCACAAGGGTTTTTAGGTACATCACCCCCACCATTTTAGGATTTGTCTTTCTTGGACAAAGTTTTACCCACTCCTCTTCCTCCTATTATAGAAGAGAAAGGACAAGAAATACATGGAGAAGAGCTAGAAAAAGGTCAGCCAATGAAGTATCAAAGGAGGGGTAGATACATGAAGAATCTGATTAGCAAACTTCTCAAGATACAAAGGCTAGAACTGTGGCTACAATAGATATAGAAAATCCAAATTTAGATTTCTCTCAGAAGGAGAAGACTTTAGAAAGGAGTGATAAGGGAAAAGGACTGACAAGCCAAACTCCCTCTTCATCCAAATATGTGTTTCCTATGGGCACTAGACTAGCCTAGCTAAAGAGGGAGGTTATGATTAGATAAAAGAGGAAGCTGAACTTGAAAAAAGAGGAGAGTATGGATGAGCTAGTGGAGCCATCAAGAAGCCTGAGCCACCTATGGTCGATTCACAAACATGGGCCTTCATAATGAAGAACTAAGATCAGGACTTGTTTGCACATGTTTCCATCCCAACTCTACATGGTGACATTAAGGATATGACTTCTAATGACAACTAGATCAAGGAGGCCCTCTTAGGAATGCTCGTGGTAGACACTACTAAATTTTTTATTACTATGGGCTTAAAGGAGCTCTTTAAGAAGGTGGATAGATATGAGTCAAAGTTGGTGATGTTGAGGAATAAAAATGAGCTCTTGAGAGGCTATTTACATGAAGTTGTGGGCCCCATTGACTTGGATAATCAAAAAATCACTCTCATTGTGGTATTGGAGAGGAGAGATTAAAAAAGTGTATCATTAGATTCATTTTTGGGCGCATTTCATAAATTGCATGACAATTTTGAGGATAAAGGTGTACAAATTATATAGTCTAATTTGAACCTATTACACCATGTTCAAACTAATGGAGATAAATTGGTATCCATAGTGGACTAGGATTTTAGGCTAATGGATGAGGTACATACATAGGGAAAAGACCTTCAAGCTAGAGATTATAAACTAAGGTATTATAAGGTATTATACACACAAAGGTTTATACAATGGATGATATTGATGAACTAGAAGATTGGATTGAAAACATAGCTACTAGAAATAAGGTAATGGAAGGATTTTATGAAGATATTCAAAAGTTGACAAACCAAACACAAGGGTAGATTTTGGAAGCTGAGAAGAATTTTAGTGTTGCCTACCTTGATATTTTTGAAGATGAGTCAAGAACTAAATTCCTTCTAGTATAATCAATGCTTCAACAATTTCAAAAAACTATTAAAGATTCTTTGTTAGAAGAAGAGATCAGACAAGTATTTAGGATAGAAGAGATATTATTGGAGTTAGACACTAAACTAGATGAATTTGTAGATATTCTTATGTAGATTAGCAACTACTGGCAAAAAATTAAAGACAAGAATAAACCATTGGATTTACTGAAACCTTTCCAAGTGGTGAAGATCATAGAGAAATTCAAGAGCAAACATCTAGACATAGCTCTAGTATAAATAGGAAGAAAACCTAGAAGCTAGAAATTTAGTCTTGACACTTGGAAAAAATTTTGATTTTTGATCCTACCACCAAGGTGTGCAAGGTGTGTAAGGTGTACAAGGTGTGCAAGGTGTGTTATTCAAAAGGTGCACTAACAGTTAACTGCTAGTTCCAAATTTAGAGCTTTCCATGGACTAAAATGCATTTTTTTGATAGTTCAACTCCTTACAAATGGTTAGAGAGGGTTGAGCTTCCATTTTTGGAACTTCTTGGGACTCTTAGATCTTCTTAGATCTTCTTTCTTCTTATCTACTACTTTTTTCTTTTCTTCAAGTCATTTAAAGGCTCATGTACCCATTAATTGATATAAATAAGGGTGGAGACCTATTAGCACCATTTGGAGAGTTAGTTTGTATATAATTAGATTTATTTTATTAGTTTTAAGCATATATTTTTATGAAGATATTACTCACTCTCAACATAAATTGAGGAGATAATTTCTTATAAATGAAAGAATGTAATATGTATTATGGACCATTATTTTGATGCAATAATATATGTTATCGATGCTCTCATTCTGAGTGTAGTTATTCTTGTTAGAGTGTGTTATTTTTGTGGATTCTTGTTTATGATAATAATGAAGCCAATATTTTTGTTGTTTTGATTTGATTTTGTGATATTTTAGTTATCGTGTTTGTCACGTGTTGAAAAATTCCATTGACGAATCAAGTTGGAGACGAGATCACCCTATTGTTCCTACATAGCTTGTTGTCTCACATGAGAACACTTTCTATGGCCTTGTGATTTGATAAGAAGAGAAACATCTTTTGGTTTTACTAAGATTCCATCAAGGATTACATCAGTGGATTTTTGGAAGCATTGCTCCTATTTTCATTGGTTTCTTAACTAATCTTTTCAATGATTTAACTTGCAAATGTGTTGTTATCATGGTTTATGTATGTTGGGAATTTTCCCTTTTATGTTATTTTCTTTCATCTCTCATTACCTTATCTTCATTATTTTCTTTACTAACCCTTGGTTCAATTAGGAATTCATATAGTTGCATTGTTAGATTGTATTCATTAAAAGAAAAGAAAATACCAAAAGCATATCTCTTTTGGTGGTTAATTTTGAAACAACAAGTAGATTGAACATCTTATCTAAAATTGGTCAAAACCAACAAAGGCCTCCCTATGAACAAACACATTGATCTTCAATTGAGCAGATTCCAATAGGTTGCAAGATTGCCTAGAACCTTGGAGCTGATCTCAAATTACCTTTTCAAGAGATGAGTTTGAAAGGATTCCTACCATTAAGCATCATGCAAAATAATAGCTCAATAGTTTCTAGTTTGGTACCTATTTTGTTCTTTAATTTCTTTGATGTCTTCCATCTTTCATGGGGTGTAACTTGTTCCTTATAGCTTTGTTTTTTATCCTAAAAAAATTTCAGAAAACTCTTCTCAAGAACTTTCCATATTCTTTGTCATTTCACTAGTATTTTATACCAGGTATTTTTGATTCACATCTGAATCTTTTTTTCTCTTTTCTCAAATACTCATTCCTTTTGTAAGCTATGGTTTGGTTTTCTGCATTGTGAGGGATATTTTTTATATTAATTTCTATTATAATATTAGCATATCAAAAAACTTGAAAACCCCTTCTAAAACAATGGTCAAGAACTCTTCTTGTCTAGTACTTCTAAACCCACACAACTATCAAACATGGAAATCCCATATGCAATGGCTTCTCTATTCAAAGGGTATGTGCTCTTATCTAGATATAGTATAGCCAATTTTTCTGAGTCAATAGTAGACTTTGCAGAATGAGAAAAAGATGGATGAAGCCATGGGTTTGATTTTTTTGAGTGATTCAGACACCTTATAGTTTCATCTTGATGAGTGTTCCACTCCTTAAGAAATGTGGGATAAGTTTAACAACTTTCTTAGCACCATCAAAAAGTTTATAGCACTTCAAATTGAGGCAGAGCTTACTTCTTTTATACCCAATTCTTTCTTCAAACAATAGAGGACTTTGTTATAGGGATTCAGGAAAGAGAAGGAAAATAAGGAATGCATCTACTTGGTTCTCTCCAAGCTTTGATGAAACTTTAAGATTTTCTCCTCTACCTTCCATTCAATTATGGATGCCTTGGATCCTAGATTTGTTATGTCGTATTTTGAGGTCTTTTATGATCGCTTCACTAGAGAGTAGTCCAAGCTTACATATTTGGATGCTATAACTAGTTCAAAGACATGGGTATTCCTTTCTCAAACATTCATAAGGAAGTGGAAGAAGAAACTGAAGCACAAGTTAGATTCAACAAGTAGTGAGAGTTCCTCCAAGCCTACTCCTAAATAAAATTCTTTGAAACCCTCTTAGAAGGGTAAATCTTCTGACCTTGATGAGTCTTCCTCCAAGACTAAGAAGTATAGGGGTGATCCTTGCAATTTTTGTGGGAAAGAAGGAAATCAAGTTTCTAGGTGTTGGAAACATCTTGAGGCTTTAGAGGAGGCCATGCAATAGCTCAGCATTGCTTCTCTAAAGCCACCATCTCCTCCTTCAAGGAAAGGACATTCTCTTTATGCACGAGCACTACCTTCTACAACTACTTGGATTCTTGATTTTGGAGCTTTACATCATATGAAATAATCATCTAATTTGGTTATCTCACTTGCTTAGAGTGTTACTACATAGATTATAGTTGGTGATTCTACATAGATTTTAGTCACAAGTTTAGGAACTAGCTCTTTAGAAGGTGGTTCATTGTTGTTCACTATAGGGTGTTCTCTTAGTTCTTTCCATTTCTACAAATTTGCATCTACCTTTTAGATTTGTTATTCTAACTCTAGAAAGACAGTAGAGTTCTAGCCATATGATGGGTTTATTAGAGACCTTCATGATCTTGACTTGGTTCTTTCTATTAGGAGTATTGATCTACAATCTAACTTATATTAGTTTGATGGCTTTGAGAGCTTCAATTCTACATGTTTTTCTCTCATTTCTCATGTAGAGACAATGAGAAAACTTTAACATTAACATTTTCTAGAAATTTTTCTAGCACGCCCCTTAGGATTCATGACAAGGGCTTAAGAACCTCCTTTATACTATAAATTGAGTGATTATATCAGGCAATGATAGATCGGTCTTTTGGTGTAATGACAAACCCACTCTAACAAGTGGTAGTAAAGCTTTGTTATAGGCTTGAAGCATCAAACCCTTGAATAACATTGAAGGTGAGATTATTGGAAATTTTTTCAAGGCTCCCCTTGGGATTTGCGACAAGGGCTTAATTGTTTCCTATGTACTATAAGTTGATTGGTTGTATTGGGAATTGATAGATTGGTCTTTTGGTGTAATAGCAACCCAACTCTAACAACATTTTGGCCATGTCAACTATAGATATCTATAGTAGATGAGTACATAGGACTAGTGAATAGGTTACCTTGGATCTCTTATTTTGATAGTATCTATCAAGCTTGTGTACTTGGAAAACATCATAGAGATCCATTTTTGGCAGGTAGATCCACATGTGCTAGGGCACCATTGGAGTTGATCTATAGTTATCTTATGTCATTTCCCACTCCATCTTTTCTAGGTGCTTGATATATGTTGACCTTCATAAATGACTTCTCTAGATGCACATGGGTGTATTTTTTTAAGTACAAGTCTAATGTCTCTAAGTCATTTAAAATCTTTAAGACATTTGTGGAGAACCAATTTGGTCTTTCTAACAGGTCTATAAACACTGACAATGGGGGGAATGTGTGAATCAGTCTTTAAGAGATTTTTGCACTGAGTATGGTTTAGAGCATTAGTTCACAGTTCCCCATACCCCTCAGCAGAATGGGGTTGCAGAGAGAAAAAAATAAAACATTTATCAATTTCTTTAAAAAAATTATTATCTTTAGCATTTTCATGCACACTTTTTGCAATTTAAAATATCTTTATTAAATTAATTTTCTTTCTCTCTTTAATTAATTTATTATATTTTAATTTCATGCATAAGCTTTATGCAATTTAACTAAAGTAAACTTTATTAGATTTACATTTACTCTCTCTTATTAAATCATGAGATGTTTTAAATAATATATTTATTAATTTAACTAATAATATTATTAAGAACTTATTATTTAAATAAAACTTGTAAATAAATATTATTAAATTAAAAATATGCCAAAATTGGAACTTTAATAAAATCTTTAAATTTACTTATTTTATTTAATTAATTTCTCAATTAATTAAATATAATTTAGTATTGAATTTCCTACATAAAATTTCCATTAAATTAAATCATTAAATTATCTTTTAATTTGATTTAATTATAATAACCAATCATAATAGATCCATAAAAACAAATACAACAACTCAACTAAGGACAAAGAACAAAATCAAACAGTAGGGTCAAAGTCACGAATTCATGTCATTTGATGAATTTGGACAGGTAACCAATTTAGGTGCTTGTCCTAATTTCTAGGACAATTAGTTTAGGTTTGGGTTTGGACTCAAGAGTTATCTCCTCACTTATACTATTGAGATAATACAATAGGGTACACTCATCCTAGAAATTCAAGGAAGTTGATACTCAGTATCTGCAATCTACATAAAATTCATGCATGTACAAACACATATATTCTAATCTAAAAAGGAAATGGTAGGAATGGGCACATCATGTAGATCTCAACTAGTAGGTGACTACAACTCCCTCCCTCAACCACATTAGAAACATCAATCATAAAGTAAGACATACACATACACCATACACATCCATGTATGGGGTAAGTAACCATAGAAACTGCATATAAATCATTTCTCTAAATAACATCATGAAATAATTGAAAGTGATTAAGTGAACATATATATCATCATTGAAATAATCCTAAAATAACTTAGTAACTCATCACATATAAAAACTAAGTATAAAATACATTTAATCAAATCTAGTAACCAAGTATCAATAATCATAAAACATAATTAGAAAATTGGCCTAAAAGAATCTATCAATATGACAAGAAAAGTCAACTAGGGGTAGGAATTACATGTCATTTCAATGGATGATGACAAGGCCCCTAGATATGATAGTTTTCCTTGTGAGTTTTACAAAATCCTATGGGATGATATTAGCCTTGATTTTCTTTAGGTGTATTGCAAAGCTTACAAATTTAATTCCCTAGGCAACATTATAAAAAGGGTACTATTAAGTTCATACCTAAAGCTGGTGATCCTAAGGAAATCTATAACTAGAGGCCCATCAATTTGTTGAATTTCTCCTACAAGATCATTGCCATAGCCTTCTCTCATAAAATTCAACATTTTCTCCCTCATCTTGTTCAACCTAAACAAACTTGTTTCATCAAGTTCTGATATAGCTTGGATAACATCATTTTTGTTTGGGAAGGTATGGAATGGGCCTAAAAATCAAAGCAGCAGGCTTTATTTCTCAAGATTCATTTTTGTAGAAAAAAAAAGTGGAAGATTTGCATGTTGGTTTTCTTGTCCCTATTGAGGTGGAAGCTTGTGGTGAAGATGAAAATGGTTCTATATCTTTCTTTTGACATCAAAGTGTGGGACACACTTTTCTATCTACCAAGGGAGTCTGATGTAGGATCATCTTGCATGGGAAAATTAAATTATTAGAAAATAAAAAATAAAAAAAAATAAAAAATAAAAAAATAAAAAAAAAAATAAAAAAATAAAAAAAAAAAATTGTGGAGGAGAGAGAAAGTGACGAAAATGGAAGGAAAATAATTAAAAATAGAAAATAAGAAAAGTGGAGAAAAGAGGAATCTCTATTTTCAAGGTGCATGGGTGGCATAAATAGAAAATAATAAAAATAGTTGTCATTCCATTAATCGAGGTGTGTAGGTGGCAAGTTCCTTAAATCATGCATTTAATATTTGTTGGGTGCTTAGTTGTATTTGGGTGGGAATTTAATATTTATTTAAAGGTAGTTGTATTTACCTTTTATCCCACATTGCTTGTGTTTGTAATGTCTTGGGTTAGAAGTGCCTATTTAAGCAAGGCTTATAATCGTTTGTAATCAAGTTCAAGAAGTTGAAGAAATGGAAGTTCAAGAAGTTGGAGAAATGGAAGCTCTTCTAATGGAAGTTCGAGAAATAGAAGTTCTTGAATTGTAAGCTCTTCAAATGTAATCTCTTCTAGTGGATTTCAAGTATTAATGGATGCTTTATGAAGCATTTTTTTTGTCATCTCTCTATCTCCATCTTGTTGCATTTTTGGTTGTGAGTTGGTACGGGTGGTGTGGCCCGTCATCAGTGGTATCAGAGCAGGAGTTCCTGAGAGTGTGGACAGATCGCCGAACGTGAGGCAATTTGCACCAGGACCTTGAGTTGGGTGAAGTTTGTGAAGAAGTTCTTGATTGTGTAGACAGAACGCCGACTGTGAGGCAGTTTGCACAAGTTTCTTGTGTTGCATGAGATTTGTCTTCTAAAGACTTGATTATGGAGAAGAGAAAGAAGAAGATGACTTTTGTGATTGGATGGATTCTGAGGATTCCTCGACTTGATAAATTTAGAGCAAGAAATCAACAATCATTGCTAGTTGATTTGCAGAAGCAAGTGAATGAATTAGAAGCTGAGTTGTGGAAACAAAGAGTATGTCACCAGAAAAGAGATGTTGATAATTCCTTGGATGTGGAAAAGAAAGAGGATCCAGTGGAGTATGAGACATCTGGTACAAAAGAAGAGCAAGAGGATGTAGAGGATATTATTTGCGAACCAGAAGTTGAAGAAGATGAAAGAGAAGAGGAAGAGCATGAAGATGGTAAGATTTATGAACCTGAAATAGATCAAGATGATTTGAAGATTGCAGCAATGGAGGAAGAATATAGTGCCTTCGTTGGAGATCAAGCAGGTGGAGTAGTTACGTGCATTGTTGATGACATAAAAGAGGCAAGCAAAAATGAAGATGTCAAACAGGTAAATTCTTATGAATCATGGGATGTTGTCTTTGATATGAGTTTAAAAGATATTGATGATGGTTTGCATGAGGATCTTGTTAGTCATGTGTGGTATGCAAAGGAAGATTGGTATGGTGTTGCTGGGTTTATTACAGGTGTGATTAATTCAACAAGATTGGATGAGGATGAGAGTTATACTTGGATAGAGTTCATTGCGAAGGAGTATTTTCAGCAGCAAACAGTTGTTCCGACTAGGTGTTGGAAAAGAAGAAAGAAGGAGAAATTTCAGCATCGGATACTTGTTCCAGCTATGTGTTGGAGGAAAAGAAAAAAAACTTTCAACAGTGGCTACTTCTTTTTGTGAATCCATACTCACAAAATTTTTCCTACCATGGGAGTCGGATGCAGGAGCATCATGCATCAGTAGAAAAAAAAAGTGGAAGATTTGCATGTTGGTTTTCTTGTCCCTATTGAGGTGGAAGCTTGTGGTGAAGATGAAAATGGTTCTATATCTTTCTTTTGACATCAAAGTGTGGGACACACTTTTCTATCTACCAAGGGAGTCTGATGTAGGATCATCTTGCATGGGAAAATTAAATTATTAGAAAAAAAAAAAATAAATAAAAAAAAATAAAAAAATAAAAAATAAATAAATAAATAAATAAATAAAAAAATTGTGGAGGAGAGAGAAAGTGACGAAAATGGAAGGAAAATAATTAAAAATAGAAAATAAGAAAAGTGGAGAAAAGAGGAATCTCTATTTTCAAGGTGCATGGGTGGCATAAATAGAAAATAATAAAAATAGTTGTCATTCCATTAATCGAGGTGTGTAGGTGGCAAGTTCCTTAAATCATGCATTTAATATTTGTTGGGTGCTTAGTTGTATTTGGGTGGGAATTTAATATTTATTTAAAGGTAGTTGTATTTACCTTTTATCCCACATTGCTTGTGTTTGTAATGTCTTGGGTTAGAAGTGCCTATTTAAGCAAGGCTTATAATCGTTTGTAATCAAGTTCAAGAAGTTGAAGAAATGGAAGTTCAAGAAGTTGGAGAAATGGAAGCTCTTCTAATGGAAGTTCGAGAAATAGAAGTTCTTGAATTGTAAGCTCTTCAAATGTAATCTCTTCTAGTGGATTTCAAGTATTAATGGATGCTTTATGAAGCATTTTTTTTGTCATCTCTCTATCTCCATCTTGTTGCATTTTTGGTTGTGAGTTGGTACGGGTGGTGTGGCCCGTCATCACCAAAGCTTATGACTAGATTGAGTGGCCTTTCATCTTGGCCTTGCTTCAAGCTTTGGGATTTGGTCCAATCTTTTTGTAGTCTAGGCATATGCTTTTTGGTGGTGCCTCTTCTTGCATCACCATGAATGGGAGGTAATCTAAAGCTTTTGGTATCTTTAGATCTATTTTTCAAGGTTTCCCTCTTACACATTTGCTCTATGTGCTGGCGACTGAAGGTTTTAGCTATCTTCTTTTCAACGCCATTTCTTAGGGTTTGGTACATGGCATCTCTCTTTCAGAGTCCTCCACATAGCTTGTTAATAGAAATTTCATAGATGATTCCTTCCTTGCTTTGGTGGAAGATAAAGATAATATTCCCAATGCCTTGCAATACTTGGATAATTTTTGTCTTTCCTCAGGGTTTGTTATTCAATCACATAAAATCCTTTGTTTTAAACAATCTTTCTTGTTAGGCCCTCTGTGGTTATAGAAATATGGGTGGAAATGGGTACAATATGGAGATATTTTTAAGTTTTGGGGCATTACCTTCTCTTTTTAAGCCTCCTTCATGGAGTTGTGGAATTTTGTTCTCACATGGATTGAGAAGCTGGAATATTCAATCACTAAGCCACTCTCCCTTGTAGGAAAGTTGTTGAAATTTACAAGTGGGAAGATTTACTTAAGAGTGGGGGGGGGGGGTGAATCAAAAGTAACTTTAACCTTTTCAAAACCTTTTAACTAAAATCATCCACATGGATCTAATCCATTTAATAAACAGGAAAGTAAAGACATGCATGAAAATAGATAACACAAGAATTTGGTAACCCAGAAACCCTCCAAAATGAGAAGGTAAAATTGGGGTGGGGATGACACCCATAAAGTATAACTGTAGCAATATGTAACTATTTAATGTTACAAAGTTTGACCACTTCCAATGGTCTACCCTATGAAAGGCTTATCATGTTAAAGACTTTTACACTCTATTAAAAGTGACCTGGTTAAAGGATTTACAAGCATTCACTTGGAATGTTACCTTGTTAAAGGTTTCACAATCTTGTTAAGGATCTACAATGTGGTTATTAAACCAATATGGCTGCTAGACCAACCTATCAACATAAGATTTCCATTCTCATAATACAATGGTTAGAAAGTATAGAAGAATGTCTTGATCTGATGACTTGCAACCCTTAATTGCTGATTCTGGATCTTTGTTCTGCTCTATCTATTCTAATCCTTGCTTGATCTAATTTGTCTCTTCTCAAAATTCTAATACTCTATTCTTGATCAACTAAATTTTGTAATGTTGTTCTGCTCTTTCTAAGTCTTTACACCCTTCTACACTTTACATTTTCACACACATATAATGGGGTTTCATCCTCCTTTTAAAGGCTTCAAAGACTTAGGGTTAGGTATGAATCTATGATCAATATTCACTCTTCATTTCCCACTCAATTATTTCACTTTTTCTATTGTTTGCATGCCTTCTCCATTTTCATTATTGGCTACATGCTGATTACATAGGTATTGCAAAATATTTGATTTTATCTTCAAGATCCTTTGAGATTCATCCTAAGTCGGCTCAAAAATGGTTTACATATGAATTTGTGAAGATGCAAACTCATATGTTGATTTTGTGTTACTCGACACTTACTAGTTACTAATGCTCGACACATATAGGAATTATATTTCACTTGGTTGCTATGGTAATTTTGTTTTGCTTGGCATCTATACTTTTTTTGATATCTATAGTGACTTAGCATCACTTATTACTTGGAACTTTAACTTTTCTTGGCACCTATTGAATCTCTCACTTGGCACTCACTATAGCTTGGCATATATATTATACTCAACATCATCTTGAGAATTGGTTAATTGTGTTGACACTCAATTATCAAAACCAATCTGAGATCAACAATCTCCCCCTTTGACATGAGTGGCAAAAATACTTAACTAAACATTGTGAATATGTTCTCTTATGAGTATACTACACATTCTATTTGGCATATGCACAAAATGTCAAAAACTTGTTCAAAGATTTGTATACCTCAAAAGTTTGTAACTCCCCTTGAGCTAATGTGCCATTTCTATATCCAAAATTCCATTCCTATAACCCAATATTATTGTGTTGAATTTTTCTCATGCTAATGTGTCTAATACTCTTTTCCTCTATTTCTTTGTACCCTGTTCCTAGTCTAGTTGTACTCTCCCTCTATTTTTTCCATGTGTTTGCTCCCCTTTCACATCTTCTTGCAATTTTATTGTCCTTTTTGGTTGTACCTCCTTATGAATATCTCCCCCTTTGGAAATTATTTTTTAACTCCATCAAAGAATGTAGTATCTCCCCCATTCTTATTATATGGAATAATAAATATCTTCAAAAATGTAATTTCTCCCCCTTTTTGATACTTATGTCAAAGGGTCCTAAGAATCAATAGAATATTTAGCCAAAAATGTTTTATTTACCTCCATTATCATCTTCAAGGAAGCATTATTTCCATTGATTTGTGTTGGATGGTTGGCTCTACTGCAAGATGGACTAGGCCTTCTAAGGTAGAAAGATTAGAGTTTTTCTTCAAAACATTTTCTACATAGGCTTGTTCCTTTTGTAGGACTTCTAGATGTGGAGTAATGGAAGATTGAATCTATATTAAATTGGCCTTAATATTGGCCTCTTTTATTGTTAGTACAACTAACTCCTTCTAGGTGTGAAGTGTTGTTGCAAAATGCTTCTCACTTTGAGTTGGGTCTTTGGGTAGGTGTGTGCTAGAAATCTTAAGGTTACATTCCAAGCTTAGTATCCTTTGGCTAGTTTCTTGCATGAAATATGATGAATCACACAACTTGGAGTACAATGAGAATACATTCCCAAGTACTATTTTCGTATTTTCAACTTTCCTAGCGAATTCTACTCATGAAAGTGTTATTTCACTAGATATTTTCTCATTAACTTTCATTTGAAACTTCTTTTTAGACCACTCTAATAATTTGACATTTGTATCAAGGTCTTCATTTTGTACCTAGTCCACTATGTTGGACAATTGCTCCATGATGGGCTTGGTTTCATCAGGTACTGGCAAGCTGAATGCATCAAGGAATATGTCTTTGCTAAATTCATTATTTTAGATTCATAACTTGGTATGACTATTTTCTCATCAAGTGTAGGGTCTCCATAGTAAAGTACCCTTGCTACCTTGGTGGAGCTTGAGCTTGGTGTTGAAACTTGCAGTGGTAATGCATCTGTGCTTAGTTGTTTGATAGGAGTCCCTATAGTAGGCAAGTTCACCAGTGTTTGTATTGCCTATTCCTCTCTTTCCTTAGGGGTTTTATCCTCTTCCTTCTAGTCTTCTCTATTGCCTTGATCAATAATGATAATTTGAGGAGGTGCACCTTGGTTTTGTGTTGTAGGAACATCTTGTCCTATCTACTCCTTTATTGGCTCCTCATTAGTTGTTGTTGCTTTGACTATATAATCACCCTTAGTAGTTATATCCTATGCTTCTTGCTCTTTTGGTTGATCTATTGTAGCTATGGGAGGTTGTGAAGGTGGTTCTTGTGTGTTCACCTTCTCCCTAGTGATCTCTAATATAGCCTTTTGCAATTCTTCCACACTGACCAAAATAGGATTTGTGCATAGTTGTGATTGCAATGTGGTTTGGTGAGGATCTTTTTGAGATCCTCTATAGTTAATGTATTGATGTTTTGACTTGAGGTGTCAGGAACATCCTTGACAATGATGGTTTCTACAAGTTTTGTATGTGGAAGACTTGGTGGTGGCATTTGGGTGTCTTGGACACTCTATTCTGGCTACTACTCTTTATCTATTGCCTCTTCACCTTGTGTCTTCTCCACTATTTCCTCTTCTTTCTCTTTCTTTCCCTCTTCATCCTTTTCATTCTCTTCTTCTTCCTCATCATTCCTTGCCTCAAAGGGATCTTCTTTCCCTTCCTTGATAGTAGTTATTCCATAGATCAACTTCCACATTTGTGTGGACTTTTGGACAACATCTTCAATTTGATTTTGAAGGGTTTGTATTTGGGTGCAAATTTGCTCCCATGTTTCCTACTAGCCTTAGTTATTTGACCTTTCATAAGGTCTGCCATCACACAAGCCAATGTAGACTCCCTTATTTCCCTTTCCATTTTAAAGTAGTAATTCCATTTACTCTCTATAATGGAGCTTAGCTTCTTAGGCATTGAATTGTCTAGTTCAAGTGGGGTAGTCTTGAACTTAGCCATCATAGTGTAGATGGGTTCTTCCACTATGTTCCATTTTTCTCTTAACAATTTATTAAAATCAATGGTCTTTAAACTAGTTAAATGTACATTATCTCTAATGTTATTGCAAATATTTTCCAATTTAGACTTGGAAGAATGCCATACCAATCTGAATTGATCATTATTAGACTCTATTTTTTCTTCATCTAATTTTGGAGGTGCAACATATTTTCTTCTCTTCTTTTTTTCTATAGGCCCACATTTCTTTATGGCTTTTTTTTTCCCTGATTCCTTTGCTAGTTGTGTATTTGCCTTGGAATCTACCCTTGCAATTAGCTTTTCTAGGCTCGTCTTTGTTGCTTTCTTCTTCCCATTAGGCTATGTAGCTGGCTTTTTTTGTGCTTTTCTCTTCTTTGGTTCAGCCTTGGGTGCTTCTTGATTGGTACCTTCCTCTTCTTTAGCATCCTCCCCCATTTGTTGTGTCAAAGCAAGTGTTTTCTATCCTTGTTCCTCCTCCTCATCTTCTTCTTCTTCACATTCTTCTTCTTCTTCTGTTGTTCCTTTACCAATTTGGCCTTAAGTTTCTTCACAATTTTATCTTTCTTCTTCAGTGCGGAGGTAGTCTTCAAATCTCTATCCACCTTTGACCTAACCACATCATAGGTTCCAAAATGTGGTGTACTTTTGTCCACTTCCTCAGCTAGTAGTGTAGTTATAGTTGTTGATTCCTTATCTATATTTATTTCATAGCCAAGAGGTCTTAGCAATCTAGCTCTTGGTATGGTAGCTTATATATAGGTGTACTCAATATCTACAAGAAATCATACATCATTTACATACTTTTCAACCAATGAAACTGGTCTTCTTAGCCTTTGCTTCATGGTTTTCTTGAAGTCTTCAAAATAGCTAGTCATTAGGGTTTTAAAATTAGCTCCCATTTTTTCTATATATTCATTAACTTGAGCTATGATAGACCTATTTGGTTTTGATACTACTTTACCAAAAGAAGGAAATTCATTTTGTACATAGAAGAATATGCAAATCAAAATAGCACCAAACTTGCATTGTGCTCCCTTTGTCCTTCTTGTTGCTGCTAAATTCTAATTAATTTGTTGCAATTGTAGTTTTGTAAGATCATAAGTATGATCCTTTTTCACCAACTTGTAACCCACATCCACTGCAATGCAAGGCACACTGTTAAGTTTACTAGATTGATAGAATTTATGTGCAATGAATCTAATAGCAAAGTCAACAAGAGGTTCTTGAATGGTGTCTATTGTCATCCCTCTCTTATTCCACTTAGCACCAATATTCTATTCAATTTCTTCCTTAGCATCACTCCTAAAGGTTTTGGTTGATCTAGGGTTGGGTACCCTATCACTCTATGTATAATTATCTTAATGATTTTCATTGGACTATCCTCCAACCATAAGCATCCATCATGTATTCTGCTAAGCACTAGCCTAATCCATTCAGTCTTTAAAACTGTAGGGAATTATAGGGCACACATTAAACCCTTCTTCTCAACAATTTGATACTCTTCTTTCAACACTCCATTTTCACACAACTTCTCATAGGCTTCCCTCATCTCCATGTCACCTATGGCTCCAATCTTGGAATTTTAACATCTCCTAATGTCTTGGACCATAACTACCTTAGGGGGTATGACAGATAGGGCTCCCACTAGGTCATTTTTATATGCTACCTCTAGAATTGGTCAAAAATCTAGTTGTTTTACTTCATTGGACACTAGCTAGACCTCAAAAGGATCATTCTCTTGTATTTTCCTAGAACTAGAAGCCATCTATGCAATCTAGGGTTTGAACACAAAGAAAATGTGAAACTGCATAACTAGGCACAAACGCAAATACCTCAAATTGGATGAAATTGTGTTGAATTATTGTTGAGATCTATTTAAACATTGGATTCTCTACTTTGTAGTCATTCTTCACTCTTTTTCATCTTTTCTCTTTGATTGTGATGAAGAAAAATGATTGAAAACATGATAATATACCCCATTTTCATTGCATTCAATGCTTATTGCATTTATAGTTGTCCACTCAACTTCTTAAGGATTTATGCATTACTCTACCTCCATTGGCTTTTTGTCACTCAGCATCCATAGGAGTATCACTCACTTGGCTTCAACTAAATTTTCCTCTTCACTTGGCTTCCACTACCAACTCAACTCCTACTAATCATTCAACTTCTACTATTTTTGATAATCAACTTGGCATGCACTATGATTTTACTTGGCATCTGAGGGAAACTCGACAACACTTGTGAAATCTTGAAATTTTGCATCTTTATTCATACTAATCTCTTCTTTTTAGTACTTTCTCATTTAGGAACTAATGTATGATAAAGCTTTGTATATTAGTTCCACATGCCTTTTTGTGCTTAGTTTGATGAAGTGTGATCACTTGACCTATTAGGTGAAGTGATCCCTTCATTTGATGTGTTGCTTCCATCTTTCTTCTTCTATGTCTTATTCATCTCTCCTCTAATGTGTTCAACATCCACCTTCTCTCTTCCTTTATTGATCTCTGGTTTGGGTGCTTTTGACCTTGTTGGGCAATTTTTGTGAATATTTCTAGCCTTCAAAAAATTGAAGCATGTGGTTTGACTCAACCATCTATTGTAGTTTCCTCTAAAATGTGTTCTTATGCAATTTTAAGGAATGTGTCCATGTTCCTAACAATAATGACAGCTATACCTAGTGTTGTAATCCAAATTGTAATGATGTTCATGGTTATTTCCCCTTGTTGGCTGATTAGGCATCCACATCGGCTTTGATCTACACTCAAAAGCTCTATGTCCATACTTCTTGCAATTGTAGCAATGACCTTCAAATCTTGGTGTTTTGATAATCCTAGTCTTGTAGTTATCTGCTTGATGTCCTTGCTTGTTGCACTTATGAAAATGATCCACATTCTTAAGTTTTTCATGCTAATGAGCATTCTTAATCTTTCATAAACTAGAGGTATGTCCCTTTTTACCATAGAAAAAATAAGTAGGTTTAGTGTTCTTACCTTTTTTACTCCTTTCCTCTATAGTCTTGGATGACTCTCCTTTTTAGTGCTAGTGTATCCTAGTCCTAAAGTATCATTACTAGCCCTTGGTGATTTGAGTAGTTGCTCAAAGTACTTGATGGCCTCATTGGGTTTGTTGAAGCTTTCTGCAATCTCCTTCTATCTTTTTAGTTCATTTTGTAGTTTTTTTTTTTGCATCTTCAATGTAGAGATCTCAATGTCCTTGATATTTAGTTCATGATGTGCATTCATCATCTAGCTTAGGGTGTCTAGCTGCATGTTTGAAATTCTTGCAAGTTTAATTGACTTTTCTTCTAGTCTATTGGTAAGATTTCTCTTGTCTTCTTCTAGCCTAGTCTTATCTTCAATGGCTCTTTTCTTCTATTTAGTCACCTCACAAAGTATCATGGCTTGTGATTGTTGTTCAATCTTGAGTATTCTGATTTCTTTTGCTCGAGCTCTATTCTTCTCCATTAGGTCTACTATTTTTGCATCAAAATCTTTGGAATCTCCATTAGAAAATAGTTTTGAGGTGTCAATCTCCTTGTATTGTGTATCATTCTCAGCTATGGTAATGTCTCTTCTTCTCTTTAAGAATTTTCTCAGTTCTTCTTTGGCTTCTTCCAATGCATGTAAAGAAAGTTTTATATCTGTTGGTGTTTAAAAACACTGGAGGATTTTCAATTATCCCATTGAGAAATTGACATATCTAGGGGCAGCTAACTCCCATTTTCAACATGCCATTTCTGACAATAGGCCAACTATAAAGCATGACCCTTCTTCTACTTTAGGCTCTACTAAACCTAGGCAGGTTGACCTCATATTCAAATGATACCGTACCAATGCAAAAACATATCCCTGAATCTATTAAGCAGATTTTACCCTTATTTCTCCTAGTGACTCATCAAATGACACAGATTTACAATAGATAAATGCAAAGCTATGAATCTCATAAGTTGAGTGAGGGTTAAACTATTCTAGCTCTTCAACATAAAATTGTAAAGATGATTTGAGTTTGATTTGATTTTATGTGGGTGGAGAAAGTGGATGAAAAAAATCTATAGACAACAACTTAATGACCTTGTAGCTAATCAGTGTTTGATCCATTGGGAAAATTCATGAATCTCCCTCATGTATTTTGGATATTTGATACTTATTTATATATTCAGATATATGATCTATTCATTTAGCTTGTAAATAGACATCAATGTTCGATCTAAATCTCATTCTTACTTGATATCCCCCTCAATAAAATTGTAACCTTGTTAAATCTTTGAAGCATTTACATAATTCCTTGAATTACAAGAAACAATGAAGCAACATATAGCCTTAAGGGACTACACTTATGATCTAGGCTCTTTTTTCAAAGACCATAAAACATTAGAGCTTAACAGAGAGAGGAGACAAGATTTAGACTAAACTAAACACCTGCTGCTCACTGTATTAATTTCCTTCAAATAACACGTGAAAATACATGAAATGACTCACAAATCACCTAATAAACTAGAATATACAATAACATTTGCTATAATACAAGAGAGAAAATGGTGGGAATGAGAAACTGATGGGATGGGAAGGGGGTATCAAAGCCAAAGCATAGTTTTATGGTCTGGAACCAGCACATCCCAGGTCTTCCATTCAGGGTTTCTCAATTCCAGTGCTAGTTCTACTAAATGCCTTCTATTCCAAAGAAACTTTCCAATATTTTCCAAACCCCCAAAAAAGAGAAGAAGAAAGAAATAAATATCAAGAGGAAAATTCTTGGATTGAATCTGCAACTAACAAGTGTCCCCTCTAAATTCCTTCCTAAGAAGATCAAAAGCCTCTATCTACCTTCTCTTTGTAACTGAAAATCAAATCCCCATGATTCTAGCTCTTAGAAGCATAAAGAATATTAGATATTTGGTAAAAAATATAACTAATTTTTGATGTTGTATTTGAACTCAAAGTAAAAAGTGAAAAATCAGTTATATGACCTCTAGGAACCAAGAAAACATCACAAAATTGATTTTCTTCACTTTCACATCTCACTAAGCCTTAATATCTATCCTTTAACCAATTCTGCTGATCAATGATGATTTTTGCCTATTCTACTAAGAATTTCCTAGATTTTACAATTTGGCTTATAGCTCAAACTGGTGAGTACCTGTGCACAAACTAACTTCAAAAATGGATAGTTTGTCTTTTGTCAATTCCAACGGTATATTGGAGTGCATATTTTTCCTATGGGAAACCCCCTGAAAGTCAATTTGAAAAATAGTCCCCTACTATAACTATTAGGTCTACAACATCTTTGAATTTAAATTTCAAAAAATTTAAATGTTCTAAAGTTAGAACTTTATAACAATGCCCATTTTAAATTTAAAAAATGAATTATCAATGTGCATTCACTTGAAAGAATAATGAATTATTAAACCTTTTATGATTAAAAATTTTCTCCTTTCCTTTGACCAAATGCCACATGTCACTCCATGATTGGCTACTCGATCCACATCATTTGTCATGTTAGTGCCGCCTCATTGCATGTGGGACCCACTCTACCACATGTCAAATTTTTGCATGCCCGAAATACTTAACCAATGAGCATCTTATTTTTGTGGGGGTGCGTTGCTCTTCCATCTCACCACATGGCATGATCCTGTGCATCCGCCCAAACTTGTATGTCTCCGCCACATGTCAATCACCCACAATCCCACAATCTTTAACCAGTGAGCAACTTCATTTTGCAATCTTGCACCCATGGTCAATCTGTACACATGGAAAAATCTAGATGCATCTCTATTTTTAGCACCATGTTGTTGCACTTGGATTTTTGTTTAAAATTATGCTCAGTCGGATCTAGCTGTCATCTACCTATGGGACCCCTATGCAAGCTTTGTTTCCAAAAGTCTCATGCTTAAGATACAATGTTTGATGTGTATAATGGTATTTAAACACAACTTGAAACCTCCCACAATGAATGTGGGATAAAAATGGTTTCATGGACTTCTGCCTAACCATGCCATGAAATACCCCTTTGGTATATGATCAAGGGCATATTTATAAATGTACCTTGCTCACTCCAACTCCTTACAACATTCTTCAAATTCAAAAAATGCCACAAATAGCTCCTCAGTCTGCCCATCCTCCCCAAGTTGGTCAACTGCCCTCTCATAACAGCACCGAGCCTTAGGAATCTCCCTGTTCCTCATCTCAAACTTGGAATAGCGAATCCAAGCCTTTACCGTAAGGTGACACTACACATATTTTTCAAAGATGGTCATGGCCCTGTCCACTTCATTCAATGGCATTACCCAGTATCTATCTTGTAGATTTCAAATTTTTCTAGCGTATCTCGAACTATGCGGCTAATAACGAGGTCTTTGCAAATGAAAACTTCTTATGTGGAATGAGCTTCAAACATTTCCTATATACATCTCTTATATGTTCCATGTCTTCAGCTTCAAGCTCCTCATAAAGTGCATAATTTATCCACAGGTAGATATATCTTTGCTAATAGCATTTCTCCTCTGCAGGTGGCACATTAGCTATTGCCCTCTCATATATCTCCCTTATTCTTTCCTTGTTGAAAACACTCTCCTCGAGGTGCACATAATCAAACCATGCATCATAATTAAGTGGGCTCTTCTTGACTTCCTCCTCATATTGAAACCTCCTCTTGCCCACAATAACATCAATTATTGAATTGAAAGTGCCTGAATAATGTGTCTTTTCTTCACTGATATAGAAAATTTCATAAACAAGGCATGATCATTCATAGTTATGAACATGACCAAAGAAAACAATGTCAACCTGATATTTCTGCTAAAGTTCTTGGTATGTTTCTCTTCCCATAAGCTCTTCAAATACCCCATTGAAGGTGAGCCATGAATTTGATGAATAACCAAGAACTCAAAAATGAGCCATGGTTTTTTTTGTCTATCTACTAATGCTAGGCATTTCTCAATAAATTCATATTGCTCAACTCCCTTTTTGTTAGTCAAGTTCTTAATCCACATTGCAAAAATGAAACATGCCATTGTCTATGGAATACCATATCTTAGCATCATTGTTTTTTGGCACATAAAATGTGGTTTTAGCTAGTACCCCACACTCTCTTCTAAACTGACTATGAATAAATTTTCAATTTAAAAAAAAAACAATCCTCTATTTGCCTCAAAACATGTCAATCCGAGCTGAAATAGTTGGTGCCCCAGAGTGGGTCCAGCTAAAAAAAAATTTGTTTCTAAATAATTGAACCATCAAATTGATCCACTGATAATCTCAAACTGATTTGAAACAAGTTTGATCATTGAACCATCAATTAAAACTCATTTTACCCTTAATCTGCAACTTGTCAAATTTGTGCTAGGAGGTCCTTTGATTGGCCTTAAAAAATTGATCCAAACACTTGATCAAGCTCTAAAATTGAACATACTAAATCTCTATTCCACAAACTTCCACCATGTCAAATCTTGTCTCATGAAAAATCAACAGTCAAAAGATATTGACTGTCAAAGTTGACCTTTTAGAATTGCCTACAAGAAAATAAGTCAAAAAACAATAAATTGGGTTCAGATTTGGCTTCAGAAATTGGGTAAACTGACACTTGTGAAGATGAAAATTGGGGCATTAGTTATTTTTCATGAGAAAATTATGGATCTACAATTTGGGCTCATTATGAATAAGAGGAAACATTTGGCAAGCGATCAAAGTAGGCTACTTGGATTTTGCAAACTAGAAACACTGACAAAAAACATTTTGTGCGAATGGAATTGACCTAGAAAAGTCTGCAAACTGATTTGTCAAATCTTGCAAACTGACACACTTGGAGTATTTTTAGAGGACAACACAATGGTATAATCCATTTGATCCTACCTATCATTGATTAGGAGTTATAACATCACGAACAGGGGTCCTAACAAATCTACAAATGTTGACACCAGTAAAAGGATGGAAATTGTGTTTGGAATCATGTTTGAAAACTGATCAAACAGATTTGTCAAGAGTTGAAACTTGAAACATAACAATTCTTTGACATATACAATGCAAATCAAAAGGAATTTCACCATTTCAATCAACTGGTCAAAAGTTACAACATGTCAAATAGGGCCTCCTAGAATTTAGAATTAATTGCAAAAGCACAAAAACAGTGACTGACCAACTTTGAGGGATTCACAACCTAGTCAAAAAGACTTGAAACGACTCAAAATATGAAACATAGGCTCTTAGATATGGACAGTAGACATTCTCAAAGTGGAAAATTACAAAAAAAAATTGGGTGTGAGATATTCAAATGCAAACATGGCCTCCCATCACTGTTTGACACTTAGGTGAAAATGCAAATTAGAAATGTACTCAAAATAGGACTTTGCAGAATGGTTCAAAATGATAGTTTAACTTCATATAACACTTAGATGCATTGAATGCAAGGTGTTAGAAACATTAAACAACTTAGGGGTCTCAAAGGCACAGCTGGGTACAAGTGCATCAAAAAAGTTTTTATAGGGCTCAATTTCTCAAAATTGCTCAAAATTCGGGCTACAATTTTGAGTGCCAACAATATCTATTACCTAATTCTCTATGATCTTCCCAAGTTTTTAGACTTCCATTTCTAAATCTTTTCTCCAAGTTGTAAGGCTCCTTTCTGTGAGAACTTGGCTCTAATATCGATTGTTGGAATTTACAAGTGGAAAGATTTACTTTTGAGAGGGGGGGTGAATTAGAAGTAACTAACTTTAACCTTTTCAAAATCTTTTAACAGAAATCATTCACATGCATCTAATCCATCTAATAAACATGAAAGTAAATACATGCATGCAAATAGATAACACAAGAATTTGGTAACCCAAAAACCCTCCAAAATGAGAAGGTAAAACTGGGGTGGGGATGACACCAACAAAGTATCACTATAGCAATATGTAAATGTTTAAGGTTACAAATTTTGACCACTTCCAATGGTTTTCACTGTGAAAGGCATGTCTTATTAAAAACATTTACACTCTATTAAAAGAAACTTGGTTAAAGGATTTACAAACATTCACTTGGATGTTACCTTGTTAAAGGTTTTACAATCTTGTTAAGGAGCTACAATGTGGTTATTAAGCCAATATGGCTGCTAGACCAACCTATCAACATAGGATTTATATTCTCACAATACAATGATTAGAAAGTATAGAAGAATGTCTTGACTTGATGACTTTTAATCCTTAATTGTTGATTTCGGATCCTCATTCTACTTTGTCTGTTCTGATCCTTGCTTGACCTAATTTGTTTCTTCTCAAAATTATGATACTCTATTCTTGATCAACTAAATTTTTCAATGGTTTTCTACTCTTTCTATTTCTTTACACCCTTCTACACTTTGCTATAATTCACCCATACACTTCTCACATTCACACACACATATAATGGGGTTTCATCCTCCCTTTAAAAGCTTCAAAGACTTAGGGTTATGTATGAGTCTATGATCAATATTCAGTCTTCATTTCCCACTCAATTCCTTCACTTTTCCTATTGGTTGCATGCCTTCTCCATTTTCCTTATTGGCTACATGCTGATTACATAGGTAATGCAAAATTTTTGATCTTATCTTCAATATCCTTTGAGATTCATCCTAAGTTAGCTCAAAAATGGTTTACATATGAGTTTATAAAGATACAAACTTATATGTTGATTCTATGTTACTCAACACTTAATAGTTGCTAATGGTTGGAACATATAGGAATCTATTTCACTTGACTCCTATCTTAATTCTATTTCACTCAACATCTATACTTTGCTTAGTATCTATAGTGATTTGGCATCACTTATCACTCAGCACTTGAACTTTGCTCAGCACCTGAAATTGACTTGGCACCTATTGAATCTCTAGCTCGGTACTCACTATAGCTTGGAATCTATATTATACTTGACATCATCTTGAGAATTGGTTAAGTGTGTTGACACTCAATTGTCAAAATCAATCTGAAAGCAACAAAAGTTTCAAATCTATTCTAAAGTGCATTTTGTTATGCATGTATACTACTCTTCATGTTGGGCACCTTCCAAATCTTCATATGTCAAGCTTGAGTGTCTCATGTGGGACTTTCTCTAGGCCTATAATGTTTTGCATTATATCTTTCATAGAGTGGTCTAGGATTATTGTTGTTTTACCTAAGATTTAGGTGGGCTTGGGTTGCTTCCCACTCACAAGAAGGGGATTGCCCTATCTAGCAGTGAGTCATCTAGGCCCTCACTCAAGATGAGGCCTAGAAAATTTTATTAAGGCACTATATTTCTTCAAGCTTTTTGGTTAACTAGCCTTCCTAGAAGGGGATTAGCTTTCAAACCCTTCTTGTGACTCATGAACATGTTCAGATTTAGGGCATGTTGTTGACATTCAGTCAAGTTGTTTTTTTATTAGTGACAACACTTATTAAGATTTTGTATAGTTATCGAGCTCATTGAACAGTCTATAGTATTCACCATGTAATTCAGTAGCCACTGAGTTTGACAATTCCTACCAAGAATTTCAATGGTTACCAAGGGAATTTAGTTAGTATGAAGTGCAATACTTCAAACTAAGTAGAATTAGGCAGTGTGAAGTCGAGAAATTCAACCCAAGTAGTTTAGTGGTTACCAAGCTTTGTAATTTCTACTGAGCTAGTAGTTCATGTGAAGTGAAGTTAGTGTTAATCAAGCTATGTGATGATTAGTGTTTATCGAGTGTAGTCATGGTAAACATGTAATATAGTTTTTATTGAGTTACATAGTATTTGCCAAGTCACCAGTGCAGACTAAGTTTGAGACTACTCTGAGATGATTAGTATGGACCAAGCTTCTACTTCTACCAAATGTATGATGATATCAAGTAGTGAAAGTGGAAGCCATGTATCAGAACTTCACCAAGTCAATCTTTAGAGCCTAAGTGTCTTCATTTGGGCTGACTTTGTAATATTGGTGTTAACTTTTTTACTGGCCAACTTTGTAATTATGTAAATTGGATTGATATATATGCAATGTATTGTATCATATCCAAAGTATGATGAAAGAGTAAGCAAGCATGAGAAAGTATGTATGTGTGAAAATAATGTGAAATAGAAGCATGCAAATGAGAATCAGTAGCAAAGTGTATTGTAAGGCCATATCAGAAAAGGAGCAATAGAGTCATATCTATCACATAAAGGTGATCAATACTTCAAAGTATCTCTATTAGAAATCCAATTGTAAGTTAGAGATCTATTGTTTAATCCTAATAGATGAACCAGTCCAAATCCTTTAACAAGGTAGACTTAACAGTTTTTTGTCAAATCTCTTCGCTAAGTGCATACTTAATTGTGTGTTTGTAAAACCTCTAACAAGGTGGGCCTAGTAGTACTAATTGCTCCTAACAGGGTAGATCATCAGAAGTGACCATTGTAAGCCTTCATAGGCCAACTTTATGTTGTAGTATTGAAGTTTTGTGGGTATCATCCCAATCCCAATTTTACATTCTATTTGGAAGGTTTCTGGGTCACCAAATTATTGTGTTCAAGTATTATGAATGTCTTATGCTTTCAGTTTCTCATGCATGCACTTAGATCTGATTTAATGAATTAAATGGTAACTAGATTATTGCAATTAAGATCTAAATTTGGTAAAGTTTTTAAGGTTACTAATTCACCCCTCCCCTCTTAGTAACCTAGCATAGTCTTGAATATTTCCAACAATTGGTATCAGAGCTTTGTGGTTCTCAGGATAAAGCTTGACAGCTTGAGCAAAGATCAAGAACAATGAAATTCCAAGCAGACATGAATCAATTGAATCAACTAAATGAGAAAAATCTCTATAGACAAAAAGGAAAAGCAAGAATTGGATACAAAGAAGAAGGAAAATCCTCCAAACAAGGTAATCAAAGGAATCAAAGACCTACTTGCAATCACTGTGGTAAGATAGGTCATACATCAAATAGATGTTGGAGTAATGGTAAAGCAAAATTCAAAGGTAAATGCTACAATTGCAATTAGCATGGTCACAAGGCTAATGAATGCAAAGAGAAATCAAAAATTTGAAGGAAAGTGTCACAAATGCAAGAAACAAGGTCACAAGGCATCAGACTGTAGAACCAAGTCATTCAATCTAGCAGAGAAAATTGTGAAAGCAATATTCGATTGGGACTATAACACTTAATGTAGATGTCATTACTATGGAGAGTATGGAAAAATTGGCATGAATTGTGTTAAAAATCACACAAGAAAGAGAGATACCACCATAAGATGTTTCACTTCTATAGAAATTGGTCATCTAACCAAGAATTGCATGAATATAGGTAGAATTGAAGATGAAAAGAAAGAAAAATTAGATAACATTTGAAAGTAGATGAGGCAGCAATGGATTCCTAAACCTACCAAGGAAGCTAGTTCAAAAAATGATGGTCATGTCACTCAATAAGTGGGTGACTCCACCATTTCCAACTAAATTCTTAAGGAAGAACTTGAACTATGTTATCATGATCACATCCAAATAGTTCCAACTGAAAGGTTACAAAGATCCAAATTAGTATCTAAGATACAAAATGAATATCAAGGAAGATCAGTATAGTTATCACTGAGTTACCTTCTCTACCTAGTAAGGTTGGGTCATAGACTCTACCGAGCAAGTTCAGGAGTAACTAGTCACACATGTTTGGTTACCAAGTTATGAAGCCTTCATTAAGCAATCTAGATAGATAGTGGATGACAACCTATCCTACATAATGATGTCATCATAGCTACCTTTGTATTGAGCATTAACGGTGAATTTTTGACAAAGGTAGGAAATTGAATTCATTTTCACAGAGAATTATAGAGCGATCAAGTGATTTTGAGTGGAATTTGAAGTAAATTTTTTCAAAAAAATTTCATAGCTTACCAAGTAGCCATGGCAGCATCAAGTAGTAGCAACAAGGCAAGGAAAGGGTTATAAATGTTGGTCCAAGGAGTCAAATGGAAAGCACCATATTTCAGGCTTGTGTTGGCAATTGCTAAAACCCTCAATCCAAATGGAACACAATCCCAAATCCCTCCTAAGGTACTACTCATTAACAATATCTGAACTCATTTTAAGTGTGCAATTCAAGAAATCAGAACCCTAGAGATGGATGATGCCCTAGGTGAACTATGTGTGAATGTTTTTGTTAAACCCAAATATAAGCACTTGGAAGATAGGGGTTTAACTCACATTCCCCACTTGCCCAAAAGTTTCCAAATCAAATGTATTAGATACATCCTAAGCTAAGTTCACATAAGTCAGTTATGGCTTGAGCAACCAATTTTGATCACTAAGAAGATGATTCTGTTACCATATTTTTTACCTTCGCCAAGATTAAAAATTTGAAAATGCTACGCCGCCCAACAATTACCTTCCCTGCTTTATTGTTATTTTTAATCACCATGGGAATATTGAAAAAATTAAATGTTCAAACCTTAGAGTATTCCCTTATTTCCTAAGGTTGTTTTTTGATCGCCTATGACCTCTCCATTGTTGGATCAAAGAGAATCAATGGTTAGGTGCTATGTCACTATGGAGATTTCCAAAGCCTATTGCGATAGTGACATAGTGCCCTATCAACATGTGGCATGGTGGGTCCAGTTCGCAAGGCAAAGGTTAAGGGGTGGGTCAGAAAAGTAATGCATTGTCAAAGGGCACTATGGCGCTAACAAAAAATTGGTGCTTCTCGCCATTAGCAACATAGTGCCCGACTAGCCAAAGACGTCGTGGGACCGTAGGTGACGTGGAGCGGTGATCACATTGAAATGAAGTCCTGACTCATTGCCATCTAGGTGGATCTTGACGTCAACAATTTTGGACCTGCCATCTTTCAAATGTTTCACGTAATTTTCTTCACCCTTGGATCAACGCAAATCAATAGCAGGTGCTATCTTGCTATGAGACAATGCACATGATTTTTTCATAGTGACATAGCGCCTTAGTGACATGTGGTAGGTTAGTAGGATCAAGAAATATTAAGACATGATAGGGTGGTGCTACGTCAGGCTAGGTGTGATAGGTGGATCATGGGCCCAAGAAATTTCAATGGATGAATGTGTAGAGTACGACGAGTGTTCCCGATCGTTAGATCAATGGAAATCTATGGTGGGCGCTATCTCGCTATGGGAAGTTGCACACTGTTTTCCCAGGGAGTAAGCGTAGTAAATACAACAGTTAAGGACCTGACAGTTAACATTGCGATAAGGTTTGGAGACATCATAGTTAGCATTAACAGTTTAAAGGGTGGCACGGTTAGTTGAATAGAAGTTCACCACTGGGCTCTATAGTGCTATCAAAATTTTTGAGTATTTTGCCCATAGCGACATAGTGCCCAATCAATAAAAGGAAGGTGGTCAACCACAGAAAGACTTCCCAGGTGGCAAAATGAAAGGAGGTGATTGGCTTGCGTGGCCCAGTTGGCTTGTGGGACCTTGTTGACACTTCAACCTACTGATTTGTGAACCAAAAATAGAAGAAGTCAAGTTTTCCATGAAATTTGATCTTGTGATCAATGCTCAGCTACTCTAGAATGAGTGATAAACATAGAAGGGACATTCTATCATCATGGAAAATCCATCTACCTAATCAGAAGTTATTCATCGGCATCATTCTATCTTCTCAAGACTCTTTCAATGAGATATTAGATTGTGTTGTATGAAAGACCCATGCCTCGATCAGATTTTCAGTGGGCGAGGCTTAATGATAGTTGTTGACTAGTAATTGTAGAGAAAAAAATCCCAGTTATGTCAGAGCTATAAAGGAAAATTTTGTAAATTTTGTCCAGGTCAACCTTTCTCTGACTTTTCTCTATTGTTGCTTTGCAATTCCAATGTAAATTCCCTTGTGCCTCTGAACTATATGATTCTCCACTTATCTCCTTCAACCATTGGTATGAAAGTGCAAGAACTCTTTGCCTTTGCCATTGTTTTGTGAAAATCTATAATCTGCATGATTTTATCTCTACTGGCCTATGAATGATATATTATTGAACCTCTTTCCTTGTGTCATTCATCTTGGTTTTCTAATCTGCATGTGGTTATTAGATCAAAGCAAGTCTAGATGTATATATCCTCAGTTTTATTCTGGTTCATTAGTGCATATATGGGGAGGGATTGGTCTGAACACTCTATTTTGGTGCATCACCTCTTTAGATTAGACTAAGTAGATTTGCTTTCATGCTCTCCTTCTCCCTTTTCCTCTCCAAGAGTAGTTAGGTAAACCCTGATAGTAAGAGGAAGCCGGCCTTCTCCGGAGACAACCTCACAGTTCAAGTCCCACAACTTGGAGGTTGTTTCCATGTTTCACTAGGTTGTCCTCATGCATAGGCCTTGGACAAGGGTGCAAACCTAAGTGACAACAATTTTTGGCATGCCCGATGGGAAAAACTATCAAAGATTTAAAGTCTACTAGTGTCAAAAGAAGATTTCAAAACTAATACTGAAGAGATAGTATTGGCTTCACTATTCAAGCCTTCAAGATGCTCATTCTTCAAAGTACTTGGTGACTTTGAGCTTCAAATACATATCTAGTTCCAAACCAAAGTTGCAGTGATTCATGCCTAGAGCTAAGAAAAGGGCATCTTCTAGAGGTAAGTTTCATTATCAAGAGCTTTCATTATCAAACCCTAGAAGAAGGAGGACTACAGTATCCTTATCACTAGTTAGGAGTGCAACAGTAATAAATACTCCTACAAGATCTATCTCTACTCAACCTAGTATTAGATCTCAACCTAGACTACCATCAATACATATCACTAGACCACTTGTCTATATGGCATTTCCTAGAGCTCATACTTTTTCCACCTTTAATGGTGGGAGCCCTCTCTTATTAGCCCAAAGACATGACATACCAATAGCTGCACTCAAGAGTATACCAGAGTTTATTGGTGAAACTTCTATCTCTCCCTTAGAGCACATTCAAGAGGTTGAAAACGTCTACAATATCCATGGTATTATAGAGGATGATGTTGTAGTTAGGCTCCTAGCCTCATCCTTGAAAGGAAAAGCACTACAATGGTATAGAGGTTTAGCTCATGGTTCTATAACAGATTGGGATGGATTAGGAGTGGGATTGTGCAAACATTTTGAGGATAAAAGTGACTATTTGTCACTTTTAGAGCAGTTGACTACTATAAAAAGAGCCCCCCATGAATGTATGACTGATTTTAACTATAGATTTCAAAAGACATGGGATAGAATACCTACTTCAGTGAAACCTGCCCCTAGTAATGCCTTCTTGCATTACCTTAGAACTTTTAATAGTGATATTGCCACTACAATCCAAACTATGGGAGGAGATACCTTGCCTAATGCTTATGATATGGTAATAAAATTAGAGAACATCCTAATACAAGGGGGAAAACTAGCTCCAAGGCCTCCTATGCCCTTCTTTCCTAATATCCCAAATCACCAACCAGTAATGGCTCCTCTTCCAACAACTTCCACATCACAATCTCTTACTCCAGTCCCTCAAGCTTCCACATCTTCAAATGTGATAGATGAAATCAAAGAAATGATGCAATCTCTGATGCAGAACATGGACAAAAGAGAGAATAACCCTGATAAAAAACTACAAGATCAAGGGAGGAAGTTAGAAGATCAAGGAAAGAGGCTAGAGGATAATTTCTCTATGATGCAGAAAGTGAGCAACAAGGTGGTGACTTTAGAAAGGCAGCAGGCTCAAGGTAGTAAGCCTCATCAATTGCAATATCAAACTCCAAATAGTGGTAGGCTCCCAAATCCTAATCATTGGAACAATTCTTTTGATCATAATAGGCAGGATGGCCATGCTTCAACCTCAAATGTAAACCAAAGTAGAGCCATAGTCCCTTAAAACAATATGGCTCAGGATCAAGATTTTTTTCCCTCCTGCAATTACTCCTAAGCCTATTGCATGTCTTAGAAGGCTGAATCTTTTATGGCCTTGACAGTCCAAGAACCTATAGCATCTCATGAGCAAGCATACAAGGAGGACCAATTTAAGGATGCCTCAGATATGCAAAGACAAGGTGATTGCTCTTTTATGAATCATCAGATGGAGGAGCATTGTAATGTCAACCAGGATTCCATTTCTCATAACACTAGAAGCAAAAGAGGAGCTATGGAAGATGTTATCCCTCCTCCTCCCAATCAGGCCTCAACTTCAAATGCAATATCTCATGAGAAAGCAACAAACAATCAATCAAGTGCCTTTCAGAAGCAAAGACAAAATCAGGGTAGAAAAGATACAAGTGATCCTCAGGTTATTCCATCTCAACCTCATACAAATGTGGCTCCCAAAGTTCTTACCAAAACACCTGCTATGTCATTCAGTGTGGTAGAGAAAATGAAGAAGAAAAATGTGAATATCTCTATGTGGGATGCTGCTGCTACTATACCCATGCAAAAGAGGTTGCTACAGCAAGAATTGGAAAGAATTGAACCAAAAGATCAGACACCTAGTATGGAAAGTGCCACAAGCTTAGTACAACCATCAAGGGAAGTAGAAAAAAGAAAAAAGGTTAGACCTCCTCTATTCTATGTTTCTCTAATTATAGGGGGCAAGCTAGTCCATAATTGCATGATTGATTCCAGGGCTAGCAGTTCAGTAATGCCTAGGTGTGTTGTTGATGCTTTAGGAATGAAATATGATCCCATTGTTAGGGATGTATTGCAGTTGGATGGTAGTACTATCAAGACTATAGGAATCCTTAGGAATGTGGAGATGGCCTTACATGCATGCCCTGGTTGTACTGTGACCCAAGATATATCTATTGCTGAGGTCAAGCCACACTTTGCTATTTGTCTGTCAAGAGACTTCACTGCCCAAATATGTGGATTCATATCTGTTGATTGGTCATATATGTCTTTTAAGACTAGATATGGAGCCAATGCTTCAATCAGAGCAGAGCCTCAAGCCGTCCATCATACTGAAACTTACACCCCTAATCCCATCAACATGAATTTCCCTATCCTAGAGAAGGATGAAAATGACATAGTGAATGAGCCCACCACTTCCCTAGCAGAGATACCTGACTTTTTCTTGGATGAGTGGGAAAATGCATATCAGTTTGAGCCTATGTCAAAAACTCTTGAGACAGGCCTTAGTACATACTATATTTTAGAAAAGGATGCTATAGTCCCCAATCTTGTAGGGACTAATGGAGATATGAGCGGGATATGGAGTATGTACTTTGATGGCTCAAGGAATAGAAATGGATCAGGGGCTAGTATTATGTTGATCTCTCCTACACAAATAAGATACTACTTCTCATTTAGGCTCTAGTTCAGTTGCACCAACAATGTGGCTGAATATGAATCCTTGATTCAAGGTCTCCTACTTGCCCAAAAGAGAGGAATTCAAGCCTTGAAAGTATATGGAGATAGTGAGTTGGTAGTTAACCAAGTGAGAAATTAGAACATTACCAAGAATGGTCTGCTCAAGTCTTATAAACATAGAGTATGGGATTTGCTTGAAGGTTTCAATGCATTTAATATTCAAAGCATCCTTAGGAAAGCAAATAGACATGCTGATAGACTTGCAGCAATAGGTGCATTTTATGATGTGCTAGGGAATCTTGAGGAGGAGAAGTAGAAAATCAAGGTGGTAGTGAGGCCTACCATCCCTGATAATAACACTCATTGGCAAGTGTTTGAGTCTAATGAGAAAATTGTGAGTTTCTTGCAGAATGAGGCAGAATTCTCAAATAGAAACTAGTCAAGACTATAGGACCAGTATGGCCAACAGATCATCAACCTCAATTCCAACAAGTTGCCTAAAGGTCTCATTACCTTGGAGAGTGTCTTTAATCCTGATGACCAAACAAGAGATAGAGGCATGAACCTAGCTACTGATGGAAATGATCACACTCCAGTCATGATTGCTGATGGAAGATCCTTAAATATGGGAAAGTTATGTTCTAAAACTGAGCACGAAAATTTTATTCATCTATGTCAAGAATTTAACGATGTATTTTCTTGGACAAATGATGATTTAAAGGGTTATGACCCAAGGTTATTTCAGCATACCATAGATCTAGTTGATGATGTAAAACTAGTAAGACAAAAATAAAGACTAGTGAATCCTAAAATTGAACCCTTAATGAGAAAAGAGCTATCCAAGTTGATTGAGGCTAATATAATTTTTCCCATCAAGCACTTATCATGGGTAGCCAACCTAGTCCCTATTAGGAAGAAGAATGGAGAAATTAGACTATGTGTGGACTTTAGGGACCTTAATCAAGCTTCCCTTAAAGATCACCGTCCTCTCTCTTCCATGGAGCAAATTCTGTCAAAGGTCAGCTGTTCAAGGAGATTCTCTTTTCTTGATGGATTCTTGGGTTATAATCAAGTGCTGGTTAAAGAATTTGATAAATATAAGACTGCATTTACCACTAAATGGGGCACCTATGCTTATTGCAAGATTCCATTTGGGCTAACCAATGCAGGTGCTACATTTCAGAAGGCAATGGAGATGGCCTTCACAAAATTGATTGACAAGTTTGTCTTAGTCTACCTTGATGATATTATAGTGTATTCTAAGAATGCAGAAGATCATTTTGATCATCTGCGACAAGTATTCCTAAGATGTAGAGAGTTTGGGGTGTCCCTTAACCGAAGAAAGTGTGTCTTTTCCACCAATCAAGGGAAACTATTGGGACACATTGTATCTGAGGATGGTCTGACCATTGATCTGAAAAGGACAAAAGCAATACTTTCCCTCCCTCTTCCTAAACACAAAAAAGGGCTACAAGGTTTCCTTGGTAGGATAAATTTTGTAAGAAGATTTATTCCCAATCTTGCTACCATTCTTACAGCTATGCTCAAGAAGGGTATGGTCTTTGCATGGACCAAGGAAGGGAAGGAAAGTTTTGAAGAGATCTGTTGGCGCTCAAAATTGCATTCCCATTTTGAGCATCCATTTGAAATTTTGAGAAAGTCAAGCCCTATGAATGCCCATAATTGAATGTGCACTCAGCTATCCATTTGAGATCCTTAAGGTGTTCAATGTCTCTGACACTTTTCATTTAGTTTGCCTAAGCCTTCCATGATGATAATTTTTCATTCTGAGTTATATGACAAAGTCTTATTTTGAACAAATCCTAAATCTACTTTCTACCCTATTTAATATGCAAACTTCAGTCAAGAACCTATTACTTTATACAAATCCACCATGTCCTTTGAAATCCTTTAGCCCCTTCTCATTTTCTTTCTTAGGGCATGCCTTTTTAAACCTTAGGAAAACTTGAAATAATTTTTTGATTAAATATGTTTTAAGTTTAAGGTAATCAGGGTTTACACATTTTTAAATTCAAAAAGTTACTTATCAAACTTACAATGAAAGTCTCAGGGATTGAAGATCTTGTTCAGATGAACGGAGGGCACTGGCCTGCATTTTCAAAATGCGGGCAAGTGCATAAGTGACATCTATCCCTATGAAGACACAAGGAGATGTTCGTACAAGTGAAGATGACAAGTTATGAACATCGTTGATCTATGTGAGATTGACGAATGAGGCATACCCAAATTTTCAAGATGAGAGGCAAATAAATATTGCGGGCATGCCACTTTGCAACGCGTGGCATAGTGGATTCAAAATGTGAGGAAGTAATGATGTCATGGGCACCGAAGTTTTGAATGCCGTGGTTAGGTTTGTCAGAACACGTGCAATAAAAGGTTTTTTCTCATTGGTCAGGATCATTGTGATGGGCTGCCTATTATAGAAATTTTGAATCACCATCGATCTAAGCCAGGATCAAGGGCTAGCGTTTGCCCGCATTGTTTTATCTCCGTATGATTTTATAATGCAAATAAAAGGATTGTGGACCCGTATCGCAATTAACCAAATCATGCCATTATGATGAAGTGTCACGTATTTTGTGATAAAGGAATAGTGCAATGGTTATTCAGGAATTTTTTTTATCAACCGTTGATCTTCTTTAGATCAACAGAGGGTGCTGGCCCACTATATCAACATGCTCGCAAGATAAGAAATGTGGGAGTGCACAAGCCTGACATGTGGGGCGAACTCAGTTCATTGATTCAATTCAGATCTTCCGATTCTTGCACATTTTCATTTCTCAGAAGCAAGAAGCGCCCACTAAAAGATAAATTGCACACATGGCTAATTATGATTGGGTTATTTCAAACCAGCTTGCGTAGTGGATTTCGAAGCCGTCATGCTCATAGTTTCAACTTATAAGATCTTCAAGATCGATGGTGCATATTTTACTATTGAAGGTGGTATCATTATGCATATTAATGAGACATGAAAACCTTCATGTGTGAAAGTAAAGAATAGGGTGTCACAAGTGAGATTTTCCCAATATCAACTTGTGCGAGTAGAAATTCGTGAGTCATCTCTGAATGGAAAAAATTACTACTCAGATTGAGATAAATTTGGCATGAGTGTCAAGTAGTTGGCTCAAGGATAAAATGCAGAAGTTATAGAGATAAAAGAAAAGGCTTCAGGTAAGTTTGTATACCATAGTCTCTACATTTTTTAGTCCTGGTGATTTATTCAAAAGATGTTTCTAAAGATTTCACTAAGTCTGAGGGTATGGATAGCGGAAGGATTGTTCGTTAAGAGTAGTTGGTTCTGGGACACTGATACTTTGAAAAATGATTTATTTATTTTCAGAGGATGGTTCAGAAAAGGAAAATGGTTAGCTTCGTATGCCTGTGTATGGTTCTTTGATAGAGGAAAGCTAGTAATCAAGTGTAGTAGTCAACTCACCAAGGTTGTAAGAAGAACAAGGAATAGACTTTGTAAGCTAACAACCTTTTCAGCAGAAACATCATCTTTTAAAAAAAATTTCAAAGCATCTTAGTTTGATGCCAAGGTAGTAGAAATATTTGAGACCCTGTGCATAGTTTTGGAAGAGGGTGAGGAAGATTTTATACCCTGGGGTATAGTCTTTTTCACTTTTTGTGCATGTCCCCCCTGTTTGTGTCAGTAGATGGCAAATTTTGGCAAGAAGTTGGTTAAGGAAGCAGATGTGGCTAGGGATCAGAGCATCCCTATTTTGTTATTTTTAATAACCACATTATTTTTCGGCTTCTGTACTGCATGCTAAGTAATGATTCTGTTATTTTTGAAGCCTGGCATGATCAATAAAGAGTGGGAAGTAAAGATGATTCTCATTTAGTATTCATCTTGACAAAACCCATAGGCCTAGGTTGGTGTGTATTTTTCATAGTTGATTTTATCATTGATAAGGCAGTCTTAGCAATTGTGCACATAACAAATTAGTGGTAGAGCCGAATCAGAAAAAAGTGGTAATAGAGAAGGAGCTTACAGGAGAATTTTTGATCTACATGATGTTTTGTTAATCATTTTTCTTCTTTCTTCCATTACAAACTTGTGATATCTTTTGTAAGGGACACTTGTTAGTTCTCTACGCCTGAAGCTTGTTGCATCTCATAGTATTTAAGTGAGATCCCAAGGCAAGAAAAAAAAGGTTTTGGTGGGTTTTCTATTTTCCAGTTCTTAGAGCTCTGCTCAGGCTGTGAAAGCCACATACCCAGCATGTCTTGTATGAACAGCATATGGATTTCATAGATAGTTCTGATATAGTAGTGTGATCTTGTATCTTGTTTTATGCATTCCTAATGTACTTATTTCAAGGAGATAAATACAATGCGTAGAAGGTTTTGAATTTCAATATAATTATGTCTCCTTTCTTCTTGAGTTTGTAATGTTATATGTTAAAGAACAAAGATCTTGAACCTATTTGCAATTACCTGGTTGTATGTTTGAAGTTTGCTTGCCTTTAACTCAAGGAGTCATATAATTTCTTGTGGTTTCAGACAAGGTTGCAGTTTCAATTAAGAAGGATGTGAGAAAGTATGGGGTTATATTGGATATTGTTGTCTAATTCATAAGGTGAACAGACTGAACATGAATGTATTAACATATGCCATATGTTGATTGATGTTCAAGGATGCATAATTCTGGAGTGTAGGATTGCCCTAATGGATAAGGCACTGGTCATTTGTTGGATCATTAAAGTTTTTGCTGCATATTGAACATGCTGTCTTTTCTCAATATAAATCAATCTTTTTCCCTTCATGTTGAAGTGGACATAAAAGTTTAAACCCTCACTCAGTTTATGAATAATATAGGTTTGCACCTAGCTATTGTAGAATCTATGTTGTTTCATAAGCCACTAGGAGATATAAGGGGTTTTCATCTGCTTAATAGATTCAGTGTATGCTTTGACAACTGGTACCATATGAATAATCTATAGGTTCACCCACCTAGGTTTTATAGAGCCTGAAGTGCAGAAGGAGTACAGCCTTATAGTTGGCTTGGTGTCTGAATGGGCATGTTGAAAATGGGAGTTAGCTGCCCCTAGATGTGTTTTGTTCTCATCAGGGTAATTGGAAATGGGCAACATTTTCAAACACCAACAAAATGGTGACTCTGCTACGGACGCTGTGAAGTAATTCATAGTTAAAAGGACAAGAATCTTTGGTGTATAATTTAAAAATTTCAGTCCTATTCTCAACTGGGTTTGGCCCATCCGAGTCACCAACAAAATGGCGACTCTACTAGGGAATGTATTGAATAAGATTTAAGACAAAAATTGAGAATTTGAAAATAAGATATTCAATACAGCAGGAGAAGTGCATTAAAAAGTTTCAGCAGTAAGTTCTCTAATGTTCTTTCAAGTTTTCTTACTCCAAATCATGCACCCCAGTAAGTTTTATCCATTTACAGCAGTATTTTTCGAGGTTGAATAAAGATTGTGTTGCTAAGAGTGTTCATCTTCAGTCATGTCAACCAGTTGTTGTTTTTAGAATGTTGTTGTAATTCAGAGTCAGAATTGGTGAAAGATGTTTTCTCTCTTTTAAATGTTTTTAAAAGTTTTGCAAAGTTTTCAAGTTGAATTTTCAATTTAGATCTGTAGTGTTATGAATCATGTTTAAGATCTTTCTCACAATAGTGAGTGGTGACTCTATCTGAAGGATCTCTGAATCATTGTAGATCAGTGATGTATAAATTATTTTCAAGAGTTTACATGGGAATCAAGTAGATCTAAAAGTTAGATGAATTTGCAAGCAAGAAGAGAGATCTATTATAAGTTTCTGATAAATAAGTTTGGAAGTGTTGTTTGATCTATTGTCGCAAGAATTTGTAATGATAAAGATGAATTACAGCTGTGATTTCATTTCTCTCTTCAATGAGATGGTGACTCTGTAAGGTTATGATCAGTGGTTTCATACAGCAACACTTGAGGTATTTTATACTTTCATGCAATTTTCTTTCCCATGAAAGTTAGTTCTACATATGTATTCTCCATCAACTAAAGTTTGAGCACTAAGAAGAGGAGAATAGTTTTATGTTTTATACATTTCACTGGATTTGGTTTCAATTGTTGTTTTAAAGTTGTGCAGTGTATTTGAAGCATTCATTTGTTAGAGAGTTGTGAAGATCTGCTGCAAATTATGAATTTTGAAAGTTTTTAATGATGAATGAGTCTTGAGTTGAAGAATGTTGAGTTTCATCTCATCTAGTATGCAGCCTGTTAGTGAAATTTCTAGATCCATCTCTACCAGGAGGTATATGCCATTGAATTTTAATGGTATTCATGGTTTTCCAAATATTATGCCTTATGATCTTAGAAAGTATTTACCTAAGTTTAGTGGAAACCATGAAATTTTAGCCAGGCATCATATTCAGTTGTTTAGTGACTTGGTTGGTGATTTTGAAATTGCTCATGAAGACATTCAGATGAAATTGTTTGTTCAGACTTTAGAGGATGATGCTAGGGACTAGTTTTCATTCTTACCAACATGTTCAATTTCATCTTGTGATGAATTAATGATAGCCTTCATGATGCAGTTCGGGGAAAGAGTAAGCATCTCTGACTATTTTGATAAGTTTTTGAAAATTCAAGTCAGGAATGGTGAGTTAGTTCTTGAATTTAATATCAGATTTGCAAAGATTTTAAATGAAATTCCTGAAAGTTACAAGCTAGATGATCAAATGTGTTTAGCAGTTTATCTTGGTGCATTTGATAAAAAGATGAACTATCTATTGAGAGAGAAGGAACATAGAACTTTGCATGAGGCATTCATGATAGCAATAGAGATTGAGAATAACATAAAATATGGCTTAACTTGGAGTCACTTCTCTAGAAATGTTTACCAGCAAGATGAGTTGCAAAGAACAAATCAATATCATATAGAATGTTTAATTTTAGATCAGCAAATAAGAACTCCTATTGTTGTAAATAGTTTTGTTGAAGATTCAGAAACAAAAGCATGTGAACATGATATCTCTTTGTTGCAAAAAGGAAATGATTGCATTCATGCTGAATTGAATGCACATGTTTATGGTATTACAACAGCAAATGATAGAATTGATTCATTTGATGAGTTATCCAGGCAAGATATAAATTCAGTCATTCATTTTCTCATTGATGATTCGCATTGTGTTGAAAACATAACAAATCAAGAAGAGGGAAGGTATTTATCTCAGTATGAGGATGAAGAACCTGGAAGTGATGCATCAAGTGATAAAGATGAAATTGTTGATCTGACATATTGTGAAGAAGCATCATGTGAAGACAATGGCGACACTTTTTGCTCAAGTCAAGAAGAGGATTGTGATAGTACATATGCGTCTTCATGTGAATCAGATGCTGATTGGGAAGAAGAGAGCAATGACAGAAGTGAGTGTTCTCTTGCTAGTAAAGGTATGAGTACTATTTCTAAATTTGAAAGTGAGTTTCCATTTCAAAATTGTGTAAATCAGTTTGAGATTAAAAGTTATGAAGAAAATGTGTCTACACAATATGAAGAAAAAGAGGTTATCTATAAGGACATATTACCTAATTGTGTAGAAAAATGTCTTGAAGATGAGTATAGTGATGATCAGTATGTGATTGATCCTGAGATTAATGCATCAACACCTATTGGTAAGATAAATGATGATTTTCTTTTAAGACATTTGAATCACCTATATGGAGACAATGAAAGTAACTTTGATTTGTTTGCTACATGCTTCGTTGACGGAGTGGATGTTGAGTCTTCATATGATTCTGATTTTTCTTCTTCATATGCTGAAAGTGTCCATGACAGTGATGTTAGAAATGGTTTTAAAGTTTTCACTAATCTATTATATGGTGAGGATTTTGATGTTGATCAACACATCACTTTTCCTAATGTCTATGACAACGCTTTGCATGGAATTATCAATCCTCTTTTTGAAGAGCACATGGACGGTTCAGATTTAGTAGAGAATAAGTTTTATGATGATGCTTTGTCTTACTATTGTAAGAGGTCAGACTATTCTTTTTCCAAATATGACAGTAAATATGATCATGATGTTGCATTTGATTATGATAACAAGGTGTTTGATGAGACGATTATTGAAAATTTGCCTATACCTTGCAATGATTTTTATGATGAATATTTTACTATGATGACTAATCCACTTACTGATCTCAAAGAATCATTTGAAGATCTCGGATTAGTTTTAGATGTTGATATTGATGACATATGTGAGTATCAGTCAGATTGTTCATTTGATTCCTATCTAGTTATGCAAAGGGCTACACAGTTTGAAGGTATGTGTGATCCTTTTCCCCAAGTTGAATATGAAGCCTTCATATTCGAAAATGATAGCATGCACGAGTCATTAAATAAAGAGAGTTTTCGGCTTCAGTCTGATATGTTTAAGCATGCTGATAAGAACTTTCATGATGAGCAAATGGTTGAGGACGAAGTAAGTTTTTATATGCATTATGAAAGTAAGAGTGATGATTTTGTTTTGCCAAGTGATTTTTTATATAATGATAATATGATTGGTGAAACTGATAGGAGAATAAATTCTAGTTTACCTCATGAAAGTTTAGATGAGAATCATGTTTATGATAGAGGTAAACAATTTTGTTGAAGTTCGGTGGCCCGGGGTCATCGTTTGTAAATAGTAGAAGTAGTTGTTTCCTTGCTTTCAATAAGCTATTTGAGAGAAGTTTTGTTGTTTCAGGTATGTGGTCTGCTTCTCCCAGAGATCTGGAATCTTACCATGCCCACAAGGGACATGCTTCCCCAGACAGAGCCACTGTTGGCGCTCAAAATTGCATTCCCATTTTGAGCATCCATTTGAAATTTTGAGAAAGTCAAGCCCTATGAATGCCCATAATTGAATGTACACTCGGCTGTCCATTTGAGATCCTTAAGGTGTTCAATGTCTCTGACACTTTTCATTCAATTTTCCTAAGCCTTCCATGATGATAATTTGTCATTCTGAGTTATATGACAAAGTCTTATTTTGAACAACTCCTAAATCTACTTTCTACCCTATTTAATATGCAAAATTCAGTCAAGAACCTATTACTTTATACAAATCCACCACATCCTTTGAAATCTTTTAGCCCCTTCTCATTTTCTTGCTCAGGGCATGCCTTTTTAAACCTTAAGCAAAGTTGAAATAATTTTTTGATTAAATCTATTTTAAGTTTAAGGTAATCAGGGTTTACACATTTTTAAATCCAAAAAGTTTCTTTTCAAACTTACAATGCAAGTCTCAGCGATTGAAGATCTTGTTCAGATCAATGGAGGGCGCTGGCCAGCATTTTCAAAATGCAAGGAAGTTACAAAATGTGGGCAAGTGCATAAGTGACATCTGTCCCTATGAAGACACAAGGAGATGTTTGTACGAGTGAAGATGATAAGTTATGAACATCGTCGATCTATGTGAGATCGACGAATGAGGCATACCCACATTTTCAAGATGAGAGGCATATAAATATTGTGGGCATGCCACTTTGTGACGCATGGCATAGTGGATTCAAAATGTGAGGAAGTAACGATGTCATGGGTGCCGAAGTTTTGAATGTTGTGGTCAGGTTTATCAAAACACCTGCAATAAAAGGTTTTTTCTCATTGGTCAGGATCATTGTGATGGGCCGCCTATTATTGAAATTCTAAATCACTGTCGATCTAAGCCAGCATCAAGGGCTAGCATTTTCCCACAATTTTTTATCTTCGTATGATTTTATAATGCGAATAAAAGGATTGTGGACCCATATCGCAATTAACCAAATCATGCCATTTTGAAATGTCATGTATTTTGTGATAAAGGAATAGTGCAATGGTTATTCAAGAATTTTTTTTTATCAACTGTTGATCTTCTTTAGATCGATGGAGGGCACTGGCCTACTATATCAACATGCTCGCAAGATAAGAAATGTGGGAGTGTGCAAGCCTGACATGTGGGGTGGACTCAGGTCATTGATTTAATTTAGATCTGCGGTTCTTGCGCATTTGCATTTCTCAGAAGCAAGAAGCGCCCACTAAAAGATAAATTGCACACATGGCTAATTATGATTGGGTTATTTCAGACTAGCTTGCATAGTGGATTTTGAAGCCGTCATGCTCACAATTTCAACCTATAAGATCTTCAAGATCGATGGTGCATATTTTACTATTGAAGGTGGTATCATTATGCATATTAATGAGACATGAAAACCTTCACATGTGAAAGTAAATAATAGGATGTAACAAGTGAGATTTTCCCCATATCAACTTGTGCGAGTAGAAATTCATGAGTCCTCTCTGAACGGAAAAAATTACTGCTGGGATTGAGATAAATTTGGCATGAGTGTCAAGTAGTTGGCTCAAGGATAAAATGCAAAAGTTACAGAGATAAAAGAAAAGGCTTCAGGTGAGTTTGTATACCATAGTCTCTGCATTTTTCAGTCCTGGTGATTTATTCAAAAGATGTTTCTAAAGATTTCACTAAGTCTGAGGGTATGGATAGCGGAAGGATTGTTCGTTAAGAGTAGTTGGTTCTAGGACACTGATACTTTGAAAAATGATTTATTTATTTTCAAAGGATGGTTCAAAAAAGGAAAATGGTTAGCTTCGTATGCCTGTGTATGGTTTTTTGATAAAGGAAAGCTAGTAATCAGGTGTAGTAGTCAAGTCACCAAGGTGGTAAGAAGAAAAAGGAATAGACTTTGTAAGCTAACAACCTTTTCAGCAAAAACATCATCTTTTAAACAAATTTTCAAAGCATCTTAGTTTGATGCCAAGGTAGCAAAAATATTTGAGACCCTGGGCATAGTTTTGGAAGAGGGTGAGGAAGATTTTATACCCTGGGGTATAGTCTTTTTCACTTTTTGTGCGTATCCCCCCTTTTTGTGTCAGTAGATGGCAAATTTTAGCAAGAAGTTGGTTAAGGAAGTAGACGTGGCTGGGGATCAGAGCATCCCTATTTTGTTATTTTTAATAACCACATTGTTTTTTGGCTTTTGTACTGCATGCTAAGTAATGATTCTATTATTTCTGAAGCCTAGCATGATCAATAAAGAGTGGGAAGTAAAGATGATTCTCATTCAGTAGTCATCTTGACAAAACCCATGGGTCTAGGTTGGTGCGTATTTTTCAGAGTTGATTTTGTCATTGATAAGACGGTCTTAGAAATTGCGCACACAACAAATCAGTGGTAGAGCCGAATCAGCAAAAAGTGGTAACAGAAAAGGAGCTTACAGGAGAATTTTTGATCTACATGATGTTCTGTTAATCATTTTTCTTCTTTCTTCCATTACAAACTTGTGATATCTTTTGTAAGGGACACTTGTCAGTTCTCTATGCCTGAAGCTTGTTGCATCTCACAGTATTTAAGTGAGATCCCAAGGCTAGAAAAAAGGTTTTGGTGGGTTTTCTATTTTCTAGTTGTTAGAGCTCTACTCAGGCTATGAAAGCCACATACCCAGCATGTCTTGTATGAACAGCATATGGATTTCATAGATAGTTCTGATATAGTAGTGTGATCTTGTATCTTGTTTTATGCATTCCTAATGTACTTATTTCAAGGAGATAAATACAATGTGCAGAAGGTTTTGAATTTCAATATAATTTTGTCTCCTTTCTTGTTGAGTTTGTAATGTTATATGTTAAAGAACAAAGATCTTGAACCTATTTGCAATTGCCGGGTTTTATGTTTGAAGTTTTCTTGCCTTTAACTCAAGGAGTCATATAATTTCTTGTGGTTTCAGACAAGGTTGTAGTTTCAATTAAGAAGGATGTGAGAAAGTATGGGGTTATATTGGATATTGTTGTCTAATTCATAAGGTGAATAGACTGAACATGAATGTATTAACGTATGCCATATGTTGATTGATGTTCAAGGATGCATAATTCTGGAGTGTAGGATTGCCCTAATGGATAAGGCACTAGTCATTTGTAGGATCATTAAAGTTTTTGCTGCATATTGAACATGTTGTCTTTTCTCAATATAAATCAATCTTTTTTCCTTCATGTTGAAGTGGACATGAAAGTTTAAACCCTCACTCAGTTTATGAATAATATAGGTTTTCACCTAGCTAATGTAGAATCTATGTTGTTTCATAAGCCACTAGGAGATATAAGGGGTTTTCATCTACTTAATAGATTCAGTGTATTCTTTGACAACTGGTACCATATGAAGAATCTATAGGTTCACCCACCTAGGTTTTGCAGAGCTTGAAGTGCAGAAGGAGTACAGCCTTATAGTTGGTCTGGTGTCTAAATGGACATGTTGAAAATGGGAGTTAGCTGCCCCTAGATGCATTTTGTTCTCATCAGGGTAATTGGAAATGGGTAACATTTTCAAACACCAACAAGATCAAGGCAGCCATAGCCTTAGCCCCTACTCTCATGAACCTAAATTTTGAAAAGGATTTCATCCTCTATACCCTAGGTGGTAAGTCGAGCATCTGTGTTATTTTGACTCAAACAAATGATAAGGATGAAGAGTAGGCCGTAGCTTTCTTCAGTGAAGGGCTTAAAGAATATGAAGATAAATACAAATTTGTAGAGAAGCAAGCCCTTGCAATTATCAGAGCCTTTAAAAAGTTTAGACACCTCCTATCCCATAATAAAATCCATTTGTTAGTACCCCATACTAGTTTTAAGGATTTCTTGCTAAACAAGGATATTAGTGAAAAGAGAGCTGGCTAGATTACTAAAGTGATGGAATATGACATTGACATCCAAATTACCAAGCTGGTAAGGGGAAAGGGGTTGTGCAAATAGATGTTATCATGCCAGGAATCTGATGAAGAGGGTTCTATGGTGTTAATAGAATAGCAAGAGGTAAGAAAGGATGATCCAAGGAGCTAGATAAATGACATGAGGTGTTTCTTATTAGGGGATGGATACCCTCAGGGATTGGATAGAACTAAAAGGAGACAATATATATTAAAATCAATCCCTTATGTCATGATTGATAGTATCCTATTTAGGAGATATTTTAATGGAGCCCTGCTAAGATGCATTGACATAGACCAAGCTGAAAGAATAGTCAAAGAGCTTCATGATGGCGTTGATGGTGGTCACTTCTCAGCAAAGACAACTGCAATGAAGATCATGAGGGCTGGTTATTATTGGCCATCTCTATTCCATGATTTCCATATACATATGAGGAAGTGTGAAAAATGTGCCTTCTTCTCTAGTAAATAGAAGCTTGCAGCTCTTTCCCTCCATCCTATCCAGGTAGATCAACCTTTTGCTCAATGGGGATTGGATTTCATAGGCCCTATCAATCCTTCTTCCAATTCTGGTCACAAGTGGATTTTAGCTACTACAAATTACTTCACCAGATGGACAGAGGTATTTGTATTGAAGGATGCCATTGAATCTTTAGTTGTTGAGTTCCTTGATGGAATTGTGACCAAGTTTGGTGCCCCTTCAACCATTATTTTAGATAATGCAAAGTCTTTTGTTGGAGCTCAGATTTGTGCATGGGCAGTGGATCACAATATCTATTTGAGCACATCCTCAAATTATTACCCCCAGGGTAATGGCCTAGCTGAGTCATCCAAAAAAAATGTGATCAGGTTCATGAAAAGGACAATAGAAGATAACCAAAGATGTTGGCATAAGAAGCTGAAGACTGCACTATAGGTGGACAGGATAACACCTAAAAGATCATTAGGGAACTCTCTATTTGTACTGGTATATAGTAGAGAGGCAAGGATTCCAATTTGATTGGAGTTCCCAGCCCTTGAGTTAGCTCATCAGTTGGAACTAATTGAAAATGATGCTATGATAGTAAGAATGGCAGAGCTAATGGAGCTAGAAGAAAAAAGAAATAAAGCTATGTAGACCCTAGAGATACATCAGCAGCAGATGAAGAGGAATTTTGATAAGAAGGCTAGGGTAGAATCTTCAGAGAAGGAGATTTAGTTCTAAAGTGGGATGCAGATAGGGCAAAACTAGGAAGACACTCGAAATTTGATGCATTATGGAGTGGCCCCTATCTGCTTGCCAGTTGCAAGCAGGCCAATGCATTTCAATTGAGTAGGCGAAATGGTGAAGTTTTGCCCATTCTAGTCAATGAGATTTATCTTAAAGCTTGCTTTTAAGGAAGGTTGAGTTCCTTTATATAAGCAGTTTAGTTTCCTTCTATTTTTTCCTACTTTTCAAGAAGTGCGCGGGCACAACTGTCTTCCTGTGAGGTAGTAGATTTTGAGGTGTTTCAGGTTGCAGAGGAAGTTTTGTTTCTAGTTCCAGTTGCGGTTGCAGAGTTTTTCAAGCTTTTCATGTTTTGACCTCTCATAGGTAGGGTTAGGGTTTCACAGTATGCACAGGACCCATTTTTTGACTCCATAGCCCAATGGATACATAAGGCCACTAGTCATACACATAGTAGGCTTGTGTCCCCTATGAGTCACCAGAAATGTTACCACATTTTTTACCTTCGCCAAGATTTAAAATTTGAAAATGCTGCCCCACCCAATGGTTACCCTCCCTACTTTATTGTTCTTTTTAATTTCCATGGGAATATTAAAAAAATTAAATGTTCAAACCTTAGAGTATTCCCTTATTTCCTAAGGTTGTTTTTTGACCGCCTGCGACCTCTCCATCGTTGGATCAAAGAGAATCAATGGTTAGGTGCTATGTCACTATGGAGATTTCCAAAGCCTATCACAATAGCAACATAGCACCCTATCAACATGTGGCATGGTGGGTCTAGTTCGCAAGGTAGAGGTTAAGGGGCAGGTCAGAAAAGTAATGCATTGTCAGAGGGCACTATGGCGATAACAAAAAATTGGCACTTCTCGCCGTTAGCGACATAGCACCCAACCGGCCAAAGATGTGGTGGGACCACAAGTGATGTGGAGGGGTGGTCGCATTAAAATGAAGTCTTGACTCATCACTAGCTAGGTGGATCTTGATGTCAGTAGTTTTGGACCCACCATCTTTCAAATGTTTCGTGCAGTTTTCTTCACCCTTGGATCGACGCAAATCAACGGCAGGTGCTATCTCGCTATGAGAAAATGCACATGATTTTTTCATAGAAACATTTTTCCTTAGTGACATGTGGTAGGTTAGTAGGGTCAAGCAATATTAAGACATGACAGGGTGGTCTTACGTCAGGCTAGGTGTGACAGGTGGTTCGCGTGCCCAAGAAATTTCAATGGATGAATGTGTAGAGTACGGCGAGTCTTCGCGATCGTCAGATCAATGGAAATCTATGGTGGGCACTATCTTGCTATGGGAAGTTGCACACTATTTTCCCATAATGACATAGCACCTAAGGGATAGGTGTCCTCGTAGGCCCAGGGAGTAAGCACAATAAATATAATAGTTAAGGAGCTGACAGTTAACGTTGCGGTCAGGTTTGGAGACATCACAGTTAACGTTAATAGTTTAAAGGGTGGCACAGTTAGTTGAATAGAAGTTCACCACTGGGCACTGTTAGATTAGGTGAAAAACTAATCTCCCAAGAACACTTGCATGCATAAACCTGTCACATGGATAAAGCAAAGAACAGAGGCAAGGAAAAATCAAGGAGGCCAAAAAGCCAGATCCATCTTATGGACATGCAAAGAGCAATATCTCATATAATCCAATAAGTGAATGTATAAAATACAAAGAGGTGAATCCTTATAAAGAAATCACGAAACCCGAAAAGGGAAACTAAAGCCTAAAAAGCTAGGGTTGCACAATATAATTAATAAAATATTAATTATATGCACCTACAAGATAGCTTAAGAAAACTAGAGTAATAGGCAACTTAATTAATTAAATCAAAGTGATTTAATTAATAAGTTAGAACAAATAATTACTCTAACACCCCCCCTTAAGCGAAGCTTGGGAGGAAGCTAACCTAGCACAGCTATGAAAGAGAATTGGGTCTCGGCAACAAGGCCAGATCAGGTACCCCAATCACAACAAAATCTCTATAAAGAGGAGAAATAGAGAAAACCACATGGGAAAAACCCTACTCCAAAAAGAGATAGCAAAGAATGTTCCAGAAGAAGGAACAAAGAGATCAGAAGAGAATCATTGAAGCATGAACAACCGCAAAACTCTGTCAAAATGCTGATCTGTAGAACCTCCATGGAAATAGAAGGCATGAACCATCAACCAAAGAAGCATAGAACAACAATATAACCTCCCCTTAAGGCAGGTGAGGTGATAGGCAGCTGAAAAGATGGGCCAAAAATCTCCTACAACACAGGAGCCAAACACATTGAGAGTGAGGTACAAACACAAATAAAGGCACGTGTCATCGACACTGAATGAGGAATTAGAGAAAGAGGGCCTATAAGCGGCAAACAACTATCCCCCCCATGGTACTTTATATAATAGTGCGAGTACAACGAATCACAATGATGAAAAGGATCCCAAAACGCAAGAGTGGCACTTTATCTCAGTGCGTTGCATAAAAATGCTTACAATGAATATCAACAATGATCAAAAAAGACATAAGGCTGAAACAAATGAAGGTAGAGCCCAAAACGAAGCAATTGAAGCAACAAAATCGATCCCCGGACCTGAAACAAACAGGATATCCACCAGAATGCTAAAATGCAAAAGACTGAATAGGATGTGCCTAGAACAGAATCTGGAACAACCACTAGCATCACTAGAAAGAGCACAGAAAGAGATTTCTAGCGATATAAAGAAGTCCAAAATCGGAGATCGGATGCTCAAGATACGCCTCCCGGAGTGCAAAATAGAACATCCGTCCTTGACTGCCAAAAAAGGCAACCAAACTGCATCAATACTCAAAAAATCCTGCACTAATATCTCCGTCTCGGAACCAGCTTTTCGGCGCATTTTTTGGATCGGAAAAATACCTCCATATGCAAAAGTTATGGCCAAAAAACCACAAGTAGGTCTTGATTTCAATGCATTACAAACCCTCATGAAGAGCATATGTTAAAAGTGAAACTTGGGCACAATAATCAAGGAAATGAATAGTACCACTGCGATCTACTCGAAAAATCATGCACTTTCAAAAAAAGAATCACCTCGATATGAGGTCGTATGAGAAAGTTATGATCCTCCGAAGTTTCCAAAACAAAAACTGTGCACAGTCACGGCTGAGAATCTGCAATTTCTGAAGAATTCATGCATGAAAATCAAAAAATAACTCCAATAGTGGATAGAGCACAAAAAAATAGCCAAGTTCATAACAAGAATCATCAAAATCGGAGTCCGTATGAGCAAGAACGAGACATTTGAAAACTGCATTCAAATCTGCGGCTGCCAACGGAGAGGGGTATGGCTGTAGCTTTGCATGCTCGATTCTGCAAAATATACAGCTTGCATGCAAAATCTAAAAGATACCCAGATGGTTTTTTGGGGCTGCGAACAAAACCTAGAAAGCGTTTTTCTTTCTGATGTACAAAAGATGTTGCTGTAGTGTAAATCAGACGCCTTTAATAGTAAAAACCACAAACAACTTTTAAAACAAAACAAATTATAGAAATGATGATTTGAAAGCCGTCAAATTTCAGCCCAAAGATGGATGACGTCAGCACCTGCGGCTGTCAGACCTGCTTCAGTACCTTGCTGATGTCACTTCTCTGTCATACTTTGCTGATGCAGCGTCCTTTTTTGGAAGATTTTGAAAATGTTTTTTTAAACAAAAAACAAAAAACTTTGAAGAATTTTTGCAAAAAAAGCAAACGCTTTTTTAATAAAAACTCATGAGCCTTTTTTTTAATAAAGCCTTTTGATTTTATGACTTATTTTTTTAATAAAAAAATAAATCTTTTCTTCGGAAAGTGTGCCCAAATCTGGTAACAAATTTTTGCATCAAATTTCAACTGTGTCCAAATTGGACAAATTTTATATGGAAATAGGTGTTTTTGGGTGCTATGAATCCAACGGTGAGGTCCATTTGGGCTCAAAATGCACCGAAAAAAATGACCCCTCCAAATCCAATACAAAATAACTCTAAAAATTGAAACCCTCAGAAAAATGCAACTTCTGAAATGCTTCAACAAACCAAGAACAGCGAGCAGCAAGCTTGCTCTGATACCATGTTAGATTAGGTCCGGGGATCGATTTTGTTGCTTCAGTTGCTTCGTTTTGGGCTCTACCTTCTGTTGTTTCAGCCTTATGTCTTTTCTGATCATTGTTGATATTCATTGTAAGCATTTTTCTATTTCGCACTGAGATAAACTGTCACTTTTGCATTCTGGGAGTCATGAACATTGTTTTGAGTCAGGTGTACTTGCACTATTTTCATAAAGCACCATGGGGGGATTATTGTTTGTTGTTTTAGGCATTCTCCCTTTGTCAAGTGAGTGTCCCTTCCACGACATTAGCCCATGCAGAGTCAGTTAGACCGTGTCTTTATCGGTGTCTGTACTTCTTTTCCTCTCTCCTCGTTCTTGGATCGTTTGCAGAAGATTTGGCTCACCTTCTCAGTTGCCTGTCATCACACCCCGTCTGCATTAAGGGGGGATTATGCTGTGTTCTAATGCATCCATGGTTCGATGGTTCGATAGTGTGAACTATGTATTCAGTGGTTGATCCTACATACAAGGCGATTGCAGTGGCTGGCTACCTATGCATTTCGGTGAGATGGATCATCTACCATATAGACATGCTCGGTTCGTGCCTTCTTCTTCCATGGAGGTTTCTTCAGATCAGCAGTTTGACAGATTTGCGGTTCTTCATGCTTCAGTGATGCTGCTTCTTCATGATCACTCTTTGTTCCTGTTTTAGGGGCAATTTTCCCTAGTTGGAGACTTCTTCAGCTCTTCACTGGGTTCTTACCTCTTTTTGGGGGAGGGTTTTTCCCATGTGGTTTTCTCTCTTTCCTCGCTTACAGAGGTTGCATTTCTTCTTGCATTGTACTTGGGTACCTAAAATGGCCTCGTTGCCGGGACCCATTATGCATTTCATCTTTGCTTTGTGAGCTTAAGGCATTTCCCTAAGTTGCACTTAAGGGGGGGTGTTAGAGTAAATAATTAATATTTAATTATTTATTCTATTGCTTAAGCTTACTTAGGTCATGCATTTATTTAATATTTCATATTTAATGCATGTAGTGGTTAGTTGTTGACAACTCGGGAGTTTTCTCCTTTTTTAGCATATTCCATTTTTTGTGGATATGTGCTGAGTTGTCATTTTTGTCCTCTACCTCCTTCCAGCTTGTTCTACAAGCTTCCTGGAGCTCTTTATATTCGGGCTCTCCTCATTGTATTATCATATCAAGCCATTTCTTATTGTAAATACATTTCTTATTGTGTTTGCATTTTTGGCTCTCATGTCCGTTTAGGGTTTTTTCTCGTGCTCCATGCTCCTCCCCTTCTTTGGCTTCTCTTTGACAGGTTCGCATGCAGGTGATCTTGGCGTCTTCGGAGTTGGCTTTCCTCAACTCCAACATACTCTAGTTTTCTTAAGCTATCTTGTAGGTGCATATAATTAATATTTTATGCACCTACAAGATAGCTTAAGAAAACTAGAGTAATAGGCAACTTAATTAATTAAATCAAAGTGATTTAATTAATAAGTTAGAACAAATAATTACTCTAACAGGCACTATGGTGTTATCATGAATTTTGATTATTTTGCCCATAGTGACATAGCGCCTAGTCAATAAAAGGAAGGTGGTCAACTATAGAAAGACTTCCTAGGTGGCAAAACGAAAGGAGGTGATTGGCCTGCATGGCCCAGTTGGCTTGTGGGACCTTGTTGACTCTTCAACCTGCTAATTTGTGAACCAAAAACAAAAGAAGTTGAGTTTGCCATGAAATTTGATCTTGTGATCAATGCTCAGCTACTCCAAAATGAGTGATAAATGTAGAAGGGACATTCTATCATCATGGAAAATCCATCTACCTGATCAAAAGTTATTCATCGGTGTCGTTCTATCTTTTCAAGACTCTTATAGTGAGATATTAGATTGTGTTGTACCAAAGACCCATGCCTCGATCAGATTTTTAGTGGGCAAGGCTTAATGACAGTTGTTGAGCAGTAATTGTAGAGCAAAAAATCCCAGTTATGTCAGAGCTATAAAGGCAAATTTAGTAAATTTTGTCTAGGTTGACCTTTCTCTGACTTTTCTCTGCTATTGCTCTACAATTCCAATGTAAATTTCCCTATGCCTCTGAACTGTATGATTCTCCACTTATCTCTTTCAACCATTGGTATGAAAGTGCAAGAACTCTTTGCCTTTGCCATTGTTTTGTGAAAATCTGTAATCTGCATGACCGTATCTCTACTGGCCTATGAATGATATATAAGTGAACCTATTTCCTTGTGTCATTCATCTTGGTTTTCTGATTTTCATGTGGTTATTAGATCAAAGCAAGTCTGGATGTGTATATCCTTAGTTTCATTCTGGTTCAGTAGTGCATATATGGGTAGGGATTGGTCTGAACACTCTATTTTGGTGCATCACTTCTTTAGATTAGACTAGGTAGATTTTCTTTCATGTTCTCCTTCTCCCTTTTCCTCTTTAAGAGTAGTTAGGTGCACCCTGATAGTAAGAGGAAGCCGGCCTTCTCTGGAGGGTCAACCTCACAGTTCAAGTCCCACAACTTGGAGGTTATTTCCATGTTTCACTGGGTTGTCCTTGTGCATAGGCCTTGGACAAGGGTGCAAACCTAAGTGACAACAGATTCATTGCATCACTAGCCTTCCCATGATCTCCAAGGCTAAAACCACTAAAACCATATGTTAGGTGGAGTTAGAGAAGAAAACACTATCCAAGTAGGATGGAGAAGGTATGGAGATCAATAGTGTAACTAATGTAGAATTAAAATTTGGCATACATGTGATAGCTCACAAGATCTATAGTTCTAGTCATCTAAATAATGTGTTGTGTGAAGCAGTAGACTTGGCATACAAATCTGTGAAGAATAATATGTCATATGATCTTACAAATTTGTTGTTAAAGTAGTTTAACAAAAGCATGGAAAGTATAAGGACTTCCAAGAACAACCCTTGTAAATTTGGATCATTGTTGAGATTTCTATTTTTCTATGTTCAAATTTTTTTCCCTTCAAAAGGAACAGTAGTATGGATAAAGGATGTGCCAATTTTGTATCAGATTAATGAGTATATTGCAGAAATGGGTGAAAATTTGTTATCATAATGGATAATTATTTTCATGTATTCAAGGAGAAAATGAATAACAAATTTAGGATACCCTAGAAATTGGTTGAAGTTTACAAAAATGATGTTTTTTCATGGTAGATAGTGACAAATTCTACATTCATGCAATGAAACCCAAAGTTGTATGGGTAAAACCTCATCCCAATGAGGTGAATATAGATGAAGCAAAGGACATAATTGAAGCCTTAATAAATGAACCTATTGATCCAAAGGCACCACACTTTGTAACATATGATGAGGCCAAGGCAAGAATAGAGCTTGAAATCAAGTTTCCACAGGTGGTTAACAAAGGAAAGAGGAGAATAGGAAAACTAAAAACCAACACACCTCTTATGTTGACTAAGGGTAAAGGAGAAGATGTGGAAGAAGCAAAGGATGAAGAGGAGTCAGAAAAGGAAGAAGAGCCAGTGAAGAAGAAATGCAAGGTGATCATAACCAAGCCATCCACTATAGCTTTTACCAAAATATCCAGGAAGAAAGGCAATGAGGTTGTCTTTAGCAAACCTCCTCCCACCTTCTAGGAAAGATTGAAACAATTGGAAGAAGGTGTAGGAATAACCAACTTCAAATCATTGAAGTATGAAACTAGCATAGAGGCTAAGAAGAAATAGGTTGAAGAGTTGGTGTTAACCAAGATGGGCAAATGGAAGTATTCCCCTAATCAGATAGCCTCCCAAATCTCTAATGAATTATTAGAGAAAATAAAGCAAAGATGAGACTTTTCTATGAAAATAGCTAAAGATATCTATGCACAAAACCTAAGGTAGTTGCTACAAAGAATCATAGATGTTGAGGTAAAAGAGTCCATAAAGAAAAATGAAGACAAGATGACTCTTAGATTTAATACTTGTTTAATTTTGCTAAAGGATATAGAGCACGTAGTGAAGAATGCTACAAGCATGTGTAAGAATATTTATCACTTGCTTAAACAAAGTGACTTTCTAGTAGAAGTCAAGGACGATGATAATGATGATGAGGAAGAAGAAACACACACTAAGCCTACACATTTTGACAATGAAGAAGTTGAAGAAGACAAAGAGGAAGAAACTACCAAGGAAGACAAAGAAGATGATGAGGAGGTTGATCCTATGAAGATAGTAGTCACAGTCATTGCCTCACTTCCTGACTCTCCAAGAAAATCAATAGCTACATCAAATTTGGAGATAGCTTTAGTAAGTTTGAATGTGACTATAGTAGATACATCAAACATCCAATCACCCTTCGCTCCCTCATAGCTTAGCACATCACTAATATAAGTGTCTACCACTTCATCTACCGAGCTGCAACCTCCCTCTTCTTCAGCTCTTGAGTTAGCATCATCAATAATGAGTACATTATGTTCTACAATTTTTTGTTCTTTAGCCAGAAGTACTTCAGTTTTGAGTTCTACAATTTTGGATTCTACAATTTTTGATACTTTTGTAATTACTTTAGTTTTGAATTTAGTAAGCATACTAGTTAGTATTCTATTTGTTGGTACTATAGAAATTTTCACTTTTTGTCCTACTATCTCTACTATTGTTTCCATTCTAGATTCAAAGGCATTAAGTAGAAGAATAGTTGAACCTAAGGCTCAACCAAGTACAATATTTTTGAGTAGAGGAAAGGAGATAGAGGAGGAGATAGACCTAGATGAGGAGATTAAGATTCCCAAATGGAATTTTGATAATATCACTATAGATCAAATGTAAGTAGCTGGTCAACTCCTCTGAAAGAAGGCTAAATAGAAGAAATTGAGAGAGGAGAGAGACAAAGAATATAAAAGCATAGAAGATGCCAAGAATATTTTGACTAAGGTGATAGGTGTTGAAGTTGATACTTCTCAACACATTTTGTTTCAATTGGAAGAGGCAGTCCAAAAGTTTAATGAGGACTCCAGTGGTCAAGGAAAATTGATTGTGAAAGTAGAAAAGAAATTTGATAATAAAGTTCTTGAACACATTGCTCAACAAATTTCCATTTAGCAAGTGGATCTTTCCTCAATTTTGAATAGTCTTGAAACCTCTTGCACAAATGTAACATCACTTTTTGCAAAGTTGTGTAATGTTACTAAGTTCACAAAGGAAATAAATAGTAAACTGTTTGAAATGATTGAAAAGATCATGAATGAAGAATAATAGAACTAGTAAAGAATGTTTTCAATCATTGTTTTTTCATTGATGTCAAACTTGCTACATGAAGGAATGGAAATTGCTTAAGTGATCCAAATACTATCAATTGGTTGATTGGCAAGGAGGAGGCAATCAATAAGATGTGACTAGTGCACCTAGAGGAAGGTTGAAGTTATGATGTTGTAATGAAGTATAAGGATCAGCTAAGGCATTGATGAAATAGTGTATTGATGACATACTCTAAAAGGATGGACACACTAAGACACATCAAAGATGTAAGGATTAACTAAGTCATTTGTAAAGCCTAACTAAGTTCATTAGAGAAAGTCAAGCAAACTAATTACAGCCAAGCAAATTCTTAGTTGAAGTCGAGCACGTTCAACTTCAGTGTGTGCCAAGCAATCCTTTAGGTGTCAAGTAATTGTTCAGGTGCCGAGTAATTGTTCAAGTGTCGAGTAACTCAAGAAAAGACTTCAGGTGCCGAGCATCAGTAAGCCAATAATGCTGAGTTGCTGCATTATTTGTTAAGAAAAAAGATTTGCTAGATCAGTAACGATAAGTTTTCTACATTGAATTTTGTGAATTTTTTGGATGATAAGGATGATAAGTAGATGTCATAGAATTTTATGTAAACCATGGAAACCAATTCAAGGTGAATGTTGATGGATTTATCATGAAGTTCCTAGAAGAAATAATTTGCAGGGAAAACAATATCATTTTCTTAGATTAAATCAAATTGATGAGTGGGAAATGAAGAATAGATCTTCTTTATAAGGAGTTATAGGTCAGAGATCAAGTGTGTGTGAGAGGGAGTTGGGAATAAGAGTGGTCATGTGAAGAAGCCAAGAGAAGGCTAGTGTTAAGTGTCAAGAAGAAGACATAGTGAGGAGTAAGCACAGAGCATTAAGACTCTGAGTTGATCAAGTGACCATAGAGTGCATTGGCATAATGAGTGGAAGAACTCAAGGAGATAGATCTTGAAGGGTGGAAAAGCTATTAGTACTGTAAGGAAGAAAAGCCAAACAAAGAAAAGAACTGAAGAGTGATTTGAACTCTGCAAGATTAGAGTTGCAATCTTTATCAGGTCAAAACCTTTCTAATACTTTCTTACCATTGTATTAGACATTGAAATCCTACATTGCTAGGTTAGCTTAATAGCTAGGTGGATAAGCCTCAAGAAAAGGATAGAAGATCCCTAGGAGAAGGATACAATATCCTTAGGAGAAGGATAGGAGATCCTTAGATAGGGATAAAAGATTCTTTTGAAAAGGTGACTATAAATCCCATGGACTTGGGTGGGACTAATAGCTCTATGTAAATCCTTTAATAGGGTGGCATTCTAAGTTGAATGTTCTTAAGTCCTCTAACAGGGCACACTCCTAATAGGGTGTAGAAATCCCTTAACAAGGTCAAATTTTACAGTGTGTAAAGCCTTTAAGAAGGCAAGCCTTTAACAAGGAAAACCATTAGAAGTGGTTGAAATCAATTGCATAGTTATTTTGTGGGTGTCATCCCCACCCCAGTTTTACTTTCTTATTCCTGGAGGGTTTCTAGGTCACTAAAATCCTTTGTGTTATGTGGTGATGCATGTTTACTTTTCATGATTGTTTAATGTTTAATCACATGCATGATAATTTCAATTATATGCCATTAAGGTTTTGACAAGAAAGTAAAAGGGCTAGTACTTCTGATTCACCCCTATTTTATTAAAAATAAATTATTGGACATTATTTGACCTTGAATAACTGAGTCACCCCCCTCTCAGTTATTCTAAAGAATTCTAACAATTGGTATCAAATCCCACAGCTGATTTTTTTCAAGGTACTTGCAATAGGAAGATCAAGATGTCCAAGAGAGAAGTTCCCAAGCTAAACAAAGACAACTTTGTTGCATGGCAAAGTCTGATGAAGCTGCACCTTGGATCAATAGGTGACTATGCATAGATGTCAATCATAGTCGATCATGTAGACCCTATAGGACCCCTCACTATAGATGACATGAGCAAGAAGAAGGAGCACAATCAGCGATGTTAGATATTGCTTCAGCATTAAGCTATGCCAAGTACAATGACATCAAAGAATGTGGTACTGCACATAAAATGTTGGAAACATTATCAAGAATCTATGGAGGAGATAATAATGTCAAGAGAGCCAAAAGAGAGAGCCTAAGAGGAAAGTTTGATGACATGAAAATGGAAGGAGGAGTGAATGCTACTCAATATGGTGCAAGGATGAAAAAAGTGGTAAGTGCCATAAGAAGCCTAGGAAGATAGTTATCAGAAGAAATAGTATGTAGCAAATACTTGAGAACTTTTATTCATATCTATGCTATAAGAGTATCAGCCATCCAAGAGCTAAGATGTGTACTAGGCAACACATTGCCATTTGAAGAAATAATTGGAAGACTCACTACCTTTGAGCTTTCCAACTTTGAAAACTACAAGCTAGAAAATTTGAATCTAAATTCAAAACCAAGATGGCAATAAAAGACAACAAGGAGGTGCAAACAAAGGAAAAGAGTGGAAAAGGAAAGTATGTATCCAATGATAGCAGCACTGATGAAGATGATGTAGACCAATTGGAGACATTACTAGCTAGAAGATTTCACAGAGGAAGAGGAAAATTCAAAGGTAAGTTGCCAATCATTTGTTTCAATTGTAATGAAGTTGGTCACATTGCAACCAGATGCACACAAAAGAATAATTAAAAGGATGGAGACAAATTCAAGAACAAGAAAGAGGACAATAAGGACTATAGAGGTAAAGGCAAAATATGCTACATTATTGAAGAAGACTCTGACGAGAATGATGATGAAGAGTCTATGTGGCTATGAAAGATGAATCAGATGAAGATGAAGCAACTACCTTGGTAACCTGCATGAACAAGAATAAAAAATGGATCATAGATAGAAAATGCTCTCATCACATGACTAGAGATAAAAGTAAGTTCATTTTCTTTACTCAATATGAAGAAAATAGTGTTAGATTTGGTAACAATGCACCATGTCAGATCAAAGGGAAAGGTAGTATCAAGCTTACTAAAAAGATAGCATGTGATAATGCATACTATGTTGAAGGCTTGAATTATAACTTGTTAAGTGTCTCACAGTTAGGCAACATAAGTTGTAAGGTTGAATTTGAAAATAGAGTTGCCAAGATCTATGATTCTCAGGGAAGTCTAATAGGAAAAGGTGACTAGAATAGGAGTAATTAATTCTACCTAGACATGGAAGATGCTTCTTGTCTCATTGTTCAAACTGATGATGTATGGTTATGGCACAAGAGGCTATGTCATGTAAATTTTGACAATCTGATAAGCATCAACAAAATGAAGAAAGTTAGAGGTCTACCAAAGTTGAAGAAGCCTAATAATACCATGTACAAATAATGCCAACTAGGGAAGATGACCAAGTCAAGTTTCAAAAGAAAGGCTTATACTTCTAATGAAGTATTAGAGCTAGTTCATACTGACTTGTGTGGTCCTATTGAAGTGCAAAGCTACAAAAGTGACATATACATAATGCTATTTGTATATGACTATTCAAGGATGATGACAGTCATGTTCCTAAAACAAAAATCAGATACATTCCAAATGTTTAAATGGTACTTGGTCAGAGTTGAGAAAGAGACTAGGAAGAGCCTAAAATGTCTCAAATCTGATAAAGGAGATGAATTCACATTAAGATAATTTAAAGAATTCTACAATGAAAGAGAAATCAAAAGGTAGACATCAGCACCCATGACACCACCTCATAATGGTATAGTAGAAAGAAGGAATAGATCAGTTAAAGATTGTGCCAGGACCTTAATGATGGAGAAAAATGTTGCACTCAAGTACTAGAGAGAAGATGTAAGTACTGCAATCTACACACTCAACAAAGTTCAAGTCAAGAAAGGTATAAATGCAACACCTTTTGAATTATGGTATGGGCATTCTCCTAATGTAAAACATTTCAAAATATTTAGATGCAAATGCTATATATATAAAGAGTCAAGAAATGGAAAGTTTGATGCAAAGAGTTAGGAAGGCACATTTCTTGGTTATTCTACTAGAAAAAAAGCTTATAAGTGCTTGAGTGTTAACACTAACAAAGTAGTAGAAAGCAAAAATGTGAAATTTCATGAGCTTGCACAAGATCAAAGTGTTGAGAACACTAAGAAAGAAAAAGAATACAAGATCTTTGTATACTTTTATGAAGGTATACCTAATAATGGTGAAGTTGCAACTCAGAATGATAATCAACAACAAAATCTAGTATCTGCCGAGATTCAGAAGCTAAGCTATAGAATACAGAGAATGTTCATTCAGATTATGAGAACTATCAACATTAAGGAAATGAAGAAATATGTGATGAAAATACACATGAAGATTCAGATTCTAAAAGAGATAACATGTAAAAAAGGAGAGAACAAGTATTGGCAAAATATGTAAGAAGACATCATCCTCCAAATTGAATTATTGGAAACAAAGAAGCAAAACCAATGAAAAGGAATAGACTTAGAAGTCAGACATGTCTGCTAAGCAAAATGGAACCAAAAATAGTAAGTGAAGCCATAAAAGATGATGACTAGTACAATGCTATGAAAGAAGAAATAGAACAAATTGAAAAGAACAAGAAATGGACCTTAGTCTCAAGACCAGCTGATAAGAATGTAATTGGAACCAAGTGGGTGTTTAGAAACAAGTTAGATGAGAATGGTGAAATCACAAGGAACAAGACAAGACTAGTCTATAAAGGGTATGCACAAGAAGAAGGACTAGACTATGGAGAAACTTTTGCTCCAGTTGCCAGAATGGAAGGAGTAAGGACCTTACTATCATATGCAGCCTTCAAAGGATTTAAAGTCTATCAAATGGATGTTAATTCCACATTTTTGAATGGTATACTTGAAGAGGAAGTCTACATAGAGAAACTAGAAGGATTTTTTGATGAAAATAACAAAAACAAGGTATGTAAAGTGCATAAGGCTCTATATGGATTAAAGCAAGCCCCTAGAGCTTGGTATGAGAGACTTCACAAGTATCTAGTGCAAATAGGATTTGAAAGAACTGATGATAATAGCAACATGTACATCAAATTAGAAGAAGGTAAGGATATCATTGTATCTGAAATCTTTGTGGATGACATAGTTTTTGGAGGAAAGGAAGCACTTTGCAAAAGTTTTGCTAACAAAATGAAACATGAGTTTGAGATGTCTATGTTTGGAGAAATCAAGTTTTTTGTTGGATTGCAAGTACATCAACTAAAACATGGTATATTTGTGACACAATCAAAGTACATCAAAGAGATACTCAAGATGTTTGGATTGGAAGACTCCAAACCTATCAGCACACCAATGGTAATAGAATATAAGCTATCCAAAAATGATGAATCAACTGAAGTCAATCAAACAATGTATAGATCCATGATTGGAAAACTACAATATGTTGTACATAGCAGAGCAGACATAACATTAATAGTTGGAATAGTGGCTAGATTCTCTACTAATCCTAAAGAAAATCATCTCATGGCAATAAAAAGGATAATGCGGTATCTCAAATGAACTGATGATTTTGGCCTATACTACATAAATAATGAGAAGTTTGAGCTCAATGCATACATAGATGCAGATTAGGGAGGCAAAATTGATGATAGGAAAAGCACAAGTGGAGGAGTATTATTCTTAGGTAAAAGGCTAGTTACTTGGACTAGCAAGAAACAAACATGCACATCTTAGTCCATTGCAAAAGCAGAATATGTGGTAGCAGCAGTCAATTGCACAAACATTGTATGGCTCAAACATCTATTGAAAGGAATGAAAGAAGAGGTAACCAAACCTGTGATACTGTATTGTGATAATACAAGTGCTATAAACATATCCAAGAATCCAATAATGCATGGAAAAACAAGCATATTGCAATCAAGTATCACTATGTTAGAGAATTGGTGGAAGACAAACAAGTGAAGATGAAGTACATTGACACAAAGGAACAAATTGCAGATATCTTCACCAAACCATTGCCCAAGGATACTTATGAATATCTTAGAGGCAATTTGGGGGTAATGCCCCTAACTCAAGTAGTCTAAAGCAACAAAGAAGTTGCCCTGCATCAATAGGAGTAGATCCTTACAATATCAGAAGAATGATGCAAAGGATGACAACATGAATAGAAATTCTAGATCAGTCACAAGCATGGTGACAGAGGGAGAAAACATGAGATGCAAAGCTTATATTTAGCAAGTTGAAGATGCTACATCTTTGGCATTTATGTCAAAGAGGGAGATTTATGAGAAACTGATCAATGAAAGGTAAAGATATGGAGATGTATGAGAATGTATAAAAGGAGAGATGAAAGAGGGAGATTCAAAAGAGATAAGAAACTAATTAGCAAGTAACTATGAAGGAAGGATCAGGAATACAGAGTAAAGGATGCAGCAGTCAAGAGGGAGAAGCAAAACAAATGATTCAATTTGTATGAGAAAAAGAGGGAGACATGATAAAAAGAGGAAGAAATGTAATGGCAACAAATTTTTCTATTTGGTATATAATTTTGGTGGTAACTAAGTTGATCACCTCAATCAATTGATTAGTTTGGTTTGCCATCAATGCCAAAGAGGGAGATTGTTGGAAATAATTCAAAAGATCATGAAGAAGAATAATGGAACTGGTAAAGAATGTTTTCAATCATTTTTTTGTCATTGATGTCAAACTTGCTAATTGCAGGAATGACAATTGCTTAAGTGATCCAAATACTATCAATTGGTTGATTGACAAGGAGGAGGCAATCAATAAGATGTAACTACTGCACCTAGAGAAAGGTTGAAGTTATGATGTTGTAATAAAGTATAAGGATCAGCTAAGCCATTGATGAAATAGCATATTGATGACATACTCTAAAGGGATGGACACACTGAGACACATCAAAGATGTGAGGCTTAACTAAGTCATTTGTAAAGCCTAACTAAGTTCATTAGAGAGAGTCAAGCAAGTTAGTTAGAGCTGAGAAAATTCTTAGTTGAAGCTGAGCAAGTTCAACTTCAGCGTGTACCGAGCAACCCTTCAACTACCAAGTAACTCAAGAAAAGACTTTAGGTGTTGAGCATTAGTAAACCAATGATGCCAAGTTGCTGCATTATTTGTTAAGACAAAAGATTCATTAGATCAGTAATGATAAGTTTGTTACATTGAATTTTGTGAATTTTTTGAATGATAAGGATGATGAGTAGATGTCACAAAATTTTATGTAAACCATGCAAACCAATTCAAGGTGAATGTTGATGGATTTATCATGAATTTTTTGGAAGAAACAATTTGGAGGGAAAACAATATCATTTTCTCAGATTAAATCAAATTGATGAGAGGGAAATAAAGAATAGAACTTCTTTATAAGGAGTTACAAGTCAGAGATCAAGTGTGTGTGAGAGGGAGTTGGTCATAAGAGTGGTCATGTGAAGAAGCCAAGAGAAGGCTAGTGTGAAGTGTCAAGAAGAGGACATGGCGAGGAGTAAGCACAGAGCATCAAGACTCTAAGTTGATCAAGTGACCATAGAGTACATTAGTATAATGAGTGGAAGAACTCAAGGAGACAAATATTGAAGGGTGGACAAGCTATCAGCACTGTAAGGAAGAAAAGCTAAGCAAAGTAAAGAACTGAAGAGTGATCTGAAATCTACAAGGTTAGAGTTGCAATCTTTATCAGGTCAAAACCTTTCTAATACTTTTTTACCATTTTATTAGACATTGAAATTGTTAGAAATGGAAAAAGAAATATGTAAATAAACAAGACTAGGAAAGAATCTAAGAGAGTTAATGCATGAAAGGATATTACCATAAGATAGGAGAGAGAAATCCTCAAGATCCAACACCATGAGACAAGATATTTGGAAAGGGGAAAGCAAAGAAAACCCCATGTGACATTATGAATGAGGCATAAAAAGCCTAAGAAGAGAGAGAGAGGGAGAGAGCTATCGCTCATAGAATAATTGAGAAGAGGAAGAAAACCAGATTAGAAATGAGAGAGGAGGGTCACCTTTTAAACAGAGATGAGAGAGAGGAGTTAAAATGTAACTCCCATGTCTATGAATGCCACCATTCATAAGTGTGTGAGGCCAAGTGTGAGATTCCTCTTAAGGAGGAATAATCTAAATTACAAATTACAATAAATATTTGTCCTCACATATTCCACTAGAGGACAAAATAAGATGTAGTAGAAAAAGGACAAAAAGGAAATATATTAGGATACCTTGGCTTATATCCTAATATATTATAATAATAAAGAAAGGAGATCTAACCTTGGTTTATAAACACACCAAGGAAAGATTACAACTTCTAACACCCCCCTTTAATCTTTACTTGGGGTAATTATATCAAGGGGTATTAAACCCATAATTTACAACAATCTGCAACTTAATCTTCAATATGAAGTAATTTGATTATCTTCAAGCCATATGGTACATTTGTAGATCCAAGAGAAGTACATGAGTCCTTTGAATGTGATCAAGTGGAAGCATAGACAAATCTTGATATTTGAAAAATCAAGAAGGTTCCTTGATGGATCACATGAAGAAAAAAAAGCAAAGAACAAAAAACAAGACAACTATCCACAAGTAGAATTACATTGAATGGACAAGCTAGTAAAAAAAATGAAGTTATAATAATTTAATCAAGGAGGAACTAAGAGAGATGAGGATAAATGAATGTGTTCACCAACATGCAATGGAGTTAACATGATATCTGAAATAAGTCATAAGCTCAAAATGATCACAATAGATGCAATAAATCTCTCATGAAAGGAACATAATAATGCACAAATGACCACAAACAAGGCCAACTAATGAAACCTGCATCAACATTGCATCAATCACATGGATATAGACAGTCCACTAATGAGTCATCCCACTACAGGTGAATGGTTCATGACTCTATCACCTACATGACCCATGATCTAGGCAATAAAGTATGCAGGACATTATCATATTGTATATTTATCAAAGAAATATAAGAGAGACAATAATAAATAAGTAGAACATGTGCATCAAGCACCAAATAATGCAAGTTATAGTTTTTCCAAGAATTATAGCTGAGGTGGACCAAAGGAAGGGTTTATGAGGAGTAACAACATATTGCCTTCAAATAAGAAATCCATCATGGACAAGCAACATCATTGCCATGAGGAAAAAGATCAACATGGGTCAAAACAACTTTCCCAAATAGAGTCTCCAATATTGGAGTGCTCCAAGATATGGTAGCCTCGTCACCTATCAAAAATGAGCAAGGTGTAGGAAGTCATACCATGAATAAATCACAACTAGGAGCATACACCAAGGAGACAAAGAGATTGGAATGGGAAATCCCCGTAAAATATCATCCTCACATTGAGGAACAAAGTGGAACAAATGGAGGGAAATTCCATTGAAGTAAGTGCACACCAATTATAGGTTGGAGGGGTACTCCACGGGCTAGATAAGGCAATTACGAGTCAGTTTTAAAAATGTCGGGTCCACCATAGTTAACCTTGATAAATTGGCTCCCGATGCAACTCAAAAACAAATATCATATAAATCATGTAGATCAATGGTATAAAACCATAAAATGCCAACATGGGCATAGACTGATGCTATAAAAGCATAAAAATGCACAACCTAGCTGCAAATCAATAGATCATAGTAAAAAAATGAAGGAAAAAGTATATGATAACTCATAAACCTAAATAATAAGAAGTATTTGGAAGAGCAATAAGAATAAATTATCAGTTAAAGTCTCCATGCAAGGTGAACATGGGTATGTAAACTATTTGAAGGATTGAAAGAATTAAAGATATTTACTTTACACAAAAACATATACATCACAATCAAAATAGCTTGTATATTTATCTTGGTATATATGTGTGCACCCATATATACTTGAATAAATATACCTAAAAAAATATTATAGTATGAAATCATACAAGTGCAATTATTAAATCATAGCTTAATGCTAGAAAAAAAAATGATTACCCCCTTTGTTTTTTAAGAATAATCACCTTTATGTTGAATACCTTGGTTCAAAATATAATCTCAAAGTAATAAGAACATAAAGTCATGGGGCTAGAAAAGATCTCCCTTTTTCCTCATAAATATGCTTCCAAGATTGGAAGTGATTCAAAAAGTAATTTTTTTTGAAATAAAACATTAAGAGAGATATAACTATGTGCATACAAAGGATGGCATAAAAAATATTTTAAAAAAATGTCCCATTTCTATATAGAAAGAGATGTGTAAAACCATAGTATAATTGTAGTGAGACACACTAATCCATACTTGGTGAAAGATAAAGAATCGATGAAAATTGTAGCTATAAATCATCCCCTTGAAAAGGTAGAAGTTACAATGAAATTAATATACCCTATTTAACATTTGGTGCAAAATCTAGCAAATAAATTAGATTTATAGCATCCTTTAGCAAGTTCTTCAAACAAACAATAAATGCAATATGTGTTATGCATATATGAGAGTTTGAAATATTTAATTTCATTTTGTAAAATTAATATAGGCATCCTTATATAATAAATAAACTAATAAGATATAACTTCTATTGAAGTACTCCACCAAAAAAAAATGTTTCCTACAAATAATAATTAAAATGAATGTCTTTTCATATCATTTAATTTAATCTATAGAATTAATGATTAAAAATATAGAAAAAGATAATTTTTAGAAAAAACTTAGATAAAAAATTTTAAAAGTTGCAAGTGATCATTGTACATCAAATCCTAATCTATTTATTGCAATATCAAACAAAAAAAAAAATTGATAGAAATGGATTTTTGAAAGAATATTGAGAAATTATATGCTCTGTCCTGTCAACTGAAATGTTTTCAGCATTTATGGTCAATTAACAGTTTGAATGCGGCACTCGGAAGGAAGGCCGTGCAAAAACCTTTTTCGACCTAAGCAAAAATCATAAATAATGTAATTCTCGCGCACCCATTTTAGTTTCTCCTGCTCACTAAAATCCAAGGCCGCCTGACTCCACCATGAATTTGTAGAGCAATCAAAAGAGATTCTACACTCTTGAGCGTTAAATTTTTTGTAAAACACCACAAATGGTGCTTTTCTCTAGTCGATCTTCACAAGCCCACCCCTGGTTGCCCAATCATCAGCGTTCCAGAGGCTTGAATATATTCTCATATATTCGATAATGTTGCATATCCAAAAAAAAGAAAAGTGATGTTTAAAGTTTTGGGGTTGATTAGGTGGAGCTCTTGATGAGATTGAAACCTGTTTCAAACCAGCAGATGAAGAACAAAAGCAACTTGGCCATACATTTCCTTTCAACTGTGAATACAAGAGGATTGAGGGAAATCATAGATCCCCATCTCGAATAATAACATCTCAGGTATAAAAAAAAAACCATTCTATTTTGATAGGTAACGTCTCTGACATAACAATGATTTCATTTTAAATATGACTAAATTAACATTAATATAGTTTGAATATAGAAGCATTGATGTTGATTATAGATGAACTGAAATTGCTCAATTGCTAGAAGCAAAAAATAATAATCAAGTAGGGAAGAGATTTGAGAGTGGCGAGAGATGGCTAATGAATAGGCTGCAAGTAACAAGGGTGTGATTCACCCTGTCAGTGCAGATGATTGAGAAAATAGGAGCTGCATGGCATTGGTAAGAGAATACAAACTACTTTGGCATAACTAGTCAACAACAATTATGCAAAGCTGAATTAAGAGAAACATGCCCAAAATTTGATACCTAGGTTTCTGAGGCAATGGCCTTCCAATGAATACATAACAGATCCATGCTGCACGTTTTTCTATATGATAGTAAAGACCCTCAAAATAAAAGAGCATTAAGTTTGTGCAAATAACTAGCTATGAAGTCTCCCGTATAGATGGTAGAATCAAAGGCCATTTTTGAACCGCAACTATCCACATTTTCTTAACTCTTCCTTTCCATCTTGAGCATCTTATGGAAGTAGATTCTCTATCTACATATGAGGACAATAAGTCACTTGAATGTTTAGAAACACTTTCTGTTACACTACTTCCAACTCCAAATCTAGCATGTGACTAATCAGGATCTTCATTGGCTAGTAGAATGCCATGTGTAGCCACCCTAGCACTAAGCCTTTTCGACAAGATATCTAAGAGCTGATTGAAAGAAAATAAACAAAATTTACCTTGCTGGGCAGTGAGTGGGAAATGGTCCATCTTTCTAGTGCATTTGTAAACCCCAAAATCTTTGGAGACATCTGATAAAATTGGACTCCACTCCACTCCAGATAAGCCAGCCGGCAAAGGTACGCTCTGGTTCATCCATGCATGAGCATACATCTGGTGTAGTTATGGTCACATTTCAAAGTTGTTCCACCCAAATAGAATAAAAGGATACACATGCCTATTATGAGGTATTGTCGTTGCCAAATGGGCCCTCTTGGTTTGGCGGAGAAACAAAACCCAGTTTTACTATCCTAAGAAGAAAGAGTCACTATTGACCTCCCTACAGGCGAAGAGATTATATGTAAGGTTGAAGTTATTTCTGCCACTTGAAAAGATTTTTATTCCCTTTACGTAGTAACCAATAATTACTGCCAGCACCATGACTATCAGTATCTAGACATAAAGGAAAAGATCAAGGAAGGAAAGCCAATGGAAAAGACCTATCTCTCAACAATGTATATATAGGTATTAATAAAATGAAACTCTTTTAGAGATTTGCAAAAAAAATTAATTTTCTTTAATGAAAACATCCACATTTAAAAGATAAAGAGCAATAAGAGCAAGTTTTCTCTTTATTTTGGCGGCTAGCCTTCCAAAATAATACAGAAAACAAAGTTGGATGAAAATAATAAAGAACTCTTTGGCAATGAACCTTCCAAAGAGGGTTAGTACAAAGAAAATAAACTTACAAAAAACCTGCAATAAAAAAGAGCAAATAGAAGTTAATCGGGTTCAGCGGTAAACCAGCCAAACCCACAAAAAAAATCATTTTCTTCCAACTTAAGAAGATTAAAAAAGAAATTAGTGAAATCTCTCTCAAGAGTCTCCTTAAAATTGTACCTTCATGCAAACACTCAAAAACAAAGATTAAACTACTCTGATACCATGTTAGAAATGGAAAAAGAAATATGTAAATAAGCAAGACCAGGAAAGAATTTAAGAGAGTTAATGCATGAAAGAATATTACCATAAGATAGGAGAGAGAAAGCTTCAAGATCCAACACCATGAGACAAGATATTTGGAAAGGGGAAAGCAAAGAAAATCCCATGTGGTATTATGAATGAGGCATGAAAAGCCTAAGAAGAGAGAGAGAGGGAGAGAGAGCTATTGCTCATACAATAATTGAGAAGAGGAAGAAAATCTCATTAGAAATGAGAGAGGAGGGTCATCTCTTAAATAGAGATGAGAGAGAGGAGTTAAAATGTAACTCCCATGTCTATGAATGCCACCATTCATAAGTGTGTGAGGCCAAGTGTGAGATTCCTCTTAAGGAGGAATAATTGAAATTACAAATTACAATAAATATTTGTCCTCACATATTCCACTAGAGGACAAAATACGATGTAGTGGAAAAAGGAAAAAAAGGAAATGTATTAGGATACCTTGGCTTATATCCTAATATTTTATAATAATAAAGAAAGGAGATCTAACCTTGGTTTATAAACACACCAAGGAAATATTACAACTTCTAAAAAAAATCCTACATTACTAGGTTAGCTTAATAGCTAGGTGGATAAGCCTTAGGAAAAGGATAGAAGATCCCCAGGAGAAGGAAAAGAGATCCTTAGGAGAAGGATAGGAGATCCTTAGAGAGGGATAAAAGATTCTTTTGAGAAGGTGACTGTAAATCCCATGGACCTGGGTGGTCCTAATAGTTCTATGTAAATCCTTTAATAGGGTGGCATTCTTAGTTAAAAGTTCTTGAATCCTCTAATAGGGCACACTCCTAATAGGGTCTAGAAATCCTTTAATGGGGTCACATTTTATAGTGTGTAAAGCCTTTAACAGGGTAGGCCTTTAACAGGGCAAACCATCAGAAGTGGTTGAAATCAATTGCACAATTATTTTGTGGGTGTCATCCCCATCCTAGTTTTACCTTCGTATTCTTGGAGGGTTTCTGGGTCACCAAAATCCTTTGTGTTATGTGGTGATGCATGTTTACTTTTCATGATTGTTTAATGTTTCATCACATGCATGATAATTTCAATTATATGTCGTTAAGGTTTTGACAAGAAAGTAAAAGGGCTAGTACTTTTGATTCACTCCTGTTTTATTAAAAATTAAATTATTGGACATTATTGGACCTTGAATAACTAATTCACCCCCCCTCTCAATTATTCTAAAGAATTATAACATAAACTAACAAATATTGGTGAAGATCTGAAGGCTAGTGCATAGTAGTTGCAACTTGACCCTAGTTCAAGCTCTACACATTATATGAAAATTAGATTCTTTTCAGATATGTAGACAGAGTTGTTGAGAGGAGAAACAAGGATCCAATCTACATTGATAGATATTTAGAATATGATCCTTTTAATCATGGATACAATGTAGAAGCATATTGCTTATTCCAAAACATTGATTCATGAAAATAACTTCTCCATTGCAGATCACATGATAGAACTCTCTGCAGAAGTGCAAATTGCCCTACATACATGCAAAATTTTGCAAGAAAATTGGGATAAGACTTTAGCACTCATACTTAAGGTACATTCTTATTTTCTTTCATATATTGGTGCCTCCATGTAAATAAGTTTTAAATAAATCTTTTGCATTATTGTCAAAAAGGGGGAGAGACACTTAGTATGCTATATAAGGGGAGAGAAACTTGTTATACTATGTACATTGTATGGGGGAGAATCATGTAAAGGAAAGAAAAGTGTATATAGCAGAGAATTTGTAGATATAGTATATTATATATACTTATACAGAAAAATTTTCAAAAATCTCAAAAAATAGTATACCATACAGAGCTAGTACTACACTATGATGTATATAAGTTTTAGTTGATAAGTGTTTTTGTGACTATTGCCAAAGGGGGAGATTGTCGACATTCAATCAAGTTTGTTATTAGTGACAACACTTGTTCAAATTTTGTATGGTTACTGAGCTCATTGAATATTTTATAGTATTTTCCATCTAATTTAGTAGCCACCAAGTATTACAGTTCCTATCAAGCATTCTAGTGGTTACCAAGGAATTTAGTTAGTGTGAAGTGCAATAGTTCAAACCAAGCAGAATCAAGCGGTGTGAAGTCTAGCAATTCAACTTGAGTAGGTTAGTGGTTACCAAGATTTGCAATTTCTACTAAGATAGTAGTTCATGTGAAGAATAATTAGTGTTAACCAAGCTATGTGATGATTAGTGTTTATCAAGTGCAGTCATGGTAAACATGTAATGCAATTTCTACTGAGTTACATAGTATTTACCAATTCACTAGTGCAGATTGAGTTTGAGACTACTCTAAGATAATAAGTATGGACTGAGCTTCTACTTCTATTGAATGCATGATGATGTTGAGTAGTGATAGTTGAAGCTGTGTATCACAACTTCACCAAGTTAGTCTTCAAAACCAAAGTGTCTTCATTTTGGTTAACTTTGTAATATTGGTGTTAACTTGTATATTGGCTAACTTTGTAATTATGTAAATTAGATTGATATATATTTAATATATTGTATAATATCCATAGTATAATGAAATATTAAGCAAGTATTAGAAATTATGTATGTGTGAAAATAATGTGAAATAGAAGCATGTGAATGAGAATTAGTAGCAAAGTGTATTGTAAGGCCATATAAACAAAGGAGTAGTAGAGTCATATCTATCACATAAAGGTGATCACTACTTCAAAGTATCTCTATCAGAAATCTAGTTGTAAGTTAGAGATCTATTATTTCATCCTAATAGGTGAACTAGTCCAAATCCTATAACAAGGTAGAGTTAATAGTCTTTTTTCAAATCTCTTCACTGAGTGCATACATAACTATGTGTTTGTAAAATCTCTAACAAGGTGAATCTAGCAGTTCTAATTCCTCCTAATAGGGTAAATCATTAGAAATAATCATTGTAAGCCTTAACATGCCAACTTTATGTTGTAGTATTGAAGTTTTGTGGCTATCATCCCCACCCAAATTTTACTTTCTATTTGGAAGGTTTCTAGGTACCAAATTATTGTGTTCAAGTATTATGAATATCTTATGCTTTGAGTTTCTCGTGCATGCAATTAGATCTAATTTAATTAATTAAATGGTAATTGGATTATCACAATTAAGATCTAAATTTGGCAAAGTTTTTTAGGTTATAGATTCAACCCTCCCCTCTCAGTAACCTAGCATAGTCTTCAATATTTCTAGCACATGTTTGTTGTTAAGAGAATTTGGAAATCCTGGTAAGCCCTCAAACCTTGGCTTTTCTAGGAAAGTAATGGGTTTAGAGAAGGCCTCTCAATGAACCAACTAAACCTTTGGTGCTCTCCCTTTTTGGCTTCTCAAGGTGTTCCTTTAGCTAAGATACAAGGAGCCAACACTCTACACTTGTTTTGAAGGGGTATCAAAACTCCCAAGGATTTATTTTCCTAGGTTACTATGAGCCTTCACTCATGGGAGGACCTACAGGTGCAATTTAAGTGTATCCATGTAGATTGGAAGATAGTTGGTCTTCTAGTTTCTCTAGTGTCTCCCAATTTGTTAGACAGGCTTGGTATTTACTGAGCTTACCCATGGTGGAAAGATTGGAAGTGGTATCCTACCACTCTTATGACTAGTTGCAAACCCAAGCTGGGGTATGGGTGGATAGTGCCCCATCTTTTGATGGTTGATACTCTCAATCAGTACTAGCATTTGCATTCTTCCTATAAGACTTGGAGTAATATATTTACAACTATCTAGCATTCTATTATAGAGCCAAAGATTGCTAACTTTTCCTAGTACCTCCTCTTCTAGAGCTTGTCTTTGGGCTCTCAACTCTAACATCTAGGAGTCTTGGATCTTAGATTCCCTTTTTATGGCTAGCTCAAGATCTTCCTGCATATTTTCTAATTTTTTAGAAGAGACCAAAAGTATTGGCTTTGGATCCATGACTTTTTCAAGCCTTTTCATCTAGAGGATTTCACTTGCACTAGTACATTTTGCCTCTATTTTCAATTAAATTTTTTGATGAGAGGCCAAATTGGTTTGTGAACTTCTTCTTTTTGTTTATGCTCTCATGTTCATCGAAATAGCCATGAACATGGGATGTTGAAATAGTGACAAAAATAGGATTATATTTGAAAAAAAGTGAATGTCAAAAAAAAAAATTCATTGTTTGTGAGAGGAGGTAGTTTTCAATATGTAGAGGCAGGGTCGCATACAAAGGCTATAAGTTTTTTTTGAGGTAATGCATTGCAATACATGAAAATGTTGAGAGACCCATTTTCTACATACTCAAAATCAAGCATTCTTTAAAATTCCTACACGAAAACCCCATGGCCTAATTTATGTGATTTATTTTCTAAATTAGGCTTATTTTACACTTGGAATATCTTTTCTCCTTATGCAAAACCCTCTAATTTTTTTACAAGGACACAAGTGTATTGCTTGGTAGGGGATCCCCTGAAGACACACCCAAACAATATCTTTCGCAACTCATGGGTGAACTTGTCCATCACAATTCTAAGCTCTCTTTAGCTAAATGATGTCAATGGTCAAGGTGTGTGATCTTACTTAACCTTTTGAAGGGCTCCACACCTACTTCTCTCCGCTTCTTCCTCCACTGGGGTGCAATTTATGAAAATTTGAAGAAAACAATTGCCACAAAATTGTTCTTCTTAAATGTGACTAGAGTAACCTAGGGTAACTTGAGAGCATTCCTTTGAAGATTGACTAGCAAACCTTTAATCTAGGGTAACTCGAGAGCATTCCAATGTAATATTTTGCATGATTTCAATTGAATAAAGCCTAAAATTTGGTAAATAACATGGAGAAGTGTAGATAAAAAAATTCCAATTAATTTTTAAGAACCCATGCAAGGAAAGAATGTGCAATTTATTACTAGAATGTGACTACTAAACTATCATAGGGTAAGGTTTTTAAGTGTGTGAAGTTGTAGTAGGGATTTTTCTATTAGATGGGTGGTTAAAATATGGATATAATATTGTGAAGATAGTATAATAAGAGTATATTGATGTGTGAAAGATCGGTATTAAGTTTGAAAACAAGAATTTTGGATTAGATACAAGAAATTATAGATTTGGAGTAGACTTTCATAACATGATAGCAAGGTATAAAACTTGTTTTTATTTCATTCAATTAAAGATATTTAGTGTGTCAAGATGGTTCTAGTTTTGGAAAATCAATAGAGAAGTTTAGAAGTGTCTTTAATGATAGGGGAAAGGAAGATAATATATGTTAAGGTTACTAGATGGTTGTATTAACCTATATGCTAATAAGTCAAGTTTGGGTTATGGGAAATGTAAATGATAATCACATCATGATTCCTTGTAAAGTATTCCAAAGGTGTAGCTTTTCATCAAAATGAACTTGTGGAAGGGCTTACTATCCTCATTAAGTCATGCAAACTCTGATTAGATTTGTCATGTTTTGTTGTGAATGATGATTGGCCTAAAATAGGATAGTGTTGTGGTAGGTCAAAAAAAATACAATCATGATGAATGCAAAGAATTAAATAGGGAGAGAGATAATGAACTATAATTTTTTATTAAAATGATACACTAATGATTTTTTGTGTGTATACAGTGAAGATTGAGAACTAATCCTATGATAGGGAATGTGTATGAACACAAAATCCTTCAACCAAGTCATAATAATGTTCTCATACAAGTTGTTGGTTGGTGGAAACATTGTTAAGGTTTGGTCATCCTATGGTCTTGATTGTAGGAGTTATGGATGATACCTTAAGAAGATAATGTTTAAAATTGCTTATGTAAAATTATTATCCATACTTTTATCAAGGGTTGTCATTTATGTCAAAGTTTCTCGATTGATATTGGATTATTCTTTTTTTTTTTCATTTTCATAATGGATCATTTGTTGGAATATTCAAATATGGAAAGAGAACTTATGAGAGGGGGGGGGGGGGGGGGGGGGGGGGGGGTGAATCATAAGCATCATACTTTAGCCAATAAAACTTTTAACTGAAAGTAAATTGCATGCATGTAAGTATATCAAATAATCATGAAACCAGACACATGCATCAATAACACTTAACACTGGAATTTGGTAACCCAGAAACCCTCCAAGAATAAGAAGGTAAAACTGGGGTAGGGATGATACCCACAAAAACTTACTGCAGCAATATTGTTCAACCACTTCTGATGGTTTTCCCTGTTAAAGGCTTTACACTATGTCAATAGTGACCTGGTTAGAGGCTTTCAAACACTTAACATGAAGTGTTACCCTGTTAAAGGATTTTATCACCTAGTTAAAGGATTTATCGAAATAGCTGTTAAGCTAACCTATCATCATAGGATTTTTATTCTAATACAATTGCTAGAAAGTATTAGGTACAATAAACCTGACTGATTACAATCCTTGATTGCTGATTGTAGGCACTTGTTTTGCTTTACTTGATCTGATAATCCTCACTTCTAAAAATAAACTTCCTTACGAACCCTTGTATATCTTCTCATACCTCTTATCTCTTTTTTTTATTAACTTATGTCTTCTTATATAGAAGTCTGATTTGCCTTTACCGCTCAACTCTCCCTCTTCAATTTTGGGGTTTCAAAATTGATTAGGTAGGATACAATGTATCTACCCCATATCTTGTTTTCTTCTTGAAACTTCACTAGTTGTATCTTAAAAACATTCTACATGGTCTTTTGTGCCACCAACTCATCATTCTTATCTTCCTTTTAATTCACAGATTTTTAGATAACAACCTTGTCGTCTTAGATCCGATGAATCTTTGATTTCCTAAATAATGCAGCAACTCAGCATTATTGAGTTACTAGTGCTTGGCACCTCTGTGTTACTTAGCACCTATACCAACTCGGCACTTGAACTTGCTCGGCACTTGAACTTACTTGGCACTTGATTCTACTCGATACTTGATTCTACTCAGCACTTGAACTTACTCGATATCTGATCTTCACTCGGCATGCATGATGTACTTGGCATCCAATGTGGAATATGATTAAGTGTGTTGGCACTCAAGTGGCAAAAATGATATAATGTTAACAATCTCCCCCTTTGACATGAGTGACAAAAACACTTAACTAACCTTATAAGTGCATTTACTAATCTGATTGGTATGTACATATTGAAAACTTTGATCAAAATTTATGTCTTGCAATCTTACAATATATACCTCAAAAAATTTGTAACTCCCCCTCAGTTGATTGTGCCTTATCTATATATTATTTGTATATCAATGCTCCTCCTTTGTATATGTTCTCCCCTTATTAATCTGTATCTCCTCCTTTACAATCTATATCTCCCCCTTTTTTGACACTTATGTCAAAGAGTGTTTAAGGGTTAAGACCATATTTGGCCAAGAATGTGCTATTTACCTCCATAATCATTCTAAGAGCTGCATCCCAATTATTCAAAGAAATTTCTAGTGAATTATGCTAGATGTCAGTCTTGACAGCAAGATGAACAAGTCCATCTAATGTAGAAAGATTTGGATCTTTCTTGAGTACATTTTCAGCATATACTTGCTCTTTATGGAGTATCTCTAAATGTGGGGTAATGGAGGACTGGAGTTGTATTACTTTGGCCTTGATATTGGCCTCATCTATTGTTAATACAATCATTTCTTTGTTTGTGTGAAGCGATTGAGAAAAATGCTTCACACTTTGAGCTGGATCACTTAGTAGTTGCACGCTTGAAATGTTTAAATTTCTTTCCAAGCTCAGTATCTTTTGGCTAGTTTCTTGTGTGAAGTATGAAAATCACACAACTTTTTGTATAGTGAGAATATATTCTTAAGTACCTTCTTCACCTTATTGATGAGCTTTTCCAATTCTACTTGTGAAAGTGCGATTTGTCTTGATATTTTCTCGTTCACTTTCCCTTGAAATTTCTTTTCTGACCATTCCATAAGTTTTGCACTGGTTTCTAGGTCTTCATTTGTCACCTAGTCAACAATATCTGTTAGTTGCTCTGTGATATGCTTCAACTCATCTGGTGATTGCAAACTGAAGGCATCCATAAAGATGTCCTTAATCTCATAAAGTGTTTTCTTATTTTTATACTCTTTCCTGAGTATTTCCTATCTTTTCCTTCTATTTAGTGCATCCTACACTTCATTGATTTGATCAATGGTTATTGATTTTGAGTCATAACTTGGTATGACTATCTCTTCATCTAATTTAGGGTCTCCATAGTGAAGTACCCTTGCAACTCTGGTAGTGCTGGATGATGGTACTGAAATTTGTAATGGCTTGTGTGAAGGAGTCCCCGAGGTAGGAAAATCTATTAGTGTTTGTATTGCCACCTATCCTTTAGGGGTTTTTACTATTTCCTCCTCTTTCTATTTACCATGATCAATTATTGTTATCTGTAGAAGTGCACCTTGTATTTGTGCTATAGGATCAGATGTAATGGTCTGTCCTATTTGTTCTTTTCCTTGTTCTACAGCTACACTTTTCTTTTGTCTTGCAGCATCAATTATACTAGTTGGTATTTCAAATTGACTACTAGTAGTTGTGATAGAAGGAAGTTCTTGTGTATTTACCTTATCTTTAACTGTACTTTCTACTAGTTTATGTAACTCATATATATTGACCAATACTAGTTCTGTACATAATATTGCTTATTGTGTTGACTGGTCAAGAATTCTTTTCAGATCTTCTACAGTTAATGGATTGACATTCTGACCAGAAGTATTAGGAACATTAGTAATTGTTATAGTATCTGCAGGTGGAATGGATGCTTGTGGAGGGCTAGGGGTGGAAATTGTGTGTCTTGCACACTCTGATCTAGTTGCTCCTCTTGTTCAGCTGTTGTCATTGTATCCTATTTTTGTGTCCTTTCCTCCTTTCCATCTATCTTTTCTTCTTCTCTCTTCTCTTCTTCTCTTCTCTTTTCTTCTTCTTCTTTCCTCTTTTTCCTCTCTTCTATTGGTATGGCTGCTTCTTCCTTGTATTCTTCCTCAAGAAAATCTTCAATCTTTTTATACAAATTCTTCCACAATTTTATTGTTCTTTGAACAATCTCTTCCATTCTGTTTTGAAGTATAAAGAATGCCCTGTATTTGGGTGTGAACCTATTATTATGCCTTTTGACTGCTTTGCTAATTTTTTCTCTAGTCAAATCTAGCAATACACTGGCTAGGGTTGATTCCCTCATCTCCTTCTCCATTTTTAAGCAAAAATGCCATTTGTCTTCTATAATTTTTGATAGCTCCTTTGGAAATTGACCATCTAGATCAAGTGGGGTGTACTTGAACTGTGCCATCATTCCATACACTATTTCTTCTATCTTATTTTGTTCTTCTTTATTAAATTTACTAAAATTAACTTTATTTAAATTATTCAAGTCACCACTTGCAATCCTTTTACATAGGGTATCAACTGATGAATTGCTTACCTCTTCTGGTTGTTCTTCGTCATCAGTGTCAGGTTGAGCCACATACTTTCTTCTTTTCCTCGGCTCTTCCTTAGATTCCTTGACTTGGTTTTTCTTGGAAACTTCCTCTTTAGCCTTTTGAGTAGAGGCTCTTGTTGATGCTCATGTTGTTGGCTTTTGAGGTGATGAAGTGGCAGCTTTCTTTGTTCTGGGCTTGGCTGAAGTCTGTTTTGCTGCCTTTCTCTTCTTTGGCTTGGCTTCAGTTGGTGCTTCCTTAGCTTCTTCTTCCTCTACACCTTCCTCCTTTTCTTCTCCAATACCTTGGGTTAGTTCTATTGACCCTTGTTCCTGCTCATCTTCATCCTCACTGTCATCTTCTTCTTCTTCTACCTCAGCCTCAATTTCTTTGCCAAACTTCTTCTTGATCTTCTTGACTAATTTATCTTTCTTCTTCAATGTAGAAGCATTTTTTAATTCCATGTTTATTTTTGATCTTACCACATCATAAGTGCCAAAATGTGGTGCATTTTTATCTGCTTCCTCTACCAATAATGCAATTATTGCTGTTGATGCCTCGTCAATATTGATTTCATATCCAAATGGCCTTAGCCATCTTACCCTTGGAATTACTGCTTGGATGTAAGTAAAATCTATGTCAACTAAGAAACCTATGTCATTTGTATGCTTTTCTATTAATGAAGCTGGTATCCTTGACCTTTGCTTCATGGATTTCTTGAAATCCTCAAAATAACCTGTCATTTGGGCATCAAAATTTTCACCCATTTTTTCAATGTATCCATTAATTTGTTCAACAATTGTTTTATCTGGATTCCATTTTACTTTCCCTATAGAAGGAAATTCTTTCATCAGATAGAAGAACATACACATCAAAACTGATCCAGATTTGCATTGAGCTCCCTTGCTTTTCCTTATAGCTCCCAAATTTTCATTAATTTGTTGAAACATGAGCTCTGCCAAATCATAAGTGTGATCTCTTTTGATTATCTTGTATGCAACATCAACTGCTATACAAGGTACACTGTTCAACCTACCTGATTGATAGAATTTGTGTGAAATAATTCTCACAGCAAAATCTAGTAGGGGATCTGTGACTGTGTCGATAGTTGTTCCTCTATTGTTCCATTTGGCACCTATATTTTTCTCTATTATTTCCCTTTTTTCACTTCACAGGTTCTTTGGCCGATCTAGGGTTGGAATACTAGTAACCCTATGAATAGTTTTCTTGGTAAATTTTACTGGCCCTAACTCTAACCAAAAAGCTCCGTCATGTATTTGGCTCAAAATTATCAGTACCCATTTTGTTTTAAAAACAGTCGGAAGTGCTAGAGTTTTGGTCAATCCTTTTCTTTCTACTATTGAAAACTCATTTTTCAGTACTTTGTTTTCCCACAGTTTATCATATGCATTATGAATTTCTAAGTCTCCTATGGCACCAATTTTGAAATTGTAGCATTTCCTCACATCTTGAACCATTACAACTTTTTGGAGAATGTGGGAGAGAGCTCTGGCTGGGTCATTTTTGTAGGCAACTTCAGGAATAGGGCAAAAATCAGGTTGCTTCACTTCATTTGAAACTAACTGGACTTCAAATGACTCTTTTTCTTGGGTTTTCTTTGAACTTGATGCCATTATTGTGAACTAGGGTTTATACAACAAATGGGTATAAAACTGCGTAGCTCGGCACAAATGAAAATACCTTTAAATCAATGAAAAATGTGTTGAATGAGTTTGCAATCTACTTGAAATACAGGATTCTTACTATGAAGTCACTCAACTCTCTTTCTTCTCCTTTGCTTCTTGATCGTGATGTGAAAAACTAATTGAAATCACGATAATATACCCTAATTTTATCACATTGAATGCTCAACTGCCAACTCGGCTTCTAAAGAAATTTTGACCTAACTCGGCTTCCATTATTTCCATTTTACTCAGCTTCTATTGGAGTTATCCAACTCGGCATCAATTTTCAGCTCGATCGATGTTAGGATCTCGGCATCCAAAGGCAGTTCGGCATCAATATTTAGTTTTATCTTAACATCTTGTTTCATGTGGATTTATACTTTGCTTAACTTCCTTTTCTTGGGATTGATGTATGATATAGTTTTTATATCAATCCTGTGTACTTCTTGTGCTTAGTTTGATGAAGTATGATCACTTAACCCATTGGGCGAAGTGATCCCTCCACTTGATGTGTTGCACTCTTCCTTCTTTTTCCAAGTCTTGTTCATTTTCCCTCTTATCTTTCCAACATCAATCTTTTGTTTTCCTTTGCTATATTTAGTCTTGGGTGCCTTTGATCTTGCTGGGCAATTCTTGCTGACATGACCAGTTTTTAAGCAACTGAAACATGTGGTTTGATTCAACCATCTTTTGTAGTTTCCTTTGAAATGTGTTCTTATATAGCTTTGTGGTATATGTCCATACTCTTGACAATAGTGACAACTGTACCTGGTGTTGTAATCCCAATGATAATGACTTTCATTTCCTTCTATTTTTGCTGGTTGATTTAATGTCCACATAGGTTTTGATCTACATTCAAATGCCCTATGTCCATACTTTTTGCAATTATAACAATGTCCATCAAATCCTTGAGTCCTTGTGACATTGGATCTGCAATTTTGTGTCATATGTCCTTGCATGTTGCACTTGTGATAGAAACTTTTGGGTATGTTTGATTGATTGAATCTTCTACTCCTCCACACATTAGTTGTATGTACCTTCTTATTATAGAAATGACAAGTGGGTTTTGAATTCTTACCTTTATCACTATTTTGTTCAGCATTCTTTGATGATTCTCCAACTTCAGTGCTATTGTATCCTAGTCCTGATGTATCATGGGTAGATTTTGGTGATTTCAGCAACTGTTCAAAATACTTGATTGCTTCACTTGATTTGTTGAGATTCTCTGCTACCTTTTTTTCTCTGTTCAATTCATTCTCCATTTGTTCATTTTGCATCTTCAAGGTAGAGATCTCAATATCCTTTACATTGAGTTCATGATGAAGATTCATCATTTGGGCAAGTCTATCCATCTGCATGTTTGAGATCCTTGTTAGTTTAGTACATTTTTCTTTGAGTCTATTTGCAAGATTCCTTTTGTCATTTTCCATCATGACCTTATCATCAACTGCTCTTTTCTTTTGTTCAGTAATTTCACATATCATTATAGCCTGTGATTCATGTTCCATCTTGAGAGTTCTTATCTCTTATGCTTGAATTTTATTTTTCTCCATCAGTTCTGCTACTGCTGCATCAAACTCTTTAGTGTCTCCACTGGAAAATATGTTGGTGGTATCAATCTCCTTGTAGTGTATATCATTTTCAGCTATGGCTAGATCCTTCCTCTTTTTTAATGAGTTTCTCAACTTGTTTATGAATTCCTCCAAGCTATGCAAAGCAAGTTGCACATCTATCACCTGATTTTCAATGATCTTTCCAAGTTTAAAGGCTTCCATCTTTAGATCTTTTCCTCCAAGTTGTTAGGCTTTTCCTTAAGAGAACCTGGATTATGCTCTGATACCAATTGTTGGAATATTCAAATATGGAAAGAGTACTTATGAGAGGGGGGGTGAATCATAAGTATCATACTTTAGCCAATAAAACTTTTAATTGAAAGTAAATTTCATGCATGTAAGTATATCAAATAATCATGAAACTAGACACATGCATCAATAACACTTAATACTGGAATTTGGTAACCCAAAAACCCTCCAGGAATAAGAAGGTAAGACTGGGGTGGGGATCATACCCACAAAAAATTACTGCAGCAATATTGTTCAACCACTTCTGATGGTTTGCCCTGTTAAAAGCCTACTATGTTAAAGGCTTTACACTGTGTCAATAGTGACCTGGTTAGAGGCTTTCAAACACTAAACATGAAGTGTTACCCTGTTAAAGGATTTTATCACCTAGTTAAAGGATTTATCGAAATAGCTATTAAGCTAACCTATCATCATAGGATTTTTATTCTAATACAATTGCTAGAAAGTATTAGGTACAATAAACCTGACTGATTACAATCCTTGATTGCTGATTGTAGGCACTTGTTCTGCTTTCTCTGATTTGGATCCTTTTGTGATCTAATAATCCTCACTTTTGAAAATAGACTTCTTTGCGAACCCTTGTATATCTTCTCATACCTCTTATCTCTTTTTTTTATTAACTTATGTCTTCTTATATAGAAGTTTGATTTTCCTTTACCGCTCAATTCTCCCTCTTCAATTTTAGGGTTTCAAAATTGATTAGGTAGGATACAATGTATCTACCCCATATCTTGTTTTCTTCTTGAAACTTTGCCAATTGTATCTTAAAAACATTCTCCATGGTGTTCTATGCCACCAACTCATCATTATTATCTTCCTTTTAATTCACAGATTTCTAGATAGCAACCTTGTCGGCTTAGATCTAGCGAATCTTTGATTTTCTAAATAATGCAGCAACTCGGCATTATTGAGTTACTAGTGCTCAACACCTCTATGTTACTCAGCACGTATACCAACTCGGCACTTGAACTTACTCAGCACTTGAACTTACTTGGCACTTGATTCTACTCGGCACTTGATTCTACTTGGCACTTGAACTTACTCGGTATCTAATCTTCACTCGGCATGCATGATGTACTCGGCATCCAATGTGGAATATGTTTAAGTGTGTTGGCACTCAAGTGTCAAAAACATTATGATGTTAACATCATTAAATGTGTTTGATTGAAAAATGCAAAAGTTTAAAATTAAAAGCAATCATATTCTAGTTTATATATTGTGAAAAACTAATATGAAGAATTGTTTAAAAACAAATCATTAGTCCTCTTTCTTTGAATGTATTTACGATCCAATTTTGAAATATCATGATCTCTGAGCATCATCTTGATCTTAAACTAAATCTGACATTGGTTCAAACCACTTGGCATTGACAGTTATACCAATGTACCCTCTTTGTTTCTCCTCCATGCAAGAAACATCATTTAACTTGTAAGATCATCTAAAAAGTTTATACTTAGATTTGAGTCGTAGTTGATCCATGAAAAGCTCGCAAAGGAAGTACCTTCCTCCATAGGACCTCTTTTTATTCAAAATAGAAATTTGAAAAAGTAGGTTGAGACCTTGAAATATTTCTTGTACATATTGACAATAGCATAACGGGATAAAAGTATGTTGTGAGCAACTATGTAAGGTTTTGTTGAAGAGTTCCCTTGCTTACAAAGAAAGTGAGAAAGTCTTGAACATCTTCCTAGAGCTTGGATGCCAAGGTCATAATCATGGATAGAAAACCCCTAGGCTCATTAAATGTGATTCAATGCTTCACTCTATCTCCAAAAGCCTCAAAACAAGCCTTTGAATAATTGGAAAAATCATCACTGCAAAATGTAGAATGTAATTATTATTATGAAATAGTTGCATGAATAAATTATCATGGGTGAGATTATACACTGAGTATAAATTTTTAGTATATGTTTTTAAAGTGTTATATTATAAATTCTAGAATGCTTTTTCTTTCTAGACATATATTATGCATTTACCTCTTTGGCTTAGAGATGCCAAGATTTGCATTTTCAGGATTTACTTTCCTAGATATATCTATGGAAATTTCCTGTCATAAGATATTCCCCTATTAGAGTAACTAGCTATTTTTTCTGTGTCTTAATTGATTTCGTTGATATATCTATGGAAATTTCCTACCACTTCTCATGGAGGCATGTTGTATGTCATGCCCAAAAAATTCAAAGCAAAAATACACCAAATTTTTTTTCTTTTGAAATACTAATAATTAAACCCATAAGTTGATAGTTTTAAATTAATTTAAAACACATGTACATTGCAAGACGTTCAATACTTTTCCCTTAATAGTGTCCTGACAATATCATAAAAGTTTATGACCAATTGTTATGAATAGATTGTTAAAATTGAGCATTTGTTATTACTTTACTTTTAAACAAATATACAATTTCATTTATATTAACTTTTAAATTAAAACTAATTATTTCTCTAAAGTTAAATACTAACATATTTATTAAATCTAATATAACAACATTTATTAAATTCAGGCTAATATCATCTAATCAATATAGTTAATTAAATCATAAACAATAATTCTACATTATTTTAAATCAATCCATCCTCTTAATACTTACCCCATAATTAACGTAATATCAAACAATAATCTTAGAAGTCTTAACCAAATAATACAACCAATAAAAAAGCTAATTAATTTTCAAATGAATTCTAACACTATTATAAATCTAACATTAATGATCCAAAACACATATACTAAATACCCTTTTTACTAAAAATTAATATGATTAACAACATATCCTAACAAAACATCTGAACTAAACTAGATCTAACTATCTCCAAGACTTAATAGCTAAACCAATAAATACAAATTAATTAATAGAAATTAAATAAATAAATTACTAAAATATGAAACTACTAAAAAATTAAACTCACCTATACTAATTCCTTCTTCCCTAAACATGCAAATCTATTCTCAACCTTCAAACTAATATTAAACCTAAACTTTCTACCACTTACCAAAATTTCCTACCAATAAAAAAATCATTAACTAAATTATAATCTACAATGATTCTCTTTTCTAACAATAAAACTTAACTATACTAACTACTGAATTGTGTTTATTCCTAGCTCACTAACTTACTACATCCCATGGCACCAAGACCAAGGTGGGCGCCTTGGGCAAGGTATGATTTTTAAAACATTATAACATCCCTTATGTTTTGCGTTGGAAAAACAACTCCTTTGAAGTTGAGCACCTAGGATGGGATCACCAACCTATTTTCATGATTACCATTTAATGCATGCTTCCTCCCTTAAATACCTAGTACTTAGAGCAGTGGGTCTGACATAAAGTCAGAATGGTGTGCCGCCCCACATGCATCTCAAAGCCCTAGAAAGATAGGCACTTCGGCTAGTGTGAAAAGAGTTTAAATTTATTTATTGTGTTACCTAGATTTCATTGGTTGGTATGGTGATGCTTTCTAGGATAGTGCCTAGTATTGAGGGAATGGGTGACTTAGGCTCTATAATAGTCTTGGTCTAGTTTTAGAACATATCTCAATGCATTTTAATTGAAGGAGATGTGACAGAGGTCACATGACACATATGAGCCTTCACTTTCAAATTAGGGTTTAAGCATTAGTTTAAAATTTATAATAAGCTATTATTATTTAATGTACTATACTCTTGGGAATATTCTCCTTATTATTTTAATAGTCTATAATCTTGAGTGAATTACTTTTCCTTGCTCCATACAAATTCCAAAAAGAAAATGTGCATCTACAACCAACCTTTCTTATAGAATTTTAAGCTAAGTCCAATGAGGAGGTATTTCCTTCTATGCCATCAAGGTGATGAATCAATGAGTTTTCTATTATCGATGCAGGTTAGGGATTCATTGTTTTAGATCACCCAAATGTTTATATTCCATTACAAATCTTCCAAAGGATAAACACATTCTCATGAGAGGTTAACTTTCTATTAAGCAAGATATATCTCCATCTAAACATATATATGAACTATTCAAAACTTGATTCTTTCGTTGCATCACAATTAATAATAGTGAATCATAAAATTAAATCATATACATTGAAAGACAATTAACCTCTTACATGAGCCACCATAAATCGAATGTAATGTTAAAACTATTATTCAAAATATAATTATGACTGTTTTCTAAACAAGAAACTCTCTCATATATCACTAAGAAGGTAAACAACTCCTTCCATTCCAATTGAAAACTAGACTCTTAAAACACAATGCAATTAGTTATGAGAAAACTCCAAATTATTTTCTCTGCCCATGAACTCATACATCACAGTGGTATATACAAATGGAGATTTGCTTTTATAGCTCAATACACAAAACAAAAAGAGCAGGAACTATACAAATACCACATTTGATGCCATGAAAAACAATATCTCCTTCCAAACAAGACATATCCCTTCTTCTCTACTATGCAATCATTCATTGCAACCATATGAACAATATGGAGAGTTCTCCATTGTAGTTACAAGAAAAATGACAAGTTTTATCTTCATGAAATGTACATGAGATGATCATACCAAGCTTGTTTCCATTGCTCCCTTGAGCACAAAATCTGCATATGCACCATAACAAAACAACAAGGACCATGGGTGCTTTCCACCCAACCATAGGCCTCAAAGAGACCACCCCCACGCTAGGGGAACAAGGCTCGAACCAAGTTACACACACATACATCACAAAATTTTGCATGAAGACACAACACAAAACACAATCAACACCCTTCCATGGCTTGCAAAATGATTCACCATTGGAATCATAAAATGTTGGGTGAAGGTGGGCTCTTCAAGGAGGAGAAATTTTAACATCATAAGTATCATATTGCCAATGCATTTTTCTTGTCAAGGCCACCACAACATAAACAACATATTGTCACTACATTGCCTCTCAAGGCCTCCAAAACAACCATCTTCTCCTCATCCACAAAACCTCCTTGTACGTCCCAAAAAACAAGATTCATGGCCATGATGGAGCCCATGCTCCATAATAACAACCTCATCATGAGGTAAAAACAAAATTTTCTTTCTCACCTGCAATGTCAAGCCCAACTTATGCCCTTCACCCAAGGCTTCTCTACCCTCCCAAGGGTGAGTGAAGCCTTCACAACCATAATCACAATAAACACTCACATTCAACAAGAAACAACAACAGAACAATGAAGAACAACAAAACAAAACCAAGAAAGGATCTCCAAAGGCATAAAACACATTCACTTCTTCCCAACACAATGACAAGCTCATAACACAAGATTCACAATGCAATACATATTCCATTGATGAACTCCACACTTGCAAATTTTCTTAACTACGCCAAAAGAAAGAAATGGAAAATAAGAAATTTTGAGATACCAACCTTGGTCCAAGCTAGGGTAAGGATAGCTTTAGTAGAGCTCCCTTCATCTCCCTCCAAAACCTAACAGTCTCTAAAATTAGAGAGTGGATAGACACCCCCCCTAGTCGGGCCAAGACCCTCTAATAAAGCCTTCCTACTAACTATTTTTAGCAAAAAACACTAAACCACCTCTTCTTACAAACTTGTCTCCCCTAACTTTTCTATTTTTGACTTAGTGGGAACATAGATAAGACAACTCCAAATTCGAATTGATGGAAGAATGCATGGGTAAAAGGGCTACCTAGGCTATCTAGGCACTCACATGATCAAAATTAGGTCCCTGACATGATGTACTATCATATGGGTAACTTATTTTCACCTAAAAGACACTTAGGGACCACCTAATGACCCCTAAAAACCCTAGCCAAGTCAAAATTCGAATTTCCTTTGATTGAGACTCCTCATGGCATTTTTCTATGTGAAGTTAACTTGGGTTCTTCATCGAGGTTAGGTTTAGGTTTGATTTCTTCTTGACAAACTGTGAATGACATGGCATCTCCATAAGGACAACACAAGTGTGAAGTGACACACACAAAATATCACATTACATTATAAATGACTTGTTTTACAATAATACATGAACTAGGCTACTACACACACATACAATTCACATATATGAAATAAAACACACTACAATGAGGTTTGAATCTTTTCCACTGATTCAACCTTGGCTATGTCATGTTTGTAGTAGTTTGAGCTTTAATTCCCCTTTAAACCCATGGTCAAATTCCTGCACACTAAACTCGAGTGTCAATAGTCCAAGAAAATCATATAAGAATATGTAAAATAAATCATTATCTCATTCAACATTAGGCTTGCATATATTTCATCATCTCAAATTAACTTTCCCTTTCTCACATATCACATTTGACATTTAAGTTCCATACTTCATTTCTTATAATTAAATTACTTTTTCTAATAATTTCCATGTAAAATGCTCAAAATACTATAACATCAACATAACATGGTAAATTTAATATTCTGAATAACTTCATAGTCTATTTTTATCATTGCAACAAGATGCTAACTCCACAACTATTGAATTCCTAGGTATGTGGGTTAGGTCTCAATGCATAACCAAATTTATCTTTTAACTCTAATTTCCACTGTAACATTACCTTCTTACATTACAAGAATTTCTACCATTAAATTTTTATTAAAGCAATGTCAATAGCTTAAAACATGAATAGAATCATTAAATGCATCAATTAGGTCATAATATGCAGAAGTAATTGTGAATCATCAAAATGCAGATATTAAAATGACATAACCCTACAGTCTCAAAAGTGTATCGAAACATAGGATTAAAATCACCTTAATGCAATTATCTCATTAGTACTATGATAGATCGGGTGAGGCTTCACATCCTCCCCCCTAGGCATGAACCTCCTCCTGGAGCTCATCAACTAGGTGTCTGTGTTGTGTTATTGCCTAGGTTGTACTTATCAGAGTTGACCCTACTTGAGTATTCTATTTTTGGTGCCAAATAATCCAATCCTTAATTTACTAAGGTCTAACTGCTAAATTTCTTATGTCCTTGCTTAGGGTCCTCAACGTAATAGGCATCTATGGTCTTAACTAGTTTAATATACATAATATACCTATGGTAAAAGAGGTTGATCCTTTTTCCATAATTATGACATACAAAGGGTAATGCCTTAGAAATCTTGTGTAGCAGCTTTTCAGTGGATACTAGAAAGTTTATAGTTACATTAATTCCCTAAATTGTTTGTCAAGGATTCTCCTTGGTATGGCCATTTCAATATAGTTTTCAAGAAAGTGCCTCAAAAGAAACTCACAAATAAAAGGAATAATTTACAATAAAATAATACACATGTGGCCACATTAGTAGATTTTCAAATAACACAAGACATGTCCCTGAGGCAAAATGGGACCAATCTTCAAGGAATCTAGCAAAATGTGAAGTGTCAAATTATTGGTAAGAAAAATAAAAAAATTGTATAATGCAAAATTAGAACAAAGGAATGAAAATTTTTTACATTGAATAACAATTTCACAAGCATGATGTGACCATACCAAGGTCCTTGATGGAGACAAAGATACATTGTTGTTTTATGGAACTAATGGCTTAGTAAGAAGTCCCATATCTCCTATGTCTCTAAGTGCTTCATCCATAGATCGTGGTTTAATTGGGTGTACTAATACATCTTACACCATGTTGTCATTTATTGCATATGTTGAAACATAATGGGTTAGGCACCTAGTATTGAAACTAGACTCTACTAATAGTTGATCTTGGAAAGGAATGTATGCTTATGCAACCTTGCTATAGAAATATTCTTTACCAATGATTCAATTTAACATCCTATCCATGAGGGTAAGCATGATATTTATAAAGTAACATGTAATTTATTTTGAAACCTAGATTCCCAATTTGAATTGTGTCCAAATGGATGTGCCTAAATAAGTAATTATCCATCTTATCCAACATGTATACTGAGATCATAACTCCTAGATGATTAATATCTACTCAAGTCAAGAGTTCTATATGATAGTGTGATAAGTAGCAATCATACTAAGGATTCCAACTATCGATTACATCCTATATCTAATATAGGAATATCACTTCTTGTCACTTGCAATATTGACTATACCACACAATGGTGTCATGAATGGATTATTGTTTAGTATTGTAGCCCCTTTAAAAAAAATGATAATTCCTCTACTATATATATTCAGTACTCTATGACCACCTCAATATTAATCATTTGAGGTCAATTTTCACTTTTATCTACATTGTAACAAATCTTAATATTATGCTTGTATTCACATCTAGGATATCATTTTATATAGTTCTCTTCATCATGTTTTGATATGGTTATGCCCTCCAACTATTATCATTTTCCACACTGATTTAAATGTTATACTTTTATGACACCTTGACCCTTCAACATTATTATTAATGATAATCAACTGTCACAGATGTACAATTAATCATAAATAATTAATGTTGTTAGTTATAGGATTAGTGTTAAATTAGGGCATACTATATATATATATATATATATATATATATTCCATTAAATATAATGGATAGGATACCTTGTACTCTTATATTTATAATACCCAAAATTGGTCTCAAAACTAACTTGCTCCTAATATTTCGAATGATCAATAAAATCCTAATTTATTAGGCATTTCTAGTCCTAAATGGATCTATTTGATTTAAATATCAATTGTAGAAAATCATTAATCTACAAAAATCACTATAAAAAATAATAAATAAATAAATATAAATAAAATAATAAGCTCATGAATATCGACATCTTGGCTATTAAACCCACTAAATCAATTAATTTAATTAAAATTTCCTAATACTTTGATTATATTAATTTTGGCATTTTCTAAGATTACATAAAAAATGAATTTATTACTTATTTGACTTAAATATCTACATATATTTATAATTTGTATTTAAATAATCAGAATATGAGACATAATTTTAACAAAATCTCCAAAATCTTCTTTTGATTTGTTTTTATAAAAAAAAATGGAAACATTGAGTGATTTTAAAAAGAATAAGGAAACAAATCAATTAACTCTCTCTCAAATGGAAACTTCCATTCCAACATGAACACTCACTCAATCTCCACCATTCATCTAACTAATATACACCATTCATTTATTTTGGATTTCTCTATAAATATTGATTATTAATATTGGATTTTCTTTGAATACACTTGCTATAGAATATGTAGGTTGCAAATAAATCATCCTTCTTCCACCAATGAGTCATTATATTCAAGAAAAACCATGTCTGATGATATCAATGCACAAAAAAATAGGGAGACAATTGGTAGACTATGGTGTAACTAAAAAAAAAAAGGTGATGGAAAATTGTATTGTCCTTGCAAAAATTATAAGGGCTTAAAGACTCAAAGATATCTAATCAAAATAGCTAAGGAACATTGTAGGTAGCATGGTCACATTAAAGCGGGAAACAATTTCTTTCCATTGGTATGTATTTTAATAATTTATAAAATACATAAGAAAAGATTTGATGGTGATATCATGGTCATGGTTAATATAAGATCATCATTTTGATATAGGCCAACCACCCTAGGTTTCATGTTATGGACCATGACAATTTAGAGAATGTGGATTTTGAAATGAGGGAACATGGAAGTGTGAATATAGAAGTAGAAGGTAATGATCCAATTGAAGAAGATCATGATGATGAATAAGATCACGATGATCAAGATGATGATGATGAAGATGATATTGACATAGATCTTGATGTATCTATACTTGAGAAGGCACATGAGCCCTTATATGAAGGCTCTCAAACAACTCTTCTTGCCGTTGTATTGATGTTGGTCAATTTTAAAGTTATGAATGGTTTATCCAATGTTGCAATGACACAATTGCTAAGGTATGTTATCTTTTTTCATTTTTTTAGTCATAATTCCCTTACAATTAACATTGGGTGAATTCTGTAGCAAGTAATATTTTTTATAGTAACAAATTATATTTTTTGTCATAGGTTGATAGGTGAGTGTTTCTTACCACCATCAAACATTCTACCTCACTCGTACTAAGAATTAACTACCATTATGAAAGATATTGGAATGGAGTATCAAACAATACATGCATTTCTGAAGAATCATATTATATATCATAAACAACATGAATTTGCAACACAATACCCTATTTTTCATATTAGTAAATATCAATCAAATTGAATAACAAAAAAGGTGCCTCACAAGGTTCTTTAGGTTATTCTCATTATTTCACATCTGTAAAAATTATTTAGGTGTAATAGCTTGGCACATTTAATGGATTACCATACACACAATAGAAGTCAAGATGACATTATGCAAATTCATGTGGATGGTTTAGCATTTAAGGAAATAGAGGAACAATGGGTACACTTTAAGGAAGAACCTCATAATCTCAAGCTTTCATTGGCAGTGGATAGTGTCAATCTGTTTGGAGAGATGAGATCTACTTACTTGGTGTGGCCTATTTTTGTTATCAACAATAACATTCCTCCTTGGATGATCATAAAGAGGGAGCACATAATGTTGGTACTGATTATACTAGGTATTTTTTCATTTAATAGTCATCTAAATTACTTTATTATAAATAATCCATCAAAATGGTCATCATAATTATGTAATGTTTTTTTCATTCAACTAGGTAAGTACCAAGTTAAAGATATCAATGTATATATTGAACCCCTTGTCGATGATTTGATGGTGTTATTGAATGGGATCACTATGTATGATGTCTCTAGATCAATAGGATAAAGAAAATTTCAATTCCATGCAATGCTTGTATGGACAATACATGATGCCCTTGAGCTAACACATTTTAATGGTATGTTATAGTGCTAACACAAAGTTACCATATTTAATTCAATTATACATGATCTTGTAGGTCTTCAGACAAAGGGAAAATATGTATGTCCGATTTGTGGTCCAAAGATAAAATCCTATCATTCAAAAAGTTTAGGAAAGAAGGTGTTCAATGAGAATAGACACTTTCTCTACAGAAATCATAAACACCGAATTACCAAAAACCATCTTTTCAATGGGAAAGATGAGACTACATAAAATCCATAGAGAATGGCACCTCACTTATGCAAGTTGGAATAAAATAAAATAAATCACAGAGGTAATGTCATTCCATCTAATGGTTTTTTGTTTGAAATTCATATTTTGATTTTGTTTACTGATGATGTAATTGATGCACCTAAAGGTTGTCAAGGCATTAATGACCAACTTCCAAAAGGAGTAAAAAGTTATCCTACACAATTTAGTAGGTTTTTGTACTATGAGAAACTCCCAATCATGTATTTGTTTGACTCTATGCATATTAGAATGAATGCAATAGAGACATTATGAAAAATCTTGGATGGAAGGCATGACAAAGACAAAATAGTCAAAATTTGTAATGCCGTTGAATAATCCAACCATGCAATGAAAAATTTCATTTGATCAAATAACAATTGAGACCATATTGATACAAGTGCCCTTGGTTATTCTCAGAGTAGTAAAGCAATTCTATAAAAGAAGTCATAAAAAAATACGATTTCCCACAAGATTTTTTGTGAGCATAAATGGTCTCATATCAATGAAAAGTGAATTTGGGCTAGGGATGAAAACACATGATTGACATACATTTATTAAGGTAATTCATGTTATTTTTATTCACTATATATTTGTATACTACACATTGTTTTCATTGCATTCTTCTATAAAATTTTGATAATCTCATTTTACAAATATTGCAGTACATTCTACCTCCATCTCTCGCATACCACTTCGAGAATAGTGTCAAACAAGTTATATATGATCTTGAAAAATACGTTAGGTGATTTTCATCAAAAGAAATAAAATATCAATAAAGAAAATATAAAATTTTTGGAAGACAAAAATTTCTCATCTTATGTGTGAAATGAAAAAGTGTCTACCTCCAACTTTTTTTAATGTACAAGATGTTGGAAATATTCTTAAAGATTAAGTTACTGAGAGGGGAGGGGTGAATCAGTAACTTCTAAAACTTCTAAAACTTTAATCCAATTAACAATTAATCTAGTATGATAATTCTAATCTAACTCTATGTATGAAAAATTGAAAAAGAAACTGAAAACATGAAAGCATACACAACACTTTAACACAAGATTTGGTGACCCAAAAACATTCCAAATAGAAAGTAAAACTAGGATGGGGATGATAACCATAAAATTTAGTACTACAACATAAATTTGGCCTATTAAGGCTTATATTGATCACTTCTAATGATCTACCCTTTTGGGAGCAATAAGGACTACTAGGTCCACCTTGTTAAAGGATTTACAAATATACAATGAAGTATGCACTTAGTAAAGAGATTTGCATAAGACTATTATGTCTACCTTGTTAAAGGATTTGATTGATCCACCTGTTAGGATGAAGAATTAGCTAATCTTTGATCTACAACTTGGTTTGCTTAGTAAGATTCCTTTGAGTGTATAAATCACCTTGCAATGATAGATATATCTTTGTTGCTCCTTGTACTATTGTAGCCTTTTGAAGATCACTCTTTCTGCTTTTCTATGATTACATTTGATTACATTGCATTTCTTTGACACACTTAATTATGATACAATTCATTATATGAATACCAATCCAATTATACAACTACAAAGTTGGCCACAATACAAGTTTACACAAATATTACAAAATTAGATCAAGTGTCAACAGTTGGGTTCTAAAGACTAACTTAGTGAGGTTCTGATACTCAACATCCACTATCAATGCTCGACATTATCATGCACTTTGTAGACATAGAAGCTCAATCCATACTGATCACTTCCAAGTAGTATTGAACTCAATCTACACTAGTGACTTGGTGAATACTATGAAACTTGGCATATAAACTATATCACTTGATTCACACTATGTAACTCAGTCAATGCTTTCACTATGAGCTCGATATAAATTGAATCACTTGGTTAACATTGAGTAGCTCAATTAACACTTGACTAGCATCACATCAACTATGAACTTAGTAAGAACTGTACTAGTAAACTCAACATACATTGAGATGCTTGGTTTACACTATTGATCTTCACAATAGTTGTAACTGCTTAGTACACACTGAAATTTGTCCAAAGTACTTGGTAGCAATTGTAGAACTTGATAACAACTAAAATTCTTGGTTAGCATTATTAACTGTACAATAAGATTTGGTAGATACTTACAATCTAAAAATGTGTATGTCACTAATAAAAAACTTGACTGATATGTCAACAATCTCCCCATTTGGCATTAGTTACAAAAACACACTTATCAGTCAAAATTGAATTTAAAAAAAAAGGTTCCTAAGTACCTTAATCCATCATGTTGTGATTCTAACTTGGTAGAGGATACTTTTTTTGAGATTTTTCAAAATTGGTTTTGTAAGATATATTCCTATATAATATACTATACATCTCATTTCTATATACAATATATACTTGTTGCACATTCTTCTTTCACATCTTTCTCAACCATTGTTTTAATAGCTTTTTACATTACATTTTCTCCCTCATAACTTTTTACATCTATCTTCATCTATATCCCCCTTTTTGACATTAATGCCAAAGATTTATTCTTATATATTTACATAGTAATGCCAAAATGAGATATAAAGTCTGAATGTACCTTTAATATGAGTGTTAAAGTTTTATCCCAATTGTCCTACAAGACCTTACATTTGTGTATTGTAATCCATACCTTTGCTAACAACTCAATCATGTGGTCTTCTATGGAGAAATTGTTGTCATGGATGAGGGTTTTTACATGTTAAATATACTTTTGTATTGCATCCATGTTAGGAAGAATCATGTTTTGAATTTCTACCAATGTAGACCTAATTCTTTCTTCTTCTCTAAGCAATTTTACCTACATATCTATCAAAAATATAATCTTATTGAAATGAGTAGAACTTGAACTTAGGTCAACCTGCAATTGCTAAGCACTTGCCTTGAATTATTTCTTTTTTAAAACTTGAAACATCACACAATTTACCAAAAAGTGATGATACATTTGTACATGAAATTTCTACAGAACCCAAAATAGTAGATAATTATACTTGGTAGATGGAAATCTATTAAGAAATTTTCTCTAAAACTTTATTTTTGAACTTCTTTTGTGCTTTCTACAATAACTTTTCTTGTCCATCCAAGTCTTAACTGAACTTTTGGACAACCTTTGCCAATTGATACAAAACTGGTTGAGAAGAATCAACCTCTATACCTATAGCCTCTGCCAAAATATTCTTGGCATAATCAATGATTTTAAATTCATTATTTATTTCTTCTCTTAGCCTCTACTATTTAGCTTTCTTTTGGAGAAGTTCACCAAAGATTTGCATTTGATCTAGATTGAGTTTGGAAATGTCCCAAATAAGGATTACAATTTCCTCATCAAGGTCAATTTCCTCCTCCTTTTCTTTACCTTGGCCAAAAAAATTTGTGCTCGATTGTGGCTTGGTCTCAACTATCCTTACACTTATTTCTTGCTTACTAGGAATGGAAAAAATAGTAGACATAATAGGACTTGCCACAAAAATTGATATTGCACTTATTATAGAAATACTAGTAGAAATACTTGTAGTTACCAAAATTGATGTATCCAAAATTGATGTGTCCCAGACTGATGTCTCAATCATAGATGAAGAGGGAAGAGTCTACAACATGGTAGATGAAGTACTTGATACTTCAGTCAATGATGTGATGAGCTAAACTAGTGCAAGGATTGATTAGATACTTGTGCTTGTTGTGTTGGTCATAGTCAATCCTGCTAAAGCTATCTCTATGCTTAATTTTGTCACTATTTTTCTTTGAGAGTGAGGAAGTGAGGTAATAACTGCTACAAAAATCTTAACTAGGGAAGTTTCCTCATCATCCTGCATTCCTTCCTCAGTAGCCTCTTTCTCTTGTTCCTCTTCATAATCAATAGTATCAAAATGTGTTGTCCCTTCATCATTTTCTTGATCATCTTCATCATCCTTGTTACTTATGTTGACTAGAAAATTGCTTGGTTTATGAAAAAGATATATATTCTTCCATGTATTTGTTGCATTCCTTACAACATGCTCAATGTCTTTCATTAGTACTAGACAAGTGTTAAATTTTAGGGTTAATTTCTCCTCATTTTTCTCTAAAGAATCCTTAACCTCTTTGTCTATTAAGGTTGGTATAAGCTACCTTAGGGTTTGTGCATTGATGTCTTTAAAAATTTGCATCTTTGCTTAATCTTATCCATCAAAATATTAGGAATCTGAGGGGTAAGTTAGTTAGGTGAGTATTTCTACTTACCCATTTTATCCATTACCAGATCTTCAATTTTATTTTTTTCTTCATCATTCCTTATTTCATACTTTAATTCTTTAAATTTTGTTATACTAGTCATTGCCTCTAGTTCTTTTAATCTATCTTGGAAGGTGGGTGGAGGTTTTCTAAATATTATATCTTCTCCTTCCTTATTAGCTTTCTTCCTTGAGGATCTCCTGGTGAACATAGTAGTGGATGGCTTGGTAGCTTTGGTAATGATTACTTTGCCCTTCTTCTTCAATGGTTCCTCTTCATGTGATTCTTCCTCATCCTCTACTTCTCCATCCTCACCTTTTCATTTAGTCAATAAAAGATTAGAACTTGTTTTCAACTTGGAAATCCTTTTCTTCCCTTTTTTTACTGCTTGAGGGAGCTTGATCTCTACTTCTATTCTAGCCTTGGCTTCATCATATGTACCAAAATACATAGCCTTGGGATTAGCTGGCTCATTTAAGTGTGCCTCAATTATATCCTTAGTTTCGTCAATATTGACATCATATCCTAGAGGTTTCACCCATGCAATTCTAGGCCTGACTGTCTGAATGTATACCTTATCACTATCTACCATAAAACACACATCATCCTTGTAATCCTCAACTAGTTTCTTAGGGATTTTAAATCTATTATTCATTTTCTCTGTAAATGCATCAAAATAATTGTCCATGACACTATTGCAATTTTCTCCCATTTTAGCAATGTACTCATTAATTTGGTAGAGTACTGGCACATCTTTCCTCCATACAAATGAACTTTTGATGGAAATAATTTTTGAACATAAAAGAATAAACATGTCAATGGTGAGCCAAAATTACATGGGTTTTTATTTGATCTTCTGATGCTCTCCATGTTCTTGTTGAATTGTTTCAACAGTAGCTCAACAAGGTCAAAAGAAATGTTGTTTTTGACTACCTTGTACACCACGTGTACAACTTCACACAACACACTATTTAACCTACTTGAACTATAGATCTTTTGTGCAATGATATGAATACCAAACTTTAATTCCATGTTAATGACACTAATCGTCATGCCTCTACCATACCATTCTACTAGGATTTTCTTCTCTAGTTTAGCCCAACCTAGGGTTTTGGTTTGGAGACCACTGATTCTATGAATCATCTTTTTCATGATTAAAATTGATTGTTCCAACCATAACTATCCACTATGCACTCTAATAGAATAAACCGAATTCATTTTACTTGGAATTCATGGGGCATGTGAGGAATATGGGTTAATCCTTTAGTCTCAAGGTGTTGGTGCTTGGGTTTCAAAATGCCATTCACACACAACTTTTCTAGTGCTTCATCCATTTTCAAAGTACCCATATCTTGAATCATGGATTTAGAATGAGAATGAATTTCATTAATCAACAGTACCTTTGGAGGGATTTGAGACTGCACTCCACTCGGATCTAGATTTTTCATGATGGTAGGAGTGAGCTTGAAATTTGGTGCTTTCCATTCTACACCATTAACCAACATTTCTAATTCTCATTTCACCTTATTGCTATTGGATGCCATCTTTACTTGGTAGGGTTTGAGATAATTTGAAGATTTTGATAACAATTCTCTCAAATTGCTTGGATGCTCTTGAAGATCATACTGTGCAATAGCTCTTGAATTTTCATGGTAAAAATGACTTCAATTTCATTCCTTTTATAAAAAAATTTCATAAATGCTTGGTACAAATGGTAGATCAAATTGATATAATATCATCTACTTCACTTGCATTGATTACTTGGTGGGGTCTTCCATCATTTGGTAACCTCATAAAATTGATAGACTATCATCTAATTCACTTGCATTGATTACTTGGTGGGGTCTTCCATCATTTGGTAACCTCATAAAATTTAGTTACTCCCAACCTTGCTCGGTAAGTCTATGACCTGACCTCACTCAAAAAGTAAAGTAACTTGGTAGTAACTGGTACCCATTTACTTGGTGATCCCTTGTATCTTGAATACATATATGGATCTTTTTTCCTTTCAATTGGAACTGATTTGGATATCTTATTTGGTAGCCTAGTTGTAGTTCTCTTTGAGAAATCAAGTAGAAATGATGGAACCACCCAATTCTTGAGTGACTTGTTCATCATTGCATGGACTTAAATTATTGGTAGACTTTGGAACCCATTGTTGTCTCATTTGTTTTCTGATGTTATTATCCTTTGCCTTCTTTTCATCTTCAACTCTTTCAATATTCATGTAGTTCTTGGCAAGATGACCAATTTTAGTACAAATGAAACATATTTTAGCAGTATCTCTTTTCCTCAAATGATGTTTTATACAATTCATTCCTGTTAGCATGAATGTTGATGCTATGAGAAAAAATCATAAAAAAATGTTATGACTTTGTTTGTCATTGATGATTTTAAGAATTTGGCTTAGGCAAAAATTCACCCAAGAACTAAAGAACTCAACACAAGAACACAGTAGACCAAAATAGATAGAGTATGATCAGAATGACAATATTCATTCAATAACTGGATTCAAGAGTACACTAGGAGTTCCTGAATATAGAGGCCTCAAGAGAGCTTCTAGAATGCATAGAAGTTAGCATTATGATATGTCATACAACCAGGCACATGTCCACTAGATATGGATTATCCTCCATTAAGCATGGGATTAAGTGTGATGATGTGAGGATAAGCCTACAATGGTGTAGCATGCAAATTAGTGGAGTAGACAACATGTGCTAAATGAGGAGTGTGGATAACTGTGTTGTCAATATGACAACTCAATGAATGATGCATACTCTTATGTTGTAGACACCATGTGCATAATTAGAGTTGCATAACTCAATGAGATTTCACAAACTCCTAAGTGTCTCACCTAAAATAATAATTAAATAATGAAAAATAATTAAATAATGCATTAACCTAAGTAAATACTTATTTACAGCAACACCCCCCCTTAAGTGCAACTTAGGGGAATGCCCTTAAGCTTAAAAAATCTAGGATGAAATGTAGTATGGGTCCTAGCTACTAGGCCATGTTAGGTAACCATGTACATAATGATATGCAATCTCCCATAAAGTAGGGAAAGAGGGAAAACCTCATGGGAAAAACCCTCCCCCAAAAAGAGAGATAAAGGAGGATGCATGGATAGATGGAGTAATCAAGACCCCCCCATTATGACATACATCCAATATATACATAAGAGAATGATGAGAAGAGGAAGAGAGATAGGATGCCCCCCCCCCCCCCCCAAAGAAGAATGTTGAATAGTGACTGCTCCGATGAAGAAGCTGATCTAAGACTGCAGAATGGTGTTCCTCCCCTTAGGAAGAAACAATGCCAAAGTTACAAATGAGATGCTTCTGCTATGTGTGGAAAGAATCCCATGGATATGTGATGTCTCTAAAACTTGCTTATCTGGCTGAAGAACCTATCCCAAAGAACTATCTATCCCTACAGCTAATGAAGAACCTTGCTGCAACTACTGATCATAAGTATCCACAATCACTTCAACCTATGAGGATCGATCAAGTAGAGAATGAACAAGAGAGTCAGATGGAACCCTCGTGACAATTGAAGAAGGTAATTCTACATTAAGAAGAAGAGGCAGATCAAGAATACTATCTCCCAAATCTATCACTAAACCTATTGTTCTGGGCCTGTCATTGTGGCAATGTATGCATGTGGACTAAACTGATAAAGTGACCTCTCACTGTATTTGTTGATAGAACTCCACATGTCTGAATTTGTTGAAGCACTATCGCTAGTGTCACTATCAGTTTCCACACTACATGATGTGTGAAGAGTAGAGGACAAGCTTGGAGAACTTTCCTCAAAATGTACATCCTTCTCCACAAATATTTGATGTGTCTTAGGATCTAGAAGTCTATATGCCTCCACACTGTCTTCATAACTAATGAAGGTACAAGGCCGAGATGACTGTTCCTTGCATCCCCTGGAAGATCTCTTTGCCCATGCAAGACAACCAAAGACTCTGAAGTGTGTCACAATAGGTTTCTTGCCGCACCATGCCTCAAAAGGAGTTTTGCCATCTAAGGATGGATGAGGAGAATGATTAAGAATGTGAGTGGCACTTGAAATTTCTTCGACTTCTAATGATGGATCAAGAGACTTGGCATGAATCATGCAACTTGCCATATAATTTTGAGTTTGGATCCTCAATGCTACAACATCTGTCTTATGTGAACTAAATTCTGAAGGAATCTAAAGATCAATTCCCTCATGTCTATAAAAGTCCTTAAGTCTTCTATTCACATCCATGTTTCCATTGTCCATGTAGAGTACTTTGATGGCTTTCTTGGATTTCCATTCTACATGAGTCTTGAAGTCTAGAAATGTGTCCAATACTTCATTCTTGTTATGTAGAAAGTAGACCCAAGTGAACCTTGAAAAGCCATCAACTAAGGTAAGCATTTAGCAACCCTGGCTGAATGCATAAGGACCTGCTAATACCATGTGAACTATCTGTAGAACACTTTTTGCTCTAGAAGACTTCCCTCTTTGTAACTTACCCTTTGGATGCATATCCACTGAATGTGTTGAACATTTACCCTTGGAAAAGTTGATTTGAGGTAGACCTTTCACCATTTGGTATGTACAAAGTTGTTGAAGATAGTAGTAGTCAAGATGACCATACAACTCATGCGATAATTTCTTGTTTGAATTGGATTGAGTTAACAAGGCCTTTGAAGGAGACTTGGGTACAAAATGCGAGAATGAGTACAACGTCTTGTGATCATTCACTTTCCCCACTACAACCAAGGAATTATCTTTAAGACTATGCACTTTTACTGAGTCTAGAAGGAACTCAACTCTATGTCCATCTCCAAAGTGAGTGACTTGGTAGATTGATAGGAGATTTGAACTTAGGTTTGGAACATAGAGAACCTCTTAAAACTCTCCATTTTCCATCTCCACGTTTCCTTTTCCTTCAACTTTAATTTTTCTATCATTCTCCATGAAGATGTGTGGTACCTTTGAGTGATTCATTGAAGAACAATCCTCCTTCAAAAAACCCATGTGAAATGAGGCACCTGAGTCAAATATCCATTCTTTTGAAGAGTTTGCATTTGCCATGAGTTTTTTCCCTTTTCCCTTAGAATCTAAAGATGATCCCTTCTCCTTGTAAGCATTAGGAAATGGAACATTAAGTTTCTTCATGATGTTGGTTAACTCATCAATCTTTTTGATATAAAACTCATGCTCTTCATGACTCATTTTTTGCAATAAGCACACTTCTTCTTCTCCTTATTGTTGTCCCCTTTCTTGTTGGAATTCAAGGACTTGCCTTGTTGACTGGATTGAGGTGTTGTCTTTTTTGCATCCTTGGATTTGGTCTTCCATTTATTCTTACCCTTTCCTTTATTTGAAGATTGTGTAGCTGAATGTTGAGAACCCTCATTGGCCACCAATGCTTGAGACTGAGGTGATTTGAGAATCCCCATTGTTTTCAACTTCTTTTCTTCATCATCCAATAGTTTAGCATATTCATAAAAAGTGACTTTCTTGTAGGCAGACCCTAAGGTAGTCTTTGAGGTGTTAAAAGAAGATACAAATGTGGAATATTTCGATGGCAGCATGTTATGTATGAGATAAATCAGTCTGTCATCTTTGATAGAACTCCCACAATCAATAAGCTTTGTCCTTAATTCATTCACCTTAATGATGAAGTCTTGTATTGAGTCATACGACTTAGGATCTAAGGATACAAGCTCATCTTCAATTTTGAATACGTCCTCTTCAGACACTTTACCATAAAAGCTCTTGAGGGTATCCCAAGCTTCCTTGGATGTAGCACATTTTCTGATTTGATACATGATTTTATCATCTACCCCCAAACATATATCACCTAAGGCTTTCCTATCCATTGCTACCCAATTTGAAATATCACTTGCAAACACATTATCACCTATTGGTTTAGGAAGAGTACCATCTACATATTGTGAAACTCCATTATGCATTAATTGATACAACATTTTGATTGACCACGAAGAATAGTTATGAGAAGTTAATTTAGGAAACTTAAAGTTGCCCATAATACAAAATATGAAAGAAATGTGCAGAAAAGAAAGAACACAACACCAAGAACACCCACCCTTTTCACTAAATCAAGAAACCCCACCAAAATAGATGCTTTGGGCACTTTATTAGTAGTGTGATTACAATGGGCCACTTGCCAATTTCAGCCTTCATGGACTTTTGATTCTTCTTGTTACAACCTCTTAATAGAGTACAAATCTAAAACTTTACAATGTGCTACATTTTTGAAGCATTACAATGAAAAGAAAGGTCCTATTGCTGAAAGTGACACTTTTCTCCACACAACACTACAATCTGATGCTAGATCTAGAAAGTAGACAAAAAAATATGCACTTTCAAAAAAAATAGAACCTGTATTCGACTCCAGATGTGCTCGTACAGAGCATTTGAAGTTGCAAAATGTAGGATTATCCAGGTACAGTAGCACAAAAATGCAAATTTTGAACAATCCATGTACCAAAACCAAAAAATAGTTGCCAATTTCAAAAAAATTGAACCTGATTTGGAGTTTGTATGTGCGAGTTATGGCCTCTTGAAGTTAGACTACAAAAACTAAAATCAATTTGGAGAGGGGTTGCATCAGCAAATCATGGGGTTAAATTTGATGGTCATACAACCATCATAGTAGTTCAATGTTGCCCTAAAATAATGTCTAGACATGTGTCAAATTTAAGATCATAAAATGATGATGTCAGCAAAAATTTTGGCCTTCTACTGACATGGCAGATGATGTGGATTTGTATTGTACTAGTGATGTGTCCCTGCTGCATGTCAGTATAGAATGCTAATTGTATCTCTACTATAGGCTCATGATTTTCCACATGGCTAGAAGGGATTGGCCCTACAGTTACTGACTTGGCAAATGAGGTGCTGACATTTCTGTCTACGTGGAAGCTGACAGGGCACGGTCCACGTGTCTATCACTAGACAAGGGCATGTCTGCATGGATTGATTGGTCATCGATGGGGATGAATGGATGAATGTTGCATATAACAGAGCTCCACTACTAGATTATATGTCGACATCTCTGAAATATTCAAAAGATTTGTTGGAGAAAGGGTCTTCTGTGCTGGATTGTGTTGGAATTATCCCACATTCGTGGGGGCAAGTTGGTATGTGTTGTTTAAAAACAATGGCGCAAGACTCAACGGGAAGTGGTTGTCACTGGTGAAGGGTTTTCTTGCTGTGTAGTGAGCCAGAGAATATTGTAAGTGATGCCAAAATTTTAAAAATGACACTAGTATTCAGATTATCGATGCCAAAAACCTGCAGATTGTAAAATTTTTGCATGATTTGACTACCAAAGAGGAGACCAAAATCTATTCACCATATTTATAACAGTGATTGCCAGAGATCCTTTTTACCAGAAGCTGCACAAAGGTGAAAATGCTACTGGGGGTTGAATGTTGATTTTCAGAGAAAGGGTTCCACTACTGGGTTTTGATGTGGATTAATCCCACATTTGGCATGGGTTGCCACTCTCTGTTGTTTAAATATGAGAGCCCACAGAACTAAAATAATATGAAGCCTTACAAAAAATTTTGAAGGCTAGCTGGAAATGGGTTCTATTGGATTTGCTATCGAAAAGGTGTTGTTGTGCCAAAACTATGCCAAATTTTGGTTGACGGAGTTGTTGCAGGTACAGCCTATTGATTTATTAACCTGTAGAATTAATACAAAAGCCCTGCAAAATCAATATAAAAATCCACCAACAAATAACAAAGCCGAGCTAGGGTGTCACTACCGAGTTCGACAAAAATATTTTCTCTACTGCTCAATTGGGTAAACAATTATTTTGAAAATAAAATCCAAAAATTTAGAAAAATTGGAGAGATTCATATTCGAAAAAAATAATCAAATCAATGAAACAATCATACCTGAATTGCAAATCGAGGCCTCTGGGTGCCGATTTGCAAAAAAAAATTCCTCATGATCAACTTTAGCTAAAGATAGCTAAATTTATAGTCAATCTTCACCAAATTGATGCTTCTGATGCAACGGTGAGGTCAGATCTGGCTCTAGATAGTGCCAATTTCTATGAATCCTTTAGATTCGTGTCAAGGTGCTGAAGCATGAGTGGTCTCGAATAGCTACGTGTAGAGAATCTCCCTCAGCTCTGATACCATGTAAGAATTTGGCTTAGGCTAGAATTCACCCAAGAACTAAAGAACTCAACACAAGCACACACTAGACCAAAATAGACAGAGTATGATCAAAATGATGATATTCATTCAATAATTGGATTCAAGATTACACTAAGAGTGCCTGAATATAAAGGCCTTAGAAGAGCTTCTAAAATGCATAGAAGTTAGCATCATGATATGTCATACAACTAGGCACATGTCTACCAAATATGGATTATCCTCCATTAAGCACGGGATTAAGTGTGATGATGTGAGGATAAGCCTATAATAGTGTAGCATGCAAATTAGTGGAGTAGACAACATGTGCTAAATGAGGAGTGTGGATAACTATGTTGTCAATATGACAACTCAGTGAATGATGCATACTCCTGTGTTGTAGACACCATGTGCATAATTAGAGTTGTGTAACTCAATGAGAGTTCACAAACTCTTAAGTGTCTCACCTAAAATAATAATAAAATAATGCATTAACCTAAGTAAAACTTAAGTGTAATAAGTAAATACTTATTTACACCAATAATGATAACATAATAAGATAGACAGAGCGGCAGACTAAGTTCTATCTATTAAGGACACCACATTGCATATCTACCCATACACAGTTAAGAAAACATACTATAGCATGCATTTGACATGTGGTCAAGTGAGGATAACCTAAATTGATAGCGTACAAAAGATATTAATTATTTACAAAGAATCGCAGGGAAGCAGAGCATTGGGAAAACAATCTCTAGTGTATGATCAATATAACATATTGTACTTGGAATGAAGGATTGTACAGTTAACTAAAGGAAGTACAATAACAACTGATGATTTCAACAAGTGCGAAGATATGAAAGTCACATGTGTGAAAGTTTTTTTATAAGTGGAGCTGACAACTTTAATTAAATATGTATTTAATTAATGGAGCCAACTCAAATTAATGTCAAGTATGGAGCCAACTCAAGTGATTATTGTTTTAGTATGGTATAAAGGAAAGATGTTTTCCAAGTTCTAAAAACCATCATTGTGATCAAGAAGTAGAGAAGGCTTGTGAATTTGAAGTACAAGACCAAAGTAATCTGCTAATGCATGTAAGTGACCTTAAGGGTTACTGATGAGTTCTAGATATGTTTGCATGATCTAAAGGTGAAGAAGTCTAATGTACTAGATAGAGAAAGAGAAAAGAGATTGTTTCACATCTATTATTCTTACTAAATAGTACAAAGATCAATTGGATAGTGGGTTTAGCTGCCTTCTATTAGAATTATAGATGGAGTAACTAAGAGGGGGGTGCGAATCAGTTACCACAAAAAAAAATCCACATATCCCTTAGATGTCTAAAATAACTAGTTATTGTTGATACTCAGTAAACACCATAAAAATGTTGTAACTCAGTAGATTAACTAATTACTCATCATCTAACATTTATAATTATTAATATGCATGCAAAGGTTAAATAAAATGAACACAAGAGACACTAGATTTAATGTGGAAACCCAATATGGAAAAAACCACCAAGCAACTAGCTACCAATTTTTCACTCTTCTGAAGTAAGGCCTATTAGGAGCCAACCATGTTAAAGGTTACAATACACACAATTAGGTTTAGAGGATTATCACCTTGTTAGGAGTGGCCTTGCTAGAGGTCTTTAGAACAATTCAACTAAACTATCACCTTGTTAGAGGATTTACAAAATGGTTGTTAAACCAACTCTGTTAAGAGATTTGAAATCACTACTACAATGGTTAGAAAGTAACAATGAATTGACTTGAATAAGAGACAACTAAATTTGCTGATAATAGATCTTCATTCTACACTATTAGATCCTTCTTGATTAGATATAACTTTTTTGCTCCTCAATGATCTCTAGTCATGCTTCAAAATTTGCTCTTAGACCTTCTTTTTCATTCACACATATCACACATTTAGAATTCGCAACTTGACCTCTTGTATATACCATTCAGATTACCAAGTCAGCTCATTCACAAGTTACATTTACCAATAAATCATATATCAGTTGGCTATAAATATTACATTAAACAAATAAACTTTATTTCACAAAATAATGGAATTCTTCATTGGCCAACCCTGCTTGGTAAATATTGCTTCCAGAAATAATTTTTTGAGTTAACCATCTTAAATTGGTTAACACTACAAAAAGCCCCAAAATCCTTTAGCTACCAAGTTAACTTGGTAAGAACTAGATTTTCTTTACTATCCATGAAAGCTCAGTTAAAATTATTTTCTATACTATTTTCTCTCGATGACTAAGTGAGCTTGATAACAACTGTTTCTTGTATTATTTTCTCTTGATGACCGAGTGAGCTCTCTAACAACTAAATTTTCTTTGCGAAACCTTGAAAGCTCGATAGCAACTGCCTATGCAAGGTAAAGCCTGAGAATGCTCGGTAGACACTGTAAACCTTCTTTACTAACCTTTTGAACTCAGTAACCTTTTTCTTTTGTCTTGATAACCATCTAAGCTTGGTAGACTCTGACTAATAACTGATATGACATTTTTGTAACATCAAAGACAACACACAATTGAAAAATTGTATCCAACAATCTCCCTCTTTGGCATTGATGGCAACACAACATGTCATAGTAGAATGAAATTTGAAAATGGGTCTAAGCAAATCTTTACTTTACAAAAATCTCCCTCTTTCATAATAACCTCTCCCTCTTACACAAGCTCTCATTTTCTTGCAAATATTAATACAAAAATCTCCCTCTTTCATAATAATCTCTTCCTCTTACACAAGCTCTCATTTTCTTGCAAATTTTAGAAAGATGTGATAGTATACTCTCCCTCTTTGACAACACATGCCAAAGACAAAAACAATCAAATGAATAGCATTGTACCTAATGTATTGATTCATATGCAATGTCTTCATTACTTTGCTGCATCAACTCATAGATCTTCAATTCTATTTCTATTGATGCATCACTAAAACTATATTTTAGTGAGTTTCAGATAGGGTAATGACCCCTAACTTACTTCTTAGATACAATAATGTATCCTTAAGTAAAGGCTTTATGAATATGTCAGCAATTTGTTCTTTTGTATAGAAATATTCCAATCAGATTTCCTTTTCTTGTACCAATTCTCTAACAAAGTGATACTTTATAGCAATATGCTTGATCTTTGAATGCATCACTAGATTCTTGGATATGTTGATTGCACTTATGTTGTCACAGAACATAATAATAGGTTCTTTGATTTCTTGCTTCATACCTTCCAATAATTGTTTGAACCATACAATGTTTGAGCAGTTTACTACTATTGCAACATATTCAACCTCTATTGTGGACTGGGATGTACAGTTATGCATTTTACTTGTCTAAGAAACCAAACTCTTTCAAAGAAAAAAAGCTCCTCCACTTGTACTCTTTCTATCATCAACATTCCCTACCCAATCTACATTGGTGAACACTTTTAAATCTAGATTTCCTCCAATTTTATACCATAATCCATAATCTTCAGTTCCTTTCAAGTATCTAATGATCCTTTCGATTACCATCATGTGATTTTTTTGGTTTTTCTGAGAATCTTGCCACAATTGCTAGTGCAAGGGCAATATATGGTCTTGTATGCACTACATACTACAACTTTACAATCATATATCTATACAATGTCTGATCCACTTCCTTTGATTCATCATCTTTGGTAAGTTTCAATCAAGTACACATAAGAGTCCCAACTAGTTTGCAGTCTTCCATACCAAACCTTTTCAGTATCTCCTTGATGTATTTAGATTGAGTGATGTAGATGCCATTCTTACTCTATTGAATTTGAACACCAACAAAGAATTTGATTTCACCAAACATTGACATTTCAAATTCCTTATTCATTTGTTATGAAAATTCTTTGCAAAGATCATCATTTCCTAGGAACAAAGTATCATCTACAAATATCTCTACTAAATCAACCTTATTATATGGTCATTCCTTTATGTACAAACTATTGTTATTATTAGTTCTTTAAAATCCAATCTGAATAAGATAGTTATGCAATCTTTCATGCCATGCTCTAGGGGCTTGTTTCAGACCATATAATACTTTATGCAATTTGCAAACCATGTCCTTCTTGTTTGGAACAAAAAAAACCTTCAAGTTGTTCAATGTAAACCTCTTCATCCAATATGCCATTGAGAAATTTTGCCTTGACATCGATTTGATAAACTTTGAATTCTTTGTATGTAGCATATGCAAGTAAGGTTTTGACACCTTCTTCTTGAGAGTATCCTTTGTATACCAGTCTAGCTTTGTTCCTTGACACCTTACCCTCTTCATTTAACTTGTTTCTGAATACCCACTTAGTTCCAATTACATTTTTGTCTTGAGGTCTAGGTACAAGAGTCCATGTTTTGTTCTTCTGTATTTGTTCTATATCTTCATTCATGGCTTCAATCCAACTTTGATTTTCTAAAGAATATTTGACATTTCTAGTCTCAAAATCAGCAAGTAAACAAGTCGCTTTCAACTTACTTCTTGACATTATTCCTTCTGATTTATCTCCAATGATCTGATCTAGTGCATGATGCTTCCTGACATACTTGGCTAAAACAGTCTCCTTTCCTTTTGTATGACTTGCATTGTTATCATTCTATGTCTCAGCTTCTAGTTCTAGATCTAGTTTCTTGGGCTCGATAGATGTTGATTTGGTAGCTTATATTTGCAACTCAAGTTCTTGCAAGTCAGTAGGCATTAGCTTAGTTTGAACTTCTTGTGACTTAGTTACCAAAGACTCTAGAGTTGAGGATTCCTGATTAATAGGTATACTTGGCATTGTATCAAGTTCAATGTAAACAAATCTCCTATAGTCTTCAGGTTCCCTTTTGCTTTCTTCTTCTGATCTTTCTGCAAACTCATCAACTTTCACATGTGCACTTTCTATGACTTTGTGAGTACAAAAATTCAAACATCTATATGCTTTACTTTTGTCAGAATATCCCAAAAATAGTCCTTCATCACCCTTTACATCAAATTTACCTTTTTTAGATTCTTTCAAAATGTAACAGTTTCTTCCAAATACTTTTAGGTAACTTACATTGGGTTTTTAGCCATACCATAACTCATAAGGGGTCTTGAATGAGTCCTTCCTCAGCTGTACTCGGTTCAAGGTATGAACTGTAGTGCTAATAGCTTCCTTCCAATATTTGATAGCAATGCTTTTCTCAATCGCTAAGGTTCTTGCACAGTCCATGATAGATCTATTCCTTCTTTCAGCTATTCCATTTTGTTCAGGAGTTCCTGGTGCTGAAACCTATCTTTTGATTTCCCTTTCAATGCAAAATTTATTGAATTTATGTGAAATAAATTCACCACCTCTGTCAAACCTTAAACATTTCAATATTTTTCCTGTTTCCTTTTCCACTCTAGCCAAATAAGATTTGAACTTTTCAAGTGCTTCTGATTTTTCTCTAAGGTACATGACAATCATCATTCTTGAATAATCATTAACAAAAAGAATGAAGAATTTTTCACTAGTATAACTTTCAATACCAATAGGTCCACATAAATCAATATGCACAATTTCTAAAATTTATTCATACTAATAGTTCTTGCTTTTAAAACTAGTTTTTCTCATTTTGCCAATTTGACAATTCTTGCATAGACCAACCTTAGGTTTCTTTATGTTAGTAATGCCTCTTACTTTCTTGAATTTAATTATTTTTACCAAATTGTCAAAGTTTACATGATATAACCTCCTATGCCATAGCTAACGCTCTTCAACCTAAGCAATAAAACATGAACATTCACCAAGTTCAAGATAAAACAAGTTACCTTTAGTTTGAGTGTCTGATCCAATCAGTTTTCCTTTGCCATCCAATAGTATTTCTTTTCTATGCATAAATTCCACTTTGAATCCATTATTGAGTAGTTGTGCCACACTCAGTAGATTGTGCTTTAGTCCTTCTACCCAATATGCATTATCACATACAAGTTCCTTGGTCAGTGAGATTCTTCATTTTCCTTTTATACATCAAGGTTCATTGTTACCAAATCTTACACTGCCACCATCATAGTCTTCAAAGTGTTCAAACTTAGTTTTATCACCAGTCATGTAATGAGAACAACCACTATCTATAATCCATGTATCATTTTTGTTCACATGAGAAATTAGTGCCATTTCTTCGTCACTATCAGATTCATCCTTTATAGCTATGTAAACAATTTCATCTTCTTCTTTATCATTAGAATCATTAGAATCTTTAGCCATGAAACATGTTTTCTTACCTTTATCCTTGAATGATTTGAAGTCTTTCTTGCCATTGCACTTGTGACCCTTCTTCTCATCTTTGAGTTGCTTATTTGGGCACCTAGCAGCAATATGTCCAATTTCTTCACAAGAAAATAAGATTAGAGGAACCTTACCTTTGTATTTTCCTTTGCCTCTTAAATATTTCTTTGCTAGCAAAGCTTCAACCACCTCAAGATCATTGTCTAAACTCTGTTTTGATTCTTCATCACTATCTGATTAAGGATCCTTTAGCTTTCTACCTTTTTCTTTCAATGAAAGCTTGGCTTCAAATGTTGATCCAATGTTCTTGGCAGCGAGAATATAATTATCATAGTTGTCTAGCTTAAATGTAGTTAATCTTCCAACTAAGACCTCTAGATTTATCTTATGATTTTCTTCACATCTTCTTTCTTGAACTGCAGAGACTCTGATTGCATAAATGGGAAGTAGAGTTCTAAGAACTCTACTTATAATTGTCTCCTCCTTGATATCTCCTCTAGATACTTTGATTGCACTAACACATGCTTTAACTCTTTCAACATATTTGGCAATGTTTTCATCCTCTCTCATCCTCATTTGATCAGATTGTCCTCTTAAATTTTTTGCTTTGGCTCTTCTCACATTATCATCTCCTCCATAGATTTCTTTTAGCTTGTTCCACATTTCAAAGGTGGTCTTGATATCCTTGATGTCATCAAATTGTTCATAACTCAGAGTAGATGTTGTATCTATCATCTAGTTGTTGTGGGTCTTCTTTTTAGCAATATCATTGATAGATAATGTACTAGCAGGTTTTGTATATTTTTCATCAAGGTACTTTAGTCCTGTATCACCAATGGAAACTAGATGAAGTTTCATCAACCCTTGCCATGCTGAGAAGTTGTCCTTATTAAGTCTTGGAATTTCCCTCATATAAGACATCCTGACCTTTGGCTTAGATCCTTGAAATCTTTTCCTGCAAGCACCAAAAGCTCTGGTACCAATTGTTGGAATTATAGATGGAGTAACTAAGAGAGGGGGGTGAATTAGTTACCACAAAAACAAATCTGCAGATCCCTTTGATGTCTAAAATAACTAGTTATTGTTGATACTCAGTGAACACCATAAAAATGTTGTAACTTAGTATATTAACTAATTACTAATCATATAACATTCATAATTATTAATATGCATGCAAAGGTAAAATAAAATGAACACAAGAGACACTAGATTTAACATGGAGACCCAATATGGGAAAAACCACCAAGTAATTAGCTACCAATTTTTCACTCTTCTGAAGTGAGCCCTGTTAGGAGCCAACCCTATTAAATGTTACAATACACATTATTAGGTGTGACCTTGTTATAGGATTATCACCTTGTTAGGGGTGGCCTTGCTAGAAGTCTTTAGAACAATTGAACTAAACTATCACCTTGTTAGAGGATTTACAAAATGGTTGTTAAACCAACTCTGTTAAGAGATTTGAAATCATTGCTACATTGGTTAGAAAGTAACAATGAATTGACCTGAATAAGATGCAACTAAATTTGTTGATAATAGATCTTCATTCTACACTATTAGATCCTTCTTGATTAGATATAACTTTGTTTCTCCTCAATGATCTCTGGTAATCCTTCAAAATTTTCTCTTCGACCTTCTTTTTCATTCACACATATAACACATTTAGAATTTGCAACTTGACCTATTGTATATACCATTCAGATTACCAAGTCGGCTCATTCACAAGTTACATTTACCAATAAATCATATATTAGTCGGCTACAAATATTACATTAAAAAAAAAAAGCTTTATTTCACAAAATAATGGAATCCTTCACTGACCGACCTTGCTTGGTAAATACTGCTTCCAAACATAATTTCCTAAGTTAACCGTCTTAACCCAGTTAACACTACAAAAAGCTCCAAAATCCTTTGTTTGTTGAGTTAACTTGGTAAGAACTAGATTTTCTTTACTATCCATGAAAGGTTAGATAGAATTTTTTCTCTCGATGACTGAGTGAGCTCGGTAACAACTATTTCTTATATTATTTTCTTTTGATGATCGAGTGAGCTCAGTAACAATTGAATTTCCTTTGCTAAACTTTTAATGCTCGGTAGCAACTACCTATGGAAGGTAAAGCATAAGAATGCTCAGTAGACACTGTAAACCTTCTTTGCTAACCTTTTGAACTTGGTAACCTTTGTCTTTTTCCTTGCTGACCATATGAGCTAGATAGACTCTAACTGATAACTAATATGATATTTTTGTAACATCAAATACAACACACAATTGAACAATTGTATCCAACAACCTTCTACAAGTCCTAATAGGGTTGTAATCTACTAACAGGGATTCAAAGTCTCCTAATAGGAACTTTTGTACTAAGTGTTGTAATAGAATCTTAATCGAGTCCATCCTCTAACAAGTAATATTCAAATTAGTACATTCTTTTGTGGGCATCATTCTCACTAGGGTTTTCCATTTGATCAAGGGTTTCCCTAGTCAACATATATGGTGTATTTGTGTATGCACATTTCTTTATGATTGCTTAATATTGATACATAATTTATTCACACCCCCCACCCCCACCCTCTCAATTATATTGGTGAACTATTACTTTTAACAATTGGTATCAGAGCTGCAGGCACTTGAAGAAAAGTTTAACAACTTTGTGAGATCCATAGTGAATATGTTTAGAAAGGAAAATGGGATAATGACAAGGAGTATAGTTAATGAAGAACTATGTCTAATGTCTCAAGTAGTACCAAGAAGCGCAGATGAAGCAATCAAAGATAATTATTGGAAAGAAGTAATGAAGGTAGAATTCCAATAGATAATTAAAAATAACACATGGGAATTAATCCCTAGACCCAAGGACAAAAATTTGATTGGCACTAAATGGGTATTTAGAAATAAAATGAATGAACAGGAAAAAGTAATTAAAAATAAGACAAGACTTGTATGCAAAGGTTACTCTCAGCAAGAAGGAATTGATTACGAAGAGACATATGCACCTATAGTGAGAATGGTAGCAGTCAAAATGTTCCTAGCATATGCAAAAAACAATAATTTTAAGGTATATTAGATGGATGTTAAGTCAACATTCTTAAATGGAGAGTTGCAAGAAGAAGTTAATATTGAGCAACTAGAGGGTTTTCCCTTAACAAAAGAAAAGGATATGGTTTGTAGACTAAAGAAAGTATTGTATGGATTAAAAAAAGCACCAAGAACCTAGTATGAAAGGTTGGACAAATACTTAGCAAAGCTTGGATTTGCTAAAGGAATATCAGATGGTAACCTATACTTAAAGAAATAGAAGATGGTTTGATAATAATCATTGTATTTTTGATGACATAATTTTTGGTGGAAATGATGAAGCTAGTAAAAACTTCTCAGAAGACATGAAGAATGAGTTTGAAATGAGCATGATAGGTGAAATGAAATTTTTCTTGGGATTGCACATTATTCAAAACAAAGAAGGTATCTTTATTTTTCAAACCAAGTATTTAAAATATTTATTGAAAAGATTTGGTTTACAAAATTATAAGCCTGTTGGAACTCCTATGGTAACTAATCATAAGTTATCAAGCAAAGATGAGATGCCTACTATTGAACAAAATAAATATAGATCTATGATTAGTGGATTACAGTATCTAACTCATAGTAGACTAGATATAGCTAATATAGTTGGAATTGTGGCAAGATTTCAAGCTGATCCTAAAGAATATCACTATGCAGCAGTAAAAAGAATGTTCAGATATCTAAAAGGAACAATAAATTATGGTATTTGGTATGACAAAAATAGTGACTTTACTCTTTGCACTTATACAGATGTTGATTGGGTAGGAGACAAGGATGACAATAAAAGCACTGGTGGAGGAGAATTTTTCCTTGGAGGAAGAGTAGTTTCTTAGCTTAGCAAGAAGCAAGATTGTACCTCACAAAATATTGTAGAGGCAAAATATGTTGCAGTAGCAAAAAATTGTAATCAAGTCATTTGGATGAAGCAGATGATGAAGGATATTGGAATCACATTCATAGAACTTGTTATCATTTACTGTGATAACACAAGTATAGTCAATATGTCTAAGAATCTTGTTTTGCATTCTAAAAATAAGCACATAGCAATAAAGTATCATGTGTTGAAAGAGAAAGTTGTAGAGAAAGAAATTAGATTGGAATACATCAACACTAAGGAATAGATTGTAGACATTTTCACAAAGGCATTACTAAAGGATACATTTGAGTACCTGAGAGGAATGCTTGGAGTTATGCCCCTACCTAGCTCAGAGTAGAAGATGCAGAAGTGCATCAATCTAGGGTACAAAGCACCATTGTTTGATTGAACTGAATGTTAATGCTTCCTCAATGGGGGAGTATCTATGATCAACAAAGTTAGTTAAGGACTCTTGGTAATAGATAATTGGTATACAACAGTATCTTTAGATACTTGTAATATTTATAAAATAATTTTAAAGAAATAGACTAGCTTGTGGTTGTGCTAATAAGTTGTTAAATGTTCAATTTTTGTACTACCTTTGACATTGATGTCAATGGGGGGGAGAGAGTGATATGAGAAGTTATTTTATTAGAAAGGGAGAAAGAGTGATATAAAAATTACTAAAGAGAACTTGCACTATGGGAGAGTAGTGTTGAAGGATTTGATTGATCAGTATTCTTGGAACTAGATGTTTTTCATCTATGTTTCCATTAATGCCAAAGGAGGAGATTGTTAGCATGAATGTTGATGCTATGAGAAAACATTGTAGAACAATTTTATGACTTTATTTGTCATTGATGACAACATAATAGGAATGAAAGAGTAGTAGGTTAAGTTCTATGTATTGAAGACACCATATTACGTATCTGCCCATGTGCAGTTAACAAAATATACTATAGCATGTATTTGACATGTGGTCAACTGTGCAGAACTTGAATCGACAACATATGAAAGATATTAATGATTTACAGAGAACTGCAAGGAAATAGAGCATTGGGAAAATAGTCTCTATTGTATGATCAATATAACATATTGTTCTTGGAATGAAGGGTTGTGCAATTAACTAGAGGAAGTACACTGACAATTGATGATGTCAGCAAGTGTTCAGATATGGAAGTTTCACGTGTGAAAGTTTGTGTATTACTAGAGCTGAAAACATTAATTAAATATGTATTTTTATTTATTGAGCCAACTCAAATTAATGTTAAGTATGGAGCTAACTCAAATGATTATTGTTTGAGTATGGTATAAAGGAAAGATGTTTTCCAAGTTCTAAAAACCATCATTGTGATCAAGAAGTAGAGAAGGCTTTTGTGAATTGTGAAGTAGAAGAGCAGAGTAATCTACTGATTCATGTAAGTGACCTTAAGGGTTATTGATGAGTTCCAAATCTATTTGCATGATCTGAAGGTGAAGAATTCTAGCATAGTAGATAGAGAAAGAGAAAAGAGATTATTTCATATTGATTATTCTAATTGAATAGTATCGAGATCAATTGGACAATGGGTTCGTTGGTTTGATCTTGAAGCTATTTGAACAGTGGGTTTAGTTGCCTTCTACAAGTCCTAATAGGGTTGGAATCTCCTAACAGGGGTTCAAAGTCTCCTAACAAGGACTCTTTTACTAAGTGTTGTAACAAACTCTTAACCAGGTCCATCCTCTATCAAGCAATATTCAGATTAGTACATTATTTTGTTGGCATCATTGCCACTAGGGTTTTCCCTCTGATCAAGGGTTTCCCTAGTCAATATATCTAGTGTATTTGTGTATGCACATTTCTTTATGATTGTTGTTTACTTTGGTTGATAAAGTAAGAATTTTTTAAGATTGATATATAACTGATTCACCCCCCCCCCCCCCCCCCCCCCTAGTTATATTGGTGAACAATCACTTCGAACAGTTCCAATATGTCCAAATTCCCCACAATAATGACATTTGCACCAAGTGTTTTAGTCCCAACCAAATATAGCTTTTACAATTTATTCTACTGGATTTAATATCTTATTTTTGCATTCCAATGACTTGTGTCCATGCTTCTTACATTTGTGACATTTGCTTTCAAATATTGGTTTCTCTTTGCATTCATTAGCCTTATGACCATGCTGATTGCAATTGTAGCATTTCCCATTGAATTTTGCTTTCCCATTTCTCCAACATTTGTTTGATGTATGACCTATCTTACCACAATGATTGCAAGTAGGTCTTTGATTCTTTTGAGCTCCTTGCTTGGAAGATTCACCTTTTTTTGTATATTTGATTTCCACTTTTCCTTTTTGTCTATAGAGATTTTTCTCATTCAACTAATTCATTTCTTCTAGGGATTTCATCATTCTTTCATTGGTTTTTCTTTTAGAGTTTAGATCATTTTATAGTCTTTCATTTTTTGATCTTAGATGTATGATTTCTTCATTAGCATTGGTGAGTTGATTAATAAAGTCAACTTGCTAAAGGGATAGATGTTGAATTTCATTGTCTTTTCCTTCTATTTCTTCTTTTATCTTGTTTTTCTTTAACATAACTTCACATAGTCTTACTGTCTAAATGTCTTGCTCTCTTCTCAATTTTCTTACTTCTTCTTGTAGTGAACCATTCTTTTCTAGAAGTTCCTTGATTGCTTAATTGGTTTCGTCCGGGCTACTTGAATGAAGGTCTTCAATGTAGAGATGATCATTCATTTGAATTGCAAGATCTTTTCTTCTTTTCAAGGATTGAGTGAGTTGTTCCTTTTCTTTCTTGCATTGGGCAATATCCATTTCCAAATATAGCTTCTCATTGTCAATAGCCTTTTCAAATTTTAATATCTCCATGGCCTATGATCTTTGCTCAAGCTGTCAAACTTTTCTCTAAGAACCACAATGCTCAAATACCAATTGTTGGAAATATTCTTAAAGGCTAAGTTACTTAGAGGGGAGGGGTGAATCAATTTCTAAATCTTCTAAAACTTTAATCCAATCAATAATTAATCCAATATGAGAATTATGATCTAACTGTGTGTATAAGAAACTAAAAAAATGAAAGCATACACAACACTTTAACACAAGATTTAGTGACCCAGAAACCTTCCAAATAGAAAGTAAAATTAGGGCGGGGATGATACACACAAACCTTAGTATTGTAGCATAAAGTTGGCCTGTTAAGGCTTATATTGATCACTTCTGATGATTTGTCCTATTAGAAGCAATAAGGATTGCTAGGTCCACCATGTTAAATGATTTACAAACATACAATGAAGTATGCATTCGATAAAGAAATTTGCATAAGACTATTAGGTCTACCTTGTTAAAGGATTTGACTGATCCACCTGTTAGGATGAAGTAGTAGCTGATCTCTAATCCACAACTTGGTTGCTAAGTGAGATTCCTTTGAATGTATAAATCACCTTGTAGTGATAGATATATCTTTCTTTCTCCTTATATTGTTGTAGCCTTTTATAATTTTCTCTTTCTTCTCTTCTCTTATTACATTTGATTACAATACATTTCTTTCACACAGTTGGATATGATACAATTCATTACATATATACCAACCCAATTATACAATTGCAAAGTCAACCACAATACAAGTTTACACAAATATTACAAAGTCAACTCAAGTGTAGAAACTCAGGTTTTGAAGACTGAGTCAGAGAGGTGCTAATACTCAGCATCCACTATCAATGCTCAGCATCATCATGCACTTAGTAGACCTAGAAACTCAGTCCATCCTAATCACTTAATTAGTCTTGAACTCAGTCTGCACTAATGGCTTAGTGAATACTGTAAAACTTAGCATATAAACTAAATCACTTGATTCACACTATGTAACTCACTCAATGCTTCCACTATGAGCTCAGTATAAACTAAATCACCTAGTTAATAATGAGTAGCTTGGTTAACACTAGACTCACATCACATTAACTATGAACTTGGTGCATAGCTTGGTTTACACTAAAAAACTCGACATACATTGAGATGCTCAGTTTATATTATTGATCTTCACAATAGTTGTAATTTCTCAATACACACTAAAATTTGTCCAAAGGACTCGGTAGCAACTTTAGAACTCAGAAACAACTGAAATGCTTGGTTAACATTGTTAACTATACAATAAGATTTAGTAGATACTTACAATCTAAATAAATTTATTTCACTAATAACAAACTTGACTGATATGTCAACACAAGAATACTACCTCATACATCAGTTTGAGGAGATTGAATTATGTGGTCCTGCACCAACTAGGTCAATGTGGATGGTTGATAGGCACTTAGAATTTTTGAAATGTTAGGTTTGATAGAGAGCACATCTTGAAGGTTTTATGGTGGGGGGATATATGGTATACCAAATCATGGTGTACATTAGTGAATACCTCCTAAGTTTGCAACAAAGATCCATGTAGATCGTACTTGGGATCCAAACTCCATTAACAAATTTGAAGGGGAGTACTTGATGTGAAAAGGTAGATTGAGGAAATTGAAAGGTAAATATAAGATGTTATTGTAGTTAATTAATTCTTATAACTCTTCAATATAAGTTACTTATAATAGGTGTATTTTTTTAATAGGTCTAGAGTGGGATGAAATACATTTATATATTGTGAACAATCTTGATTGGATGATGGTATGGATTGAATGATGTCAACAAAATGGTTTCTCATGAACATGGGAAGGTGTTGCTTCATTGCTTACAGAAGCTCATCATAATGGAGATTCTAATATTACATTGATGGTAGTTGATCTAGTAAAGGGTTTAAGAGGTTGACAATTATGTACAAATTTATTAATGATCATCACTCATATGTTTCATATCAACTCATGATACAAATAATTGTCACATGCTTCCAAAATTGTAGGTCAAGCACAACAAAGCTATGTACTATCATGGGCACAAATTTCACATAAAAAAGCTAGATGACACTAAGAAAAATTGTGATTCTAGGATAACTACTACTTTCGAAGTCACTAATCTATCATCTAGAAATGACATACATCCTCAACAAGCTCAAAATTGATACTATCACATCTCAGATAATATAATTGAGTGTGAATTTAACTCCTTAAAAGTAGTTCTATTTGTCATCAAATGGTACAAGCTACAACTGAATCAAAATGATCCAGATAGAACTATTATTCAACATGATAATGGATTTACAATGATTAATACAAAGTAATTTGAGCTAGTTGGAGATGAGCCCTATGTTCTTCTAAGCCAATGTGAGGAAGTGTTTTACTTAGAGGTTCCACATAAATAGGGTTGGTCATTTTTTGTTTGACATGAACCAAGAGGAAGGTTGATAAAGTATAATGTTATGGAAGAAGAAAATGTTGAAGATGATGAAGAAGAAGATTGTGAAGATCAAGATGATGGTGATGATGATTACAATGCCAGTGATGATGATGATGATGATGATGATGACGGTGATGATGATGATGATGATAATGGTGATGATGATGGTGTCGATGATAACAATGATGATTGTAATGGTGATGATGATGATAATAGTAGTGGTGGTGGTGGTGGTGGTGGTGGTGGTGGTGATGATGATGATGATGGTGATGATGATGAGATAGAGGAACAAGATGATCAATGAAATGATTGAAATGTACAAGGTATGTGATCAATGACTCCTACAAAACTTTCATCGCTAAGTACAACATACACTAATTTTTTTTTCAAAACCATAAGTACAAATATAAACATTAAGTACAACATGTCCACATTTTTAAAGATGTACATGACTCGTAATAAGCTCTAACTATTAAGTACAATATGCACCAAATTTTTTTTTCAAAACCATATGTGTAGATATAAACATTAAGTATAACATGTCCAAATTTTTTAAGATATACATGACTCCTAGTAAGCTTAGATCATCTCACATGCAAGTGTCTTGAAATAAATTGAGTGAAATGTTCATGTTGTCTTCTAAGTTATTTTTAGCTAACTTAAGATAAATGATTAACATATGCAAGAAATTTAACCCCTTTGGCAAGGATCATGCACAATGACACGGATCAGTAGGTATAAGTCAATAAATAGACATAATTTTCTTATATTCTTCTTTTTCAAATAGAAAAAGAAGAACCATATAGACATGTAATTATATCTCATTTGATGGATTGCAAGGACCACAAAATAGGTACTTGTCAAATCTATCTACATCGAATGAGGGAAATGAGGGAATGGTAGATAAAAGTTCTACATGTACTATGGCTAAAATGGGGAGGTCAACTAGAGGTCAAAAGATTTGAAAAAAATAATAATAAATGAATGAAATTTTTCCTTCCTAAAGGAGGGTCGTGCTTTTATGATGATGAGAGGAAAGGCAACATCAAGGTTCCCTTTCGTTACACACATATTGAGAAAGAATGGGTACCTAATGAGCTACCTCCAATTAACACTAATTTTTATGTTAATGAGAGGATATATTGCATAGCTCCATCCTCATTACATGATTTGGACCTATTTTCCATGGATGAGATAAAGGTATGTTATAAAAAAAGTTGTTGAATTGATGAAGTATGTCAGTCCTTGTTACAATTACAATGATTGGATGTGGATTGTTCAATATAAAAAAAATATGCATAGGTATGCACTATCAACAAATTATATACAATGGAAAGAAATTTATCAAAGTAAAAAAATTTCTATGTACATTGATGGGAGACCAAAAGAAATAGGTAATATTACAGGTTTTATAAATAGTACATGACCTTCCTCAACTAGTAAGCAACCGAATTGCATTTTTGAGGCACGTGAGGGGAATCAAGTTTTTGTATGTGTGATAAAATTAATAAGTGTATGGGAAGAATTGCTAATAGATTACCATTTAAATTATGTAGCTGATACAAAAAAAAGTTACTATCATGAGGGTGGTAAGTACTATATACCATTTTATTAATAAGTTTTTTTTTCTAGGATTAGTGGGTTGAAGTTTTTATATTTAATCTTTCCCACAAGATGATATGGATCAAACATGGGATAGAGGCAATGAGGATGCTCCTCCTACCATTCTTTGGGCACGTTAAACCTTATTGAAATTGTACAAATTAGATAGTTGAAGAATGTTATATTATTATCAAGGGTGCATGGGGATGGGGGTACTTTGGGTACTTAGGGTATCGATACTAGTACCGATATGGCTATTTTTCATAATAGGGGATGGGGGAACTTGGTTATCAAACTTAATTTTTAATTATACTTTTATATTCATATAAAATTTGAAATTATGAGTCATGAAATTTTTATAAAAAATAAGAATCGTGATAAAGTTTTCTAGTGTAATGTATTGTTTTCAGTTTCAGATTGATGTATGTTTGTAATAATAATATATGATAACTATTTAGATGCATAATAGAGAAGGAAACTTTAAATATGAACAAAAAGATCATAATTGGTAGAGAACTAGTTTAAACTTAAAATTTCAAAGCCCAGTAGGACGAGAAATATCACTAGTGTTTGAATCACCCATAAATGCTTTCAAACTTCTATTATATAAATAATAATTTCATTCCCCTAGTTAATAATTCATTGTAATAACAAATTTTTCCTAGAACTCTCTTGTCAAATGAACACCATAGTAATGCAAATAGAACTTTCTTACCATATAACATAGAATTGCAAAACTAAATTACTATGCAAACAAATCATTTCATTCTTTGAACCTTTCACTATGTAAGAAAATAGAACATGTCATTTTAGTCAATTATCCATCTGATTGATAGAGGACAATTGATAGCCTCAAAATGTTTTTGATTAAGGAAAACAAGTTTTACAGGGACCTGAAACCCAAAAGTTTTATAGAATAAAATTTAAGACAATAAAGTCTAGCAAAACACAAAATAGCAACCAATAGCCAAAAGGAAACAAAATGCTAGAGGCTAGGAGGAAAAAGCCAACCACCAAACTGACAAGGAAAACCAAACCTAATGGTTCTCCTTATCTAGATCCTACAGAGTTTCTGTAGCTTCATTATCCTTTTGGTTGTTTTCTCCTTCCTAGTTGATGTTGTGGGCTTCCTCCTAGTCTAAATGATCCACCTGGTCCCTGCTAGCATTCAGATCAGCCTCTTCCTTACCAAAGTTCCAACTAGTCAACTTCCCCGTGTTCCTCCTGATGCCAATTCTCATAAGAGTATCCCCCAGGTTGACAATGTTCTCATTCAAACTGTGCAAAGTGTCCACAATTTGATTAGTTAGAATCTATATGATGTTGTCTAACCTCTGGACTTTCTATTTAACTCAAGAAAATCTATCCTGTTGATCATTTCTGGAGTCTTGGCCGCTATAGTGCTTCTAGCTATCATACTAGTCATTCATCCTTCTGGTGTTCTCCTAGACTCTGCGGGGGCTTTGGCTGCTATCCTAGATAATCTTTTCCTTTAGAGCCTCAATTTCTTGAAACAACCATTTGATAGATCAAAAGTTATCTATCAAGTCATTCTTCACATTTTTTAGAAGGTTGAAGCCAAATTCTCGTGTGTTATCAAACAAGACCAGAAGAGCAGGGTCAATGAGCTCATCATAATGGGTTATACCATCGAGGTCCTCCATCACCTGGATGTTCATTAGCTCTCTGAAAATTCCCAACCTAGTAGTATCCATGTTAAAATTCCTCCAAGACCTCCTCCTATCCTTTGTTATCACCTCCCCATGTTTATCCATAGTCTTCTCCTCAGGAAAGGAAGAGGGCGAGATAGGACCAGGGGTCTTGAAGGTTAGGGCAATGGGGTCTTCTTGAAGCAAGGCTTGTTCCACTTTTCTTTTTTTGGGCTTATTCGAGGGAGCATCAAGGGTATCAATGGTTTCCTCCCTATCTCTCCCCCACCCCTTTTCCTCATCCTTAATAGTGTCCTTCCCCTTTGCCTTGTCCTCATCCTCAAACTCAGTCTCAGTCTCCTCTTCTTCTTCACTGTCATCTTTCGCCTCCTAGGGCTCAGGCTTGGGAAGAAAGTAGGGGAGACCTCTAGGGCTCTTTCTGCTAGGAAAGCGGGGGTTGAGGGTAGTAGAGATGGCTTTGGTGGAATAATCCCCATCCTCTAATTTAACAACTTGAACATCCTTAGAGTCCAAACTAGTAGTGTCCTCCAAAGCATTCCCAGGGTCACCAAGGGTTTTTCCCCTAGTTTGAGCTTACAAAAACTCATAAGCCAAGAGAAGAAGGCCTTTGTGGAGGGCAATATTAGTGATGGATTTTCTCTTGAAACCCTCAATATTCTTAGACATGGAGGTGAAAAGAAAGAAAGGATAGGAAATTTTAACAGCATGCCTAAAGTGGTTAAGCAACACAAAATGGTGCATTCTTATCCTATCAAACTTGGAGTCAAGAGTGATATACTCAATGAGAATCCTGAGAACATACCTCCATAATTTTTTGATGGATTCCATCTCATATTAAGTTTCTATCTTGATAAGTTCATTCCTCTCAACATCATCCTTGACAAATTCCCTAACAGCATTGGTTGACATATTTTTATACCTAAAGAAGTTTATGCCAACCTAAGGGGATTTTGTGACCTCTGATATTAATCCCTTAGTAATTTTGTGGGTGACACTATATATTTTGACTTCCCCATTGTTCCATGTTTCCACCATCCCCTTGGTAACCCCAGCGTCAAAGCCATGAAGCTTCTCCATGAATCTGGTTATACCCCCTTTTTTGAGCTTGTTCCAAACCTTCCCCTTGCCCTTCCACTTCTCCATTTCCCCCCAAGGCATTCTTCTGATCCTCAAAATTTTAATTTCTATGTAGAAAATCTAAAATTAGGAGTCATGAAAAAAAAATTTAAAACAAGAATAGTGATAAAGTTTCCTAATGTAATGTATTGTTTTTAGTTTTAGATTGTTGTATAATAATAATATATGATAACTATTTAGATGTACAACAGAGAAGGGAGACTTTAAACATAAACAAGAAGATCATAAATCATCTGAAAATGACATATTGCCAATGATGAAATTCTAACTTGAACAGTGATAAAGTTTATTATTAATCAAAATTGTATCAAAGTTTCAAACTAATTAGGTATTGAATTAAGCTATGCAATTTAAATGGTAATCAACATCCTTAGCTATGATTTTGTAGTTTTTATGAAATTTTTACTAATATTTCTATCACTATTTGATGTTCAAGATCGAGGAAGAACACCTACAAGAATGGAGGCAACAAATAACCCTCCTAATGAGGATATCACAATTGTCCCTAATTTAACATACAAGATGGGGAAAAAAAAAACTAAAAAATATCAATATAGAAATAATTAGCATTTTTTATGATCACTAAAGTTTTTATATTTAATCTTTGTCACAGGACAATATGGATCCCCCACAAGATAGAGGCCATGAGGATACTCCAATTCCCACCCATTCGTCAGTGATGGTAAGCCTTATTGAAATTGTACAAATTAGATAGTTAAAAAATGATATATTATTATGTTACTTATTTAGGGTTTTGGAGCTGTTATAAATTTTTTACTGATATTTCTATCACAAATTGATGTTTAGGAGAGGGTAAAAGCACCTGCAACAATAGAGGCACCTACCCCTTTTGATGATGATATCGCAAAGGTGCCCAATTTAACATATATGATGAGGAAAAAATTGAAAAAAATCAATTTAGAAATGTTGAAGAGGCAACAAGATTTGATGGCCACAACACATCATTTTGAAGTAGATCGCAATGAATCTCTAATTATAACAAAAGTTTAATAAATGTTAATTTTATGTTGTGAACTAAAATATGTATGTATTCTTGTTACATGATTTTTTGCAAACTCACATGCCAAGTATAGGACATCACAGTGATACTGGTACTAGAGGAGCTATGACTGCCTTAGGTAGAATAATCCTTAAGTTGACAAGTTACAAGGAATTTTTTCTTTGATCAAACATTTAAAAACTTCTTAAGTCAACTCTTACTTGTATTTTATCAGAATGTCTTTGCTAACAATATATTTTTCACTAGGTCATCAAGTGTAAGAGACTCATAGGAGGTTGATAGAGGTCCATTAAATATTGCCAACTACAATGTTGACAACAAGGGTCATGCAATCATGGACATCTTCATAGTCTATGCCTAGTAAATCCTTGTTTTTCTATATTTAGTTTTGTGTTAATTATGGTTTGATAATTTGTACTTTAATCATGTGTGCATCTAGTAGTACATTCATTACCAAGGTCTACAACACTAGATACATATCATAGTACATGTATTGGTGATAATTAACCATCATTTCCTTGATCTACCCGTGTTTCTAGCTTGGGAGCTATGCAGATGTCATTGTTGATTGATGACAATAAAGTGATGCCTTTGAAATGTCCTAAGATTCCTGGTACTTCTAAATTATTATTATTTTTTATTTTGTAATATGCATTTACCTATTCATAAAAAGTTTTGGATTGACAACCCCATGGCATTTTTTATAGGAAATAACTACTTGTATAAGACACTTTATGACCATGCATTGAAGATATTCAGGCCCACCATACGTGTAAGGTACACAACTTTTCTTTTAGTATATTCAAGGTACACAACTTTAGTTAATTTTTATATCTAACAATTTTGATTTTTTTCTTGAAAGGTGGAACTGGAAAGATAAAAAATTAAAATATCAGTTCATTGTAGATTTAGAGCATGAATTTGGTAAAACATTCAAGGAGAAGAAAAGTTTGGAAAAAGCTACAAAACATCTAAGAATTGTGAGGGACTACTATAAAAGGAGTCTCGTCCACAATCCAAAGTATGAGCATCCTCCCTTTATTTCAATGAGGGATTGGAATGACTTCATTTTGGATGTAAAGGAAAAATGGATGTTAAAAGAGGAGTTACACCTACAAGTGAGAGAATAAGGTATGCAATAGTATTAACTACTAGTACAATGTAATAATGTATTGATTAGGCATCTTTATATCTATATCACCTAACATATTTCAAACTTTTCATAGGTTGCAATATACGTCAAAGGCAAGAAAGGCGAGGCTGGAAAAGATTGGGCAACACAAACTTAGCTCTACTGGATATTTAAAAATTAAAGAAAGAATTGTAAACATGAGTAATAAATTCCTAAAACAAATTATTTATAAAATGGAAATAATTTTGTTTGATGAAAAAATGCAGGGCTCTGAATTTAATTTAGAGGCCACAAGAGAACACCATAAAATTGCCTACAAGGAAGGCTATTAGGCCATGGCTAAATGTCTACACCAAGCTTTCACTGGTCCAACCCAAGAGCCCATTGCATCATGTGAATAGGTAAATATGCCAAAAAAAAAAAAAAGAATACTTGAGCATCAATCTATTTGATAATAGTGTGTGCATGATGATTACAATGCAACCTTCTAATTAGAACACAGATCCTTATTATACGTCGCATGATGAAGCCCCTGATATTCATCATAGTGTCGATGGAGATGTTCATTTTCTATTTTAAACTAATTATGTAATTATTAATAAAATTTAACATCTTAAATTGAACTTGGTGTAACCTTTTTTGTGTATATTTTAGAGGATATAGAATGTTCAGTTGAATGAGTGCTGGAGGATGTTCAGACTAATCACCATTTAGATCATGTGGCACATTCAAGTAAATAAAATCTATGTTTTGTTCATTTAAATATTTTTTTTGATTTATAGTTATTTTACTTAATTAAATACATGTAATTCACTACAATAAATGGTTTGAATTTAACTCATGATGCAGTTGTTTTTGCAGTAGACTCCCCTTTACTGAAGCAGCCACCTCTTCCTAAATAGATGAGGAGGAGACATGCATTGGTATTGGAATCAGTAGATGAGGGGATGACGAGGACATTGATATTCCTCGTACAATATACTTTAAAAAAAAAGAACACTAAGAAGCCCAAAAGGAAATGATATTAATGAATCTTATGTGTTAATGAAATATTCATTAATGTTGTGTGTTAATGAATTTTATGTGGTATTGAAATATTCATGAATGTTGTGTGTTAATGATTTTTATGTGGTAATGAAATATTCAAAAATGTTGTGTGTTAATGAATTTTATGTGTTAATTAATTATTCTTGAATGTTGTGTGTTAATGAATTTTATGTATTAATGAATGTTATTGTGTGATTATAATGATTGAATCTTATATTTCAAAAATGGTTGAATGAATGAATGTTATTAGATGTTAATGAATTTTATGTGGTAATAAATGTTATTGTGTGATTATAATGATTGAATGTTATATTTCAAAAATGGTTGAATGAATGAATATTATTAGATGTTAATTAATTTTATGTGTTTAATGAATTTTATGTGGTAATAAATGTTATTATGTGATTATAATGATTGAATGTTATATTTCAAAAATGGTTGAATGAATGAATGTTATTAGATGTTAATTAATTTTATGTGTTAATGAATGTTATCATGTGATTATAATGATTGAATGTTATATTTCAAAAATGGTTGAATGAATGTTATTAGATGTTAATGAATTTCATGAGTTAATGAATGTTATCATGTGATTATAATGATTGAATGTTATATTTCAAAAATGGTTGAATGAATGAATGTTATTAGATGTTAATTAATTTTATGTGTTAATGAATGTTATCATGTGATTATAATGATTGAATGTTATATTTCAAAAATGGTTGAATGAATGTTATTAGATGTTAATGAATTTCATGAGTTAATGAATGTTATCATGTGATTATAATGATTGAATGTTATATTTCAAAAATGGTTGAATGAATGAATGTTATTAGATGTTAATGGGGAATTTAGAGTGATGTTCTTTTTTGGGGGGGGGGAGTGGGCTTCCACCTTCACATGGTTGGCCTTGTTAAGTAGAATATTAAAATATTCTCGAAACCAAGCGATGCTCAAACTAAACAAAACAGAAATCAAATTTCTAAGGCCAACAATATATAACCATCTATGCCTTATTAGGCAAAGGATGTTGATTATCTTCTATGCACGCGCTTCGCATCTTATAATTAACCACTAAACTCTTTTCTTCTAGCTCATTACCATTCTAATCAAATTTAGGTACATACATGGCATGGCAAGAAAATGAACTATTGCATTGTTTGATTTAGATTTTTGGATATAAGATTAATGATTTCTTTCTCACACAATTCTTGCTCTTTTCTTTTTATCAAGAAATAGTTGGATTTTCTTCTTGGAAGAACTGGCATCCCATCAGGCTATAGTTTAGTGGTAACTACCTTCAAGATTCCTCTTATATTTGTTAAGGTATTTAGTTAAATTGTTTCAAAGAAATCCTACTTGATTTTTCCCAATTCTAATTGTACTTCATTTTGTTGGTTCAATAACTAGGTCTTCTTCACTAGGGTGGAAGAAACTTTATAGGGTTGCAAAGGAAAGTATAGGAGAATAGGCACAAACTTCATTGAGTTGTGGGACTGTGCCAACAACAAACATTATTTTGGTACCCCAAGGTCCTATGGCATAAGGTTCGAAGTTCCACCATTACCCTTATATTCTTCTTCTTCTTCTAAATATTTACTTATAGAGTGCAATGATAAAGGTTGAAAGTTATAAATCATTAGATTTATTTTCAAATGGGGATTACATATTTCTTAAGGCTCCAAGTAAGAAAATTCTATCTATGTTTTTCTAGTGATCTGTCTGACAATAATTTAAATGGAACAATACTTGAATCGATCACTAGTCTGAAAAACTTAAAGAAATAGTGAGCATCTCTTTCTGATATAGCTATCAAGATTTAACTATGTGATTTTGAGTCAAAATCATTGACCCATGTTTCATGAGTAGTGATTCAACATGAATCCATCTCTCATGAGAATAAATGGAACACTTAGCACTCATTGGATCTAGGTGATGCTCACAAGGGTAAAGCACTAAGACTTCTAGGGAGGTCACCCATCCTAGTACTACTCCAGTCTGAGCATGCTTAACTATGGAGTTTCCTCCATGGTTAAACCCAAAGATGGGTGACCTCCCAGGAAGTCCCAGTGTTTCACCCTTGTGAGCATCACCTAGATCCAATGAGTGCTAAGTGTTCCATTTATTCTCATGAGAGATGGATTCATATTGAATCACTACTCATGAAACATGGGTCAATGAATTTGACTCAAAATCACACAGTTAAATCCTGATAACCATATCACAATTTGACTTGCTGTCAAAATTATCTCCTACTTATCAATGTGAGTATCTCCTTCAAATTTTAAAATTGTGCACTCTCTATTTTTCTAGTTGTTGTTGTTATGCTAATTATTGTTGTTTTCACATTTTTCCTAGTTGTTATCAGTTTGGTTTGTTGTTGTTTTAAAATATTAGAGTACATTTCCTAGGCTAAAATTTGTGAGAATCCTACATTTGGAATCTCTGAAGATCTTATTGAATGGATTTTGTTATTCCCCCATTAGAGTGAAGGGCTATCAAAACACATACCTTCTTTCCTTTAGGCTTTGTCATTGTTAGAGCTGAAACTGCACATCTGATGCAGGAGCATCTTGCATGGAAAAATTAAAATTTAAAAAGAAAAAAAAAATTGTGGAGGAGAAAGAAAGTGACGAAAATAGAAAGAAAAAAATAAAAAATTAAAAAATAGAAAAAAAGGAGAAAAGAGGAATTTATATTTTCAAGGTGCATAGGTGGCATAAATAGAAAATAAATAAAAATAGTTGTTATTCCATTAATCGAGGTGTGTAGGTGGCATCTTAGAAGTTTGTGGAAAGTTCCTTAAATCATGCATTTAATATTTTTTGTGATCCATAAAGAAAATGTAATTTTCAAATTGGGCCACATGGTGGTGCTTAGTTGTATTTAGGTGGAAATTCTAGAAAGTTGTAGATATTATAGAAGGTTGTAGGTGAAATTCTAGAAGGTTGTGGATAAATCATCCATTGGGTGGTAAGTGCCTATTCAAAGAAGGCTTATGTTCATTTGTAATCAAGCTCTTCGGATGTAATTTCTTGTAGAAGCTCTTAGTGAGAAAATATCTCTTATATTGTAAGAATTTGGAGTCCTTTCATTTGGAGAATATTGTAATGAATTTCAAGTATTAATGGAAGTTTTATGAAGAATTTTGTCATCTCTTGTCTCCATCTTGTTGTGATATTGGTTGTGCATTTGTAAGGGTGGTGTGGCCCTTCATCAGTGGTATTAGAGCATACCTTTGTCATTGGTAGCAGAGCATACCTTCATCAGTTGTATTAGAGTAGGAGTTCTTGAGTGTGCAGACAGATCGCCAAACATGAGGCAGTTTGCACCAGGACCTTGAGTTGGGTGAAGTTTGTCAAGAAGTTCTTGATTGTGTAGACAAATCACTGATTGTGAGGCAATTTGCACAAGGTTCTTGTGTTGCACTAGATTCATCTTCTAAAGACTTGAGTATGGAGAAGAGAAAGAAGAAGATGAATTTTTTGATTGGATGGATTCTAAGGATTCCTCGACTTGAGAAAATTAGGGCAAGAAATCAAGAGGCATTGCTAGTTGATTTGAAGAAGCAAGTGAATGAATTAGAAGCAGGGTTGTGGAAATGAAGAGCACATTACTAGAAAAGAGATATTGATAATTAGTCGGATGCAGAAAAGGAAGATGATCCAGTGGAAGAGCAAGTGGATGAAGAGGAAATTATTTGTGAACCTAAATTTGATGAAGATGAAAGAGAAGAGGAAGAGCATCAAGATGACAAGATTTATGAACCTGAAATAGATCAAGATGACTTGAAGATTTTAGCAATGAAAGAGAAGTATAGTGCCTTAGTTGGAGAAGTAGTTACATGCATTGTTGATGACATGAAAGAGGCAAGAAAATATGAATATGTCAAAGAGGTAAATTCTTATGAATTATATGATGCTGAATTTGAGGTGAGTTTGAAAGATATTAATGATGGTTTGCATGAGGATCTTGTTCATGATGTATGGTATGAAAAGAAAGATTGGTATGGTGTTGTTGGGTTTATTACAGGTGTGATTAATTCAACTAGATTGGATGAGGATGAGATTTATACTTGGACAAAGTTCATTGCAAAGGAGTATTTTCAGCAGCAAACATTTATTCCAACTAGGTGTTGGAAAAGAAGAAAGAAGGAAATATATCAGCACTGGATACTTGTTCCAGCTATGTGTTGGAGGAAGAGAAAAAAAATTAAAAAAATGTCAACAGTGGCTACTTCATTTTGTGAATCCATACTCACAAAATTTTTCCTACCATGTGAGTCAGATGGAGGAGCATCATGCATTAGAAAAAAAATGTGGAAGATTTGTGTGTTGGTTTTCTTGTCCCTATTGAGGTGGAAGCTCCTGGTGAAGATGAAGATGGTTTTATATCTTTCTTTTGGCATCAAAGTGTGGGACACACTTTTCTATCTACCAAGGGAGTCTGATGTAGGAGCATCTTGCATGGGAAAATCAAAATTTAAAATTTAAAAAAAAAAAAAAAAAAAATTGTGGAGGAGAGAGAAAGTGACGAAAATAGAAAGAAAATAATAAAAATAGAAAAATAGGAAAAAAGGAGAAAAGAGGAATTTCTATTTTCAAGGTGCATAGGTGGCATAAATAGAAAAATAATAAAAATAGTTGTTATTCCATTAATCGAGGTGTGTAGGTGGTATCTTAGAAGTTTGTGGAAAGTTCCTTAAATCATGCATTTAATATTTGTTGTGATCCATAAAGCAAATGTAATTTTCAAATTGGGCCACATGTTGGTGCTTAGTTGTATTTAGGTCAAAATTCTAGAAAGTTGTAGATATTGTAGAAGGTTGCAGGTGAAATTCTAGAAGGTCATGGATATTCTAGAATGTTGTGGATAAATCATCCATTGGGTGGTAAGTGCCTATTTAAGGAAGGCTTATGTTCATTTGTAATCAAGCTCTTCAGATGTAATTTCTTGTAGAAGCTCTTAGTGAGAAAATATCTCTCATATTGTAAGAATTTGGAGTCCTTTCATTTGGAGAATATTGTAATGAATTTCAAGCATTAATAGAAGTTTTATGAAGCTTTTTGTCATCTCTTGTCTCCATCTTGTTGTGATATTGGTTGTGCATTTGTAAGGGTGGTGTGGCCCTTCATCAGTGGTAGCAGAGCATACCTTTGTCAGTGGTAGTAGAGCATACCTTCATCAACACATGTCACTACTTCTCAAACCACTATTAAAAAATGATGTAAATGTTGTCACCACTTTAAGGTATTTTGTTCTTTTTTTTCTTTTATTATTGTGAAGCTAGTATTTTTCCAAAAGTTCTTATTTATTGAACTTGGAGGCTAGAAAAGATTAGATCCTTGATTCAAAAAGGTCTCTTTTTGGCCTTTTTTGCTAGTTTTATATCCACACTACTTCAATTCTATACTATTTGGTCACTATAGTTTTCAATCTTGTGCATGCAATTAGGAAGTGTCAAATACTATTTTGAGACAACTAGAAGAGGCTATTAATGTTGCAAGAATAATGGAGGAGTTTGGATATGGCTGTACAATCAATGTTGCACATTGCAAAGATGTTGTGTCATTGTTTTTCTCACTTACAGAGCAGATTATTTCCAAGATAATCAATATTTTTGTTCACACTCACATAGGCCTTGTTGATTCTCATGGCATGCATGGAAAATTTTATTCTTCATCTTTCAATAGTTCCACAATTGACTGTTTGATGGGGAGGCTTGGGATAGCCTAGCTAGTCTATGTTCTCAATCCTCAACTAGGATCTATGTTTTCTTTTGACACATCTCATGGTCTCTAGGATTCCTTATTCACTTCAAAATCACCTGACCTGCACAAACCTACCCATCAAGTCAAGAGTTCCAACTTCTCAGCATTCCAAGTCTACTCTCTAGCAACCAACTACCTAAAGGCTTATAAGGTTCAGTAGGGTGATACACCATTCCAAGTTCTAATAGGAATTGTGATTATTTTTAAAGATCTTTTACAACCTATTCCACATGACCAAAGTTATGGCAAAGTTGGGTTGATACCCAATTGAAGACTTTCTTCATAAACAGGGTTACTAGAGGCACCCCAATTAGGCCTCCTTACAGATTTCTAGTACTTTTACCAACTTTCCCTTAAGTTTTCATCAAAACTAGTAATGAGAAAAATTACTAGCAATGACCCATTCTCAAATATTTTTGGGGTCTCAAGCCTTCAACAGGTCGTACAGTGCCAGTACCAAATTATGAGGGTTTTTGAGGGTTTTATGGATTCCTTGTTGTCCCAAATTTTTCAATGCATTCCAAAGGTCCTCCAATATTCTCCTCTAGAAAACTTCACCATCTAATAGCCCTCTTGACTCCCTCAAAAGGGCTTAACAAGAAAATCACTCCCTTGCCTTGTTAAGGTTCTTTTTGTGTTGTTTACTCCTTGATCGAGTGTTGTTATATACAACTAGGGCAAGGAAAATAAATTTTGTTGCATGTGCATCCAAGGGCCCTAAATTTGTGTAAAAAAAAAATAGGGTATACGCTTTAGGATTCCAAGGCTCCATGGTTTTTGCACGATGGAAACTAAAGATACAACCCCTTCTTTACATGACACACCAAAACTGGCAGAATACTCTACAAATGAAAAAAAATTAACAAAACACTTGCCAAAACTTGAAAGACCTAATTTAATGCTTGCATAAGGAATTATTAACATTGTACACACTATTCCATCCAACAAAGCCCACAAAAACCACTCTACTCTCTTCAAAAACTATATGAAACCAATAATTGCCATTGTCATTCAAGGCACAATCTATTGTTCCATACAATGGCCATACAATAACATTTTCCAACCTTGCATTAGGGTTCCCTAGGAATTTTATAGTCTTCTCAATGGTTCTTTTGTTTGATTAGGTCTTTTTAGCCTCTCAAAAAAGTTAGGAAAACAAAAAAACAAAAGTTGTTGAGCAACTTTTTAGCAACTTTTTGTTGCTTGAGCATCTTTTTCTCATACATTGAAAATGACAATTGTAGGTCCTCCAAAAGAAAAAATGTGCTCAAATTTCAACCAAAGACCTATCCCTAGGCTTCTAACAAGTCAATGAACACATTGTTCATTCATGGAGGCATTGTGCCACTTACAAGGAGTTAACTAATTGAACTTGAACTTCTAGGACCTAGACACACCAAATGAGCTTTTAAGCTCTTATTTTACATACATGCTTCTTATGAGAAGTTGAACACAATAAAAATGTGATGGTGGTAGTCCTTGGAAGGGTTATCCTACTCCATTGTTCATGATTAACCTCCTGGAATATAGACATTCTTTTAGATTCTATTAAGGAATTGGTGAGTCTTCTACAATTTACTTAACTTGTTGAAAAGCTATATATTTTATTTGTGTCATTCTTTAAGGAGCTTTGGAAAAATCTAATATTGGTTGTTATTGCAAGCCCCAGACATTTTTTGGGTTAAAGTAATGGAGGCTTTAGATCATGAAGGGTTTTATATACCAGATCAACAGTCATTTTCAATGTTGATGTTGACCTATGCAAAAATTTGCCAAGTAAACTTGGTAGAGTTCTATATCACCAGATCCTATTTGCATGCTTATATATTTTGTGCATTTTTGTAATGCTCCCTATGTAGGGAAAAAAAGGGTTTGCTAACCATAAATGATGAATTGAATATAATTTGTTTTGGATTTTAATTTCCTATAGGATCCACTTCCTATTCAAACATTTTGTGGACGTGAATATGGAAGAATGATGAAGGTCACCTATCATTCTTGAGATTTTTTGTATCTACATTAGGTGACATTTACAAATTCAAGAAGGCTATAGGTGATGACTTAGCTTACAAGTTTATCTATTTTTGAGGAGAGAGTATAGATAGGTTTGAGGAGAGAGAGGGAATGTTTACCCATAACTGTTAACTTCTTTTAGTTAAGGTCTTAATTTTTTAGTTAAGACATTAACCTTTTCAAAGTTAGTATTTTATTTTTCATTTTGAATTTTAAATTTTCTAGTAATTTAAAATTAAAACATTAACTTCAAAATATCATGACTTTTGACTCATAGCTTTGATTTCAAAAATTCAAAGTGTAGGACAGAGCTTATAGCAAGCCAAAGTAATTGGAATCATGAGACTACCAACAATTGTGTAAACACATGGCCAATTTAAAGCTTAAAGTTGAATGTTCATATACCCATTTTGATTAAGAATTTTGAAATTTGAATACGATAAATACTAGGACAATAGATCTAACTTCTAATCTTGAATTTCAAGTAATGGAATAAGAAGATGAATAAGAAAAACACACAATAGAAATCCCTACAAATTATATATAAAGGATATATTCTTGGCATATGCATTTGCAAGAACGGAAGACCTAAACAGAGAGGATTACATTATTATTATTCTTCTAATGTAATTAGTTTTACATTACAACTTAGAACTATTAATTTCTAATGGGGACACAACCCAACAACCAGAATAGACACAATAGAAAGGGGAAATTATATTAACTGAGAAAATAAGCTGGTACAAACAGTGCAGAGAAAATAAACTCAAAACATGCCCTGCGGGCTTACAATAGCATAAATCTGGAGAATATTTCTCCTTTTAGCACCTCTCAAGCTCCAATCCGAACTGCCTTTTATAATGCTAGAAATCTCCTTAAATAGACCCCGGAGGGTTAAGGACTAGGAGTACATTCTAGAAAGTGCTAGTAGGCATCCACCGACAAAATAGAAGGTTTCGGAAGCTGCGTTAGAAGTCGGTGCAATTCTAGAAGAATCCAGAAATGGTAGCCGAACTTTCGGGAGGCATAACTTTTAAACCGTAACTCCGATTGACGAACCGTTTACATTTTCGGAAAGCTCTCGAAGCGCTCTATAGCCCTATGGACAAGCTTTTCTTGTCCCCCATTTTTTGACCCTTTTTGAGGTCATTTAATGCCCCAAACCTGACTTTGAAGCATTCTTAGGGGGTCTCCAAAACCCGAAAAACTGCAATAACTTTCAAACCGTGGGGCCTTTTGACCTGATTCTTTTTCTGGAATGCTCTAAATCTCGATCACATTCATCTGGCCAAGTTGCACCTTCTAGGTCATCAAAATGATGGTCAAATTGCATGCTCCTATTTTTTTGGGATTTTCAAATGCACTGATAGTTGAACTATGAGAGTTGGAACCTTTATTTGAGCCAAATGGGTATCCAAAAATGTAAAAACATAAAATAGAAACTAAGTCTAAGTACATTTTTTTTTGGGTGACACAGGATTGCCCTTATACCTCTGGATGCTCCTGCATCAGACACCTAGGGTAGATTGAAAAGTGACCCTGTCACTTTATGGATGGTAGAGGAAATCCCAAATGGGAAACCTCAGCTGCTGAAATCCAAGTTGAGTCTTCGATCGGTCGTCCTTTCCATTTGACCAAATACTCTTCATACTGCCTGTTTCTGGTACTCCTACCCACACGATGATCTAGAATGTCTTCTATCTCCTCCTTCTTAGAAGCAGGAATTGGACATGGCTCTAAAACCAGCTCCTCATTAGCACCATCATCATGATACTCTGTCAAATCTGCAATGTTGAAAATGGGAGAAATGTGAATACCATCTGGCAGGTCCACCTCATATGCATTTCCTGAGTTATGTTTCTTCAAAATTTTGCAGGGGCCAAATTTCTTCATTTTCAGCTTGTTGTAAGTACCCACTGGAAATCTTTCTTTTCGTAAGTGCACCATGACAAGATCCCCTACTTGGAATTCCTTATGTCTTCTCCTTTGATCAGCCCTAGTTTTATACTCTTGATTCATCTTGATAATGTGTGCTTGGACCTCCTCATGTAGACGCTTGATGTGTTCAGCAAAATCCTGAGCTTCAGCACTTGTTCTCTCCCCTTGTTCTATCTTCCTCAATTCTGGTGCAGTCCTTAGGCTATTTCCATATACAATTTGAAATGGTAATTTTCCAGTACTCCTATTTACAGAGTTATTATAAGCAAACTCTGCCTATGGTAGAATCAAATCCCATCCCTTAGGCTTATCTCCAACTAAACATCTCAGCAAATTGCCCAAACTTCTATTTACCACTTCTGTTTGGCCATCAGTCTGTGGGTGATGCGTGGAACTGAATTTCAAGTCTGTTCTCAACTTCTTCCACAATGTCCTCCAGAAATACCCCACAAATTTAGTATCTCGGTCAGAAACTATACTCCTTGGAAGACCATGTAGTCTTACCACCTCTTTGAAAAACAAGTCTGCAATATGGACAGCATCATGAGTTTTGTGGCATGGAATGAAATGTGCCATTTTGGAGAACCTATCAACCACCACAAATACTGAGTCATTACCCCTTTGGGTCCTTGGCAATCCAAGAACAAAATCCATACTTATGTCCTCCCATGGCCTTGATGGAACAGGCAATGGCTGATATAGGCCAGTATTTTGACTAAACCCCTTGGCAACTTGACAAACCTGGCAACTCTGTACAAACTTCTTCACATCCTGTGTAATTTGAGGCCAAAAATAATGTTCTCTAAGAATGGCAATGGTCTTATCCCGACCAAAATGTCCTGCCATCCCTCCACTGTGTTTCTCCTTAATCAGATTTTCCCTCATGGAACTCCTTGGAATGCACAATTGACTACCTTTGAACAACATGCCATCCTGAATCAAATAGTCTAACCACTTGGTTCTATCTACAGCAACAGGTTCTTTACAAGCTTTCCATGCTTCAGCAAAATCAGGATCCTCAGGGTACAAATTCTTGAGTTCATCAAACCCAACTACTTCAACCTGCATTGTTGTAAGCAACAATTGTCTCCTACTTAATGCATCTGCAACCCTGTTAGATTTTCCACTTCTATGCTTTAACACAAATGTATAACTCTGCAAGAATTCTACCCACTTCATATGCCTCTGATTCAATTTACCTTGGCTATTTAGGTACTGCAATGCCTGATGATTAGTATACAAAACAAATTCCTTTGGCAACAAATAATGCCTCCATTTCTTTAAGGCCTGAACTATCGCATAGAACTCTTGATCATAAACAGAATACTTCTTCTTTGCATCATTCAAATTTTCACTAAAATATGCAATAGGCTTACCTTCTTGGCTTAATACAGCCCCAATAGTGCTACCACTAGCATCACAGTCCACCTGAAATACTTTTCTGAAATCTGGAAGTGCCAACACAGGCTGTTCAGTCACCTTCTTCTTCAGCAATTCAAAACTTCTCGCAACTGTTGTAGTCCATTTGAACTCTTTTCTATCCCCTCTTATTGTATCAGTTAGGGGTGCACATATGCCACTGAAATTCTTAATAAACTTCCTGTAAAAACTAACCAAACCATGAAATGATCTTACCTCCGTAGCAGACCTTGGAGTAGGCCATTCCAAGATGGCTTTTACCTTCTCTGGATCCATTTTGAGACCTTCAGGTGATATAACAAATCCCAAATAGACTAACTCCCTTTTTGCAAAGACACACTTCTTTAGATTAATTAACAATTTCTCTTCCCTTAGCCTTTCAAAGACACTACGAATATGCAGTAAATGTTCTTCCAAAGTCTTTCTGAAAATTAAAATATCATCCAAATAGACAATAACAAATTTTCCCAAGAACTTCTTAAGTACCTCATTCATGAGCCGCATGAAGGTGCTTGGGGCGTTCGTCAATCCAAAGGGCATGACTAACCACTCATAAAGACCCTCCTTGGTCTTGAAGGTTGTTTTCCACTCATCTCCTTCTCGAATCCATATCTGATGATAGCCACTCTTCAGATCTATCTTTGTGAAGTACTGAGCTCCACTCAAGCAGTCCATAAGATCATCCATCCTTGGTAAAGGAAACCGGTACTTGATGGTTATCCTATTTATAGCTCGGGAATTTGTACACATCCTCCACTCTCCATCCTTCTTTGGTGCAAGTAATGCAGGTACTGCACATGGACTCAGGCTCTCTCGAATCAAGCCCTTCCTCAACAGCTCCTGAACCTGTCTATTTAGCTCCTCTGTTTCAGTAGGAGTCATCCTGTGAGCAGCCTTGTTAGGCAAACTAGCTCCTGGAATCAGATCTATCTGATGACTGATTTGCCTTACTGGTGGCAATCCATCTGGAACATTATCAGAGATAATATCTCCAAATTCTCCTAGTAAATCTGAAACTTCCAATGGTATTTCACTACTGCCTTCTTTATCTTTCCTAGGAATCAAAGCATAGCACATACGCTGATGTTTCATGCCATCTAAAAACTTCCTTCCATCAACAAGACAAATCCTAGCACTGCTACATACCTTTTCACCTTCCTTTTTCATGGGCTTCAATTTGTGGCGAACTCCATCCTTTGTCAGAGAGTATGTATTTGCATGTCCATCATGTATTGCATGTCTATCAAACTGCCATGGTCTACCAAACAATAGATGGAAAACATCCATCGAAATAACATCACAAAGAACTTCATCATGGTAACTCCCAATTTTAAATTTTACTAAACATTGTTCACTTACCAGGACCTTATGATCATATTTTACCCAAGAAATCCGATAGGGCTGGGGATGTTTCTCCCTCTTGAGCTTCAGCTTAGAGACCATCTCTTCTGATACCAGGTTATCAGTGCTACCACCATCAATGATCACATCACAACATTTATCCTCACACTTGCATCTGGTACGGAAAAAACTCCTCCATTGCCCTGGTTCATTCTCACCACTTAGTAGGACTCTTTCATTTACCAAGGCCTCTCCTCTTTCTGCATCCTTTGAATGTGATGATTGTGCATCCTCATCCACATGAGCAACCCTAGCTTGGCCCTCAGCTCTCCTATCTGTCCTTCCTTGTCGTTGAGGGCATTCAAAGGCACGATGACCTTCTTCATTGCAATGGAAACAGGTACCACGGAAGCCTCCTCTTCCTTGCCCACGTCCTCTACCTCTTCCTCTTTGATTTCCAAAATCTTGATCACGGGAGCGATTGAAACCCTCATTCCTCTGGTTCCTGCTAGTACCCTCATCTTCATTTTTCTTTTGAGTTTCATTGCGGCCTCCAGATGATCTACCGCTTCCCCTTCCTCCTTGACCGCGCCCTCTTTGTCTTCCTTCAAACCTTTTACTCAGCTTCTCTTCAACTCGTAGGGCAAACTGGTATGCTTCTTCAACGCTGGTCATTCTTACCAGACTTAATTCCTCCTGGATGCTAGGTCGTAACCCACTGATATAACGAGCAACCTTCTCCTTATTTGCTTTTGCATGCCCCGCTCTAATCAGGAGTCGGTAAAACTCCTCTGTATATTCTTGGACTGATCTTCCTGCTTGCTTTAACCCATGCATCTTCTTAAATAGATCAAGCTCGTAGTCCACAGGAATGAACTGCTTCTTCAATTTGTCCACCATGCGATCCCATCTTGTGATCTTCTCCTTTCCTCTTCTAAGTCTTTCCAGTTGAATCTCTTGCCACCAGATTTTGGCATGGCCTTTTAGTTTGGCCTTTGCAAACTTAACCCTATCTGGGTCCCTTATATCCTCATACTCAAAGTATTCGTCCAGTTCATTGATCCAATCGATCAACTCATCTGGTTTCAAATTTCCTAAAAATATACCCACTTCAATTGTAGGTCTTTTCCCAAACCTAGAAATGGCCCTAAAAAGCCTTTCCTCTACAGGATTCAGAACTTCCCCGTCAACTTCCATTACTTCCTCTTCATTGTCATCCTCACTATTATCATCTGCGGCAATATTTGCTCCTCTACGAAGCTCCTCTTGCAATGCTTGTACCTGTCTCTGGAGGGCTCTAACCTCCTCAGGATCAACAGCTCTGGCCCTTCCACCACACTCTCTTCATGGAGGCATCTTCTAACTCGAACCCACAACCACACAGTCCTGGTGCAAACTGCCTCACAGTCGGCGCTCTATCTACACACTCAGGAAAACCCGCTCTGATACCACTGATGGGGACACAACCCAACAACCAGAATAGACACAATAGAAAGGGGAAATTATATTAACTGAGAAAATAAGCTGGTACAAACAGTGCAGAGAAAATAAACTCAAAACATGCCCTGCGGGCTTACAATAGCATAAATCTGGAGAATATTTCTCCTTTTAGCACCTCCTCTCAAGCTCCAATCCGAACTGCCTTTTACAATGCTAGAAATCTCCTTAAATAGACCCCGGAGGGTTAAGGACTAGGAGTACATTCTAGAAAGTGCTAGTAGGCATCCACCGACAAAATAGAAGGTTTCGGAAGCTGAGATAGAAGTCGGTGCAATTCTAGAAGAATCCAGAAACGGTAGCCGAACTTCCGGGAGGCATAACTTTTAAACCGTAACTCCGATTGACGAACCGTTTACATTTTCGGAAAGCTCTCGAAGCGCTCTATAGCCCTATGGACAAGCTTTGCTCGTCCCCCATTTTTTGACCCTTTTCAAGGTCATTTAATGCCCCAAACCTGACTTTGAAGCATTCTTAGGGGGTCTCCAAAACCCAAAAAACTGCAATAACTTTCAAACCGTGGGGCCTTTTGACCTGATTCTTTTTCTGGAATGCTCTAAATCTCGATTACATTCATCTGGCCAAGTTGCACCTTCTAGGTCATCAAAATGATGGTCAAATTGCATGCTCCTATTTTTTCGGGATTTTCAAATGCACTGATAGTTGAACTATGAGAGTTGGAACCTTTATTTGAGCCAAATGGGTATCCAAAAATGTAAAAACATAAAATAGAAACTAAGTCTAAGTACATTTTTTTTTGGGTGACACAGGATTGCCCTTATACCTCTGGATGCTCCTGCATCAATTTCCATATAATATAAAAACCCTCTCCACTTAAAAAAAATCTATTAATTAATATTTTTTACACCATATGACAAATAAACTATAACCTTATAAATTACTATTAGGTTTTTTATATATAATTGCATTCTAGAAGATAGCAATTTTGAAGTAGCTTGAATGATGTAATTGTAAATGCACATCACAATGAGATAGTAATTGTCTTATTTGATTAAATAAATTAAGAATTAGAAAGAAATTTCTAGAACACCAGTGACATTTAATAATGAGGTGCTTTAACAGTGGTGTGGGTTGGTTGCCTTATGTTCTCTTACAAAAAATAATTGGTTCCCTAATCTCTGCTAGATAGTGTTGGAGTTTTGAAAAAATATTGAACAACCAAAATGTTCAATACCAAAATGACATCACTCATACAATCTAAGGACTAGCCAATTCCTATTAACAATTATATGTGTAAACCATTTGGACCCAACTTGAACAAAACCAAGGGTGGTTTTTTGCTCTTTTGGCTTTGCAAAACCAAGGTGGGTATACCCAGGGATGATTCAAGACTAGGAAACACTGTGTGAGGATTGTTTCAGTTGCATTCTGATTCTCATCTCAAATCCTCAAATACATGCATAATTTATGAAAATTTGATAAACACATCCCATATAATAGATCTGGCTAAAATTCTTCTATAGGTTTGCACGTGTTCTCAACAATAGTGGCTAACTAAAGCTAAAACACTCCATGCAAACAAGTACAGGCCAACTTTGAAAATCTTCAGGAAATAAAAGTAAAATTGATTATAATTCTGCATTTGAAAACCATTTATGACACATTTCTCTTCTAGCTAAATCAATTTGACTAGTGCCTAATCCATTAGGGCTCCAAGTCTACTACAAATCCTTAGATCTAATTTGTTGCCTTACAACAAATTTTATCAGCAATTCTTATTAGAATTCATCATTCAAAAATCCTTTCCACTACTACAGCAACCTTATCAAATTCATCAAAGCTTTTATTTAATCCATTGAACTAATAGCAATGATGAACATATATACAACCTAACTAGATTGTATTCAATTGCACAAGCCTTTTACTCATAAAATATCAAGATAACCAAGTAATCAAGAGGAGACAAAGTTCAGAAAGAACTGATATGGGGACAAATCATAATTTGTATTCATTTTTTTTGAAAATTGTATACATTTATAGTAAACTCAGAATGACCTTAAGAAGAAAGATAGGGATCATTCTATTATTCATGTGTTCTCAGGAACTAAAAGAGAAAATACATCATAAACTTTCTCCAAACATTACACCAAAAATAGACTAAGTATATCACTTAGAAAAAATAGAATTTGGACCCTTTCTCTAGCCCTGGAATCTCACTTATATAGTGTGAGATGCAACAAGCTTTAGGCTAAGAGAAAGTGATAGGTGTCCTTTACAAGAAATATTTACATACACCTATCACACAAAAATGTGGGTAACTGAAGATTTCCAAATCAAAACATTATTTTTGGTGGGTCAGCTTCTGTCACATCTTTTAACACTATGGAGTTGGCTGCTATTCTGATCCCTCTTCATATGCAACAACCAAATTAGCCAATGATGAAACTTGTTCTAATGATGACACACTAATCTCCACTTGTGGGCTTTCACCATTTTTACCATGTATGGTAGGAGTAACTTCTACCTTTGTCTTTTCTTCAATTGTATCAACATCCTATGGGCTGGACCTACAACTAAAGGTGACTGATTATTCTTGTCTTCTTCTTCCAGTTGGGCTTGTGTAGTGACAGTGTTAATGATCTAGATCTCTTCACCCTACACCTCATCATTGTCAGTTTCATCTTCATCAAACTGTTCCCCAGGAGCTATTTCTGCCATCCACTTATCAAAAAGTGTGTCATCTAGCCAAATGAATAGAAAAATATCCCTCTGCCTTTTTAGCACATACTTAGCTTCGTTATTAATCGCAACAAATTCTTGTTTTAAAGAATCAAAGAATATTTGGGCCTTTACCATTTCTTCTGTTGTGGTCGCCCACCATGCATACCCTATTTCATTTATGACTTGATTCATTCTTAAACATAATAAATCATCAAGTTCCTTTTCCTATTCATCTTTTTTTTTCAAATTATTTTTCTTACCTAGGGCACGAGGAAACAAACTAAATTTCTAGCTCTTGTACTTGTTCAAGTAGCCTATTATTATTCTATGTAAATGAATCCGTTTATTGTCAAAATCAACAAGATCAGAAACAATGTCGAAGGTTTTTTCAATTTGATCATAAGAACCCCTTATGAAAAAGAAACACAAAAATGTCATTGCCTTCTCCCTCCTTACCCATTTATTGACAATAGGCTTTAGAGCCTCATCATTGGCTTTCAAATCCTCCCAGATACTAATCACCCTGGCCAACTAATCATGAATTAGTGGCCATTCAACTTTGTCCCCCAAATATGTGAGAGATTTTCTTAATTTATCTTCATATTTGGACTCCAATTCTACATGTAAGGCCCACAATTTACCTTTTTCTTCTTCAAAATCCTCAACAATGTAGTACTATGGCCTTTGGGGTGTATCTGGTATTTCTATGAGGGGGGTGGATTTGAAGAGTTCAACTAGGGGGTGAGGGTATGTTATTCTTGGCCTAGTGGATTTTCCCAATAGCTTGTTCTCAAGCTCAATTCTCTTTTTTACCTCCTTATTGTAGGCATCCACCACTGTTTCATACTTGATCTATAGCTCATTCATCTCCTTTTCTTCCCTTTCTATAGTAGCCAAGGAAAATTGAGAATAATCCACATTCATGTGGGCTACTTGTACATGTGAGGTATCAACAACTCTCCTCACAATGATACTCCTTGTTAATCCTGAATCAACAGGTTGTGATGGAGCAGCCCTAGATCCTCTTCTTAATGACCACATAACAAGAGTAGCTTGGTCATTACTAAATGCAATTCCCAAGAACTCCTTTTTATCTAGATCTTGCAATCCTAAATTATTTGACATAGAATTAAAAATCAAGGCATTGGTAATGTCCCAATTGGGAAATAATAAAATGTTTGCAACCTTTACCATCTATCTCCCCTCTTTAGGGGTCATATTCTAAAACTCTTGTATCATTTATTCCTTTATTTGATTTTGAATGGAGGCTTCATCCATTTCTAGATGCTCTACTTTCATATTTTTACATCTTTCCTCAAAAATGTGCATTTTTTCTCTCCAAGCAAACTGATGGAAAGCCCTAGATTTTACAAAACTATCATCAGACAAAAATTGCTAACTAGCTTGTTCCAAAGTAGGGTCTAATTCCCTTCCCCTGAAATCTGCTATAGTTAACTCAAAACTTGGCACATGAGGCTCCTGGGGGTTCCCTTCATCAATCTCTGCCTAGGTAACAAAAAATCCCCCTTGTGATCCAATTTGTTCAATTTTCTCATTAGTGAGCTACTCCTCCTCAATTCTCATAAGGGTTTGGGAAGGTGAGTAAATTTCATCATGTGATTCCTCTTCCCTTATTATCTTTCTTCTCTTAGGAGAAGGTTCAAGTGGCCTTTCTTCACAAGTAGCACTAGTAGATTCAACTATCTGCTTTCCTTTATTCAGAATGGGCCTTTGATCGTGAATAACAGTATATCCTGACCTCCTTTGCACAACTAGTGGGCCTGCCCCTATATTGGGAGTGAAACCCAATCTCCTCATTGTTTCCCTAGCTTTATCTAGAAAAGAATCAATGGAATGTTGCTTCTTCTCATTCATTACTTCCATTATTTTGGGGACTGTACTCATAAGCTTATTTATTCTATCCACAATAGTTACAGAATTACTAAGAGGGTTGTAATATTTGTTAAAACAATTAATAAAATCCAAAACTTTTGAATAAACTCTCCATTTTTCTTTCTTTGCTTCTTGCTCTTGCAGAGAGTACTCATTCCTTATTACATCTTTAGGAAAATAGAATTCATGCTCAACTGGACGAAGCTTGATCCTATGCCTAAGGGCTAAATTAAAGAAACCTTCTGCATCACAAAAATGAGAGTGAGATACTACCATTTTATACTACTCCAAAAATTTGTAGAGGAAGACCCACCCTTCCTTGGTTATTACAAACTGGTGGGCTACTATGCAAGTGGGAAAAATTGATCATATTCCCCTTTTGTGCAAAAAGGCTTCTTCTACTCCTCCCAACTACCACAAAAATTCAGCTACTCCTACCTTTAAGGGCACTTGGTAAGTTAGTACATGGGGTGTTCCCTTGAATCCATAAATTCTAATAATAGTTGAAATTGAATATGGGATAATATCTCCCCAATTATGTGAAACTTTCAGATTATGGGGTTTTTCCATAAGCCTAATGAGGTGCATTAGTGCCTTAGGAATTCTAGGATTTTCACTCAACATGAGGCATCTTAGTTTGGAGGCAAAGTGCCTGTCAAATCTAACAATACTAACATTTTCTACTTCCCCAGTCATATCTGCACTCCATAATTGAACTGGCAGTGCTTCCTCCTCTTGTTCTCTGCTCAACACCATTTTTTTACCAAACTATGTAGCCCCCTTAAACAAAAACATGTGCATCAACAGGGAGTATTGGCCCCAAACCTTCTCCACCTTGCCCTTAGCAATCCCCACCAATCCACTGTGAATCTCATCAGCCAGGTAAGAAGAAAAATTAAAAATTATTTCCACACCAAATGAGGAGATTTGAGTGATCATATACATGAAGCTCATAGGGATAAAATCTTCTTCACCCTCTCAAAAAAATCTACACAAGGTCTTGTATATCTCTACTACCCTCGCATTGAAGCATGCTTTCTTGAAAGGTTCTTTAGAGGATGATGGTATTGTTGGTAGGTTTCCAATTCTGCCAATGTGGCCCTTCAGTGCACCTTGTCTAACTACATCCTTCTTTGACATATATTCTTTTTAAAAATCTATCAAATCAATGGGCACATGATACCTAGTGAGAGGTCCCAAACGGAAAACTTCCCTAATCTCTTCTGGATTGATGGTGATTAGAATTTCACCATCTACTCTTCTCACTACCCTAGTAGCTTGATCATAACTTTTTGCCATAGTGTCAAGGAGGTCATAATCCATAAACACACTGGGAACAACTAGCTTTCCTAGGTCAAAATTCCATATATTGGCATGTGGGGCATACAATTTTCTTTCTGTAAACCATTTCTTGAGCAAATTTAAACCGGTTTGCAAGGTTTAAGCATCTTGGACCCAATTACCCTTATCATATAATCCATCATCTATCCTCAACCTAGGGTTTAATGAGGTCAACTTTTTAACTTGCACTATCTCTATAGTAGACTCAGGTAGCAACTCAAGCAAGTCATCATGTACATTTCTACCCAAGTAATTTACTTGACCTAAAAATCCCTTCTTCAGAGGCATCTTTGATTATGCTTTACAGAACTAAAACACCTACAGAGATTACAACAAGATTACTTGAATTCCATCCTCATTTTCCTCTATATTCTTGCAAATTTTTTCATGAACAAACTGCTTCACAAACTTGCCAAACTCTAGCATGATTTTCTTCAATAATTGCTTCTACTTAGGAATAGCTCAAAATCCTTGTTCATGTAAGGTGAAACTGATAAAATCTTCTATATTATACTCTATTTTTCCTCACATGTGAAGCTTTCATGTCTAATTAATACATAGAGTGGCACCATGTTCTACATTTAAATCTACATCGTCGATCTTTAAAAATCCTACGATCATGGGATATGGAGAAAAACAACTTGGTGTCGTACTTGACAAGTTGGCCAGTTGATCCAATGAAAACTGCCCACATACATAGCTCCTTCCTTGATGGCACTTCTGTCTAGACCCATTGGCGACTGAGGACACATTTCAATAAGTCACTACTTTTCTATACATAAAGAATGAGCACCTTGCCATAGCGAAGCAACAACAACCATCAATTTAATCTTGATCCTGTGGATGATATGTTACTATACTACTTAGACAGACAGTGGTGGGCCCTCATTCGCTACCTTGCTATACGTATCATCTAAGCAACTCTTCATGGTGAGACAACAATGGTCGTTGATCTGAGATTAAGTCAAAGGTGGAGAAACTGCACCAAGTACCCTAAAGAGTGGTCAGTCGCATACTCATTATGTCACATGGATTAAACAACTTGCAACTTTCCATAGCGAGGTAGTGAGGACTATTGATTCTAGTTTGATTTGACGATCAAGATCTCTTGTACACTTTATAAATGGGGTGTGGGTCTGAGCTATTGATGATGTAGGAAATTTTGCACTACTAGCACCCAATAAGACCTTACTTTAGTCGTAGTCACCATCCACATTACTTGAGGTCCCACTGGCTATTGATTTTGTGGCGCCTTGCTACTTCACTAACGATGAGATGTCAAATTTTTTTGATAGTGAGGTAGCAAGCTCTGACAACTTTAATAAAACTCGGCCTTGTGAAATATAATGGTCCATCAAATCACCATTGCTCTTACTAACTGCTTCTGACAATAGTAGTTATTGCTTGTCATGCCACCTGGACAAACTATGGTTATCAAGAATTTTTGAGGCCACCGTGTCTTTGATTTTACGGCACCTCGCTACTTCACTAATGACAAGATGTTTTTTTTTTCTGATAGTGAGTTAGTGAGGCATCGAAAAGACCTTCATTCCGGCAATGACTTCTGACTACTTCTACTGGGTCCCTTTTCCTATTTTTACAATACTTGCAAGGTGTATGTGACTGAAAAGTCGGCCAGAAAACAAATCTCTGATTGTCGTATCTTCATTTTTTAGTCCCATTTTATAAACTTTATGGCACTCACTACCTCGCTATACATAAAAAGTGCTCAAGTTCTTATAGTGAGGAAATGACAATGGTAGATTTATTAAGATCAGACGGTGAGGAACCTAAGAGAAAAGATAACTCAAGGGCACAAAAAATAAAAAGGAAACAGAATATTCTCTCAAATTGAATTTTCAAATATTTTGTGCCTAAAAATTTATGAATGGAATGAAACGTAGGGTTTTCACACAAAAATTCAAAGGCTAACAAAAGGATGACTTAGCTAGAAACCCTAATGACCATTAATGGATACAATCTAAATTTTCTATTCCTAGACAAAGGAATTTTATCATGCAAAAATTCAGACCAACAGATAGTACTAGGGATAGTTGGGGAACCCCATGTTTTCCTTACCCTCCACTAAATTTCAAAGAAATAACTAGAGAGGGCCCTTGTAATTTATGTTTTATTATCTTAGAGTTTCTTTTGGTCTAATATTTAGGTTATTATCATTATTAAATACATAACTTGCAATTTTCAAGCATTGTCTCTTGTGTTGGACATGACACCCTTTTCTTTTGCAATTGAACTTGCGACTTTTGCATCTAGAAGGGAGTATTTGAATTTGGAAACATGGCTAAATGAAAATTTGAGCACTCATGGGGATACCTTATTTCAAGTAGAGGTTTTGAATGATGCTTATCCCTTTCAAATTAGTTACAATGAGCAATGTTGTATGCTTTTTTAGTGACATGGATTTTATTTGTTTAAGAAAGCTCTACCTAGGGGGCAGTACCCATTATATTGATCACCAAAAAATAGATGCATATGTTATGAAGAAGATCCTTCAATACATCCTCAATGATAAAGGTATCCAATACCCTTGCCAATTGAGGCCAACCTAGCTACAACAACCTCTAAAAAAGGGTTGTCATTAACTTGACAGAATAACAAAAACTTTTCCATATTATTAACTTCAGCAACACAATTCTTGAAGATATTCCAATCTTTTTTCATAATCTTTTCTTTTCTTTTTCTTCAGGAGCAAATAATTCCTTTAGCAGCCCACCCAAGAGATTGGCATCCATCAAGTCTAAGGTCATAGTCACTTGGTCAAAGAGTTCATCTGCAAGCATTCTTCTGACCATACAGTTGACTAGTGTTGGGTGGCCTATAACTTGAATGATGGGTAGGAAAAGGTTGTAAATAAGTTTTCCATCATGAGCATGATGGCTAGACCAATAATCCACCCCCAAAAGTGTAATCATGGTCGCCTTCTCCCTTTAATTGGCTTTGTTGAAGATGCACTACTACTTCCCTCTCGATGATTCCCTTAGCTCCACTTCCTATAGGAACTTACAACTGATTCCCATCATCTGTGCCATTACCTCCCTTATCTCTATAGATTGCAAGTTCTGCAACTAAAAAACTAGAGAGATCTTCCCTATTGAGGGGTTTTTTTTCAAAAAATCTAGTAGTGTTGAAAAAAATGGAAAACACTATGGACTTGCCCATGAACGATGCCATTGTAATCGCAAAAAATCTATACATTCCTATGGAGGCCGCCATTGCAAAGCTTGAAGGACTCTACAATATTCATATGCAATAATAAGGAGGTTGTCCTTCTTGCCTATGCCAGCAGGATTTCCTATCATATCCCTGCACCCTGTCAATATAGTTGATATGTATTTTGATTTGAAAGGCATTTCATATTTTAATTGATAATATAATATTTAAAAGAAAATGGAACCGAACTTCATAATTTTGATGAACGGGATGACAACATTTCCACTAGGATGGTATAGCTACAACATAAGTTTCAACGACTATTCGTTGTCATTTTGATGAGATGGAGCATAGCATTTTGACAAAGATGCTATCAATTTGACAAGAGTTTCAACAACTATTCATCACAATTTTGATGACACAGAGCATAGCATTCCGATGAGGATGCTTTCAATGCTTGTGGGCTGAGGTAGATATCCAAAAAAATAGTTCCGTCGATATATCTACAACAGAAACATCTAAATTTTGAAAAACATTTTGGGTGTTGTAAGCTCGATGAAAAATGTTTGATGACAATGTTTCTCGATTTATCGACATGGTGGTGTCAAAATTGCAATGAATCCTCATTGAAAATTGGGTCTAAATTTACTAGTGCTGGCATATGGTTGTGTTGGGAGATCCACCTAGGCTTCCTTTTAGATATGCCTAGATTTGGCATGCTTTTAGAATGGAGATTTTGTTTACTATTTGGAAGGACCACAATGTTGTTTTATTCTCTCATAGCTTTCTTGAAATTCATGTTGCTATGTACTCTAAAGCACGTATTTGTAATAATGCCACAATGCAAATTCAAGTACAAACTGACAAAGTCACGTTGGAGGTGGCTCACCTATAGGAGCTATTATCTCATTGGGGAAATGCACCTTGTAAGGTTCCTCGTGTGCCTCCAAATGCTTTATCCAGTGACTGCACTCCTCCTCATGGTCATTGTTGAGGCCAGAGCAGATCTACATGTTGCTCGCATACTCCCCAGTCTTAGCCTCATCACCGCTCTCCCAAAGGTTTTGGTGGCCATCACCACTCAGCCTTGCCTCCATAAAGGTTGGGCTTGAGTTGATCCCTAGTGGCTCCTCCTATTGCCCCTGATGCGGGTTGGTCATCTGTGCAACATGACCCCAAATGAGTTTTCCATCGGTTGAACTTAGGCATTTCTCCAACCAAATATGAGGGAGATAAAGATGTTAATATTGCTACTGATGATGGTTGGGCTCCCCTTGATCCAACCACCAACCCCAAGGACTTATGGGGTTCTAATGATAAAGACCCACCCTTAGCTGGCACTGCTCTTGCAGCCTGAGGACTTTCTAATTTTGGTTTATATATGGTTTTTTGATAAATAGTTGTTAATCTGGCCTTGTATTGCTTGAACTAATGGGGTGATCTTGTATCCCCAGGCCCCTTTTCTAGTGAATGCGTATCTTTAAATTATAGTTAATAGAAAAGTTCTATTCATCAAAAATAAATTAAAATAATATTCATATAAAAATAATTCATAAAAATTAATGATGTTAACTACAATAATTTTATGACTATTTAAAAAATGCAATGTCATAAATTTAATATGAAAATAATAAATTTTATTAGAAATATTTTATGAAGCTTTTAAGAAAGTAAAATTGGAATATCATGAAATTTAATCTATAAAATATAAAAGTATCATTCTTCTTATAGTAGAGCTTTCATATTTAGTATTAACATTTTCTTAGAACTATAAAAATCATATAAGAAGGATGATTGTGTTTTTTTGAATAATTGACAAAAAGATATTAAGATAGTATCCTTTATATAAGAAGTAAAATCTAAACACTCTCTCTCTCTATATATATAACTTATTATTATTATTAGTTGTTGCCGTGCAAGAAACTATAGTCGAGGGTTCCCAGGTTATTAAACTTTCATTTCACAGCCAATCTTAATGCATTTTTCCCTTTGTTATTTGTCCATTTCTAATCATTTATCTTTTAGAACTGGAAAAGATGATCGAGAGACGTCGATAGGAGGGGCACTTTAGTGCTTTCACATTATCCAACATTTCTATCTACTATTGTTAGAGATTGAGATGCTGGTGAAAGGTTATGCTTAAGGGTTTTTTGTTCTGTTTTGCAAAGAAATTAGTAAAATGTAAAAACTACTATGAGCATAAGGAGCCTTCTCTCAATCATCACAAAATGAGTAGAGGAAACTGTTATTCAAATCATCGACAAAGAGCACGGGTTAAGCAAAATCCAACTGCACTCCCATATAAATTTGCTTCTCATTTTATGATTGCAGGTGTGGACTTTTTATAGAATCTTTCAATGGTGGGAAGCTTGGCTAAGGCATTTCTATAGGAAAACATGGTTGCTTCCTTTGTACCAGAAACATCTTTATCTACATATTGTATTAGATGTATTAAATTTCATTTCGGGCGATTATTTCAAATTTAGTGTGATTGTTTTTTATGCACTTTTGGGCTTCATTTTGGTCACCTTTAAAAAAATCCATGATGTAATGGTGGTTTTAACTCAAGGATTCAATTATGATATCTCTTCCATTATATTTGAATTCTCTATAATCGTGGTTTTAATAGAATAATTGGATTCCTTTGGTAAAGGCTGGATGCAAAACTGGACATCTCTAACTGCTTTCTTCTCTATTCTACAAATTTCATCTAATGACATCTGACACTCCATTTTAAAGGAAAAAAAGAATTATTTTAAAAAATTAACAATCACAAGAACCTGCCCTAAAATGTCATATACAATCTTCTCAGTAGTTGGTCTCAGAGTTTAGAATTGGAGATGATCATGATAATCTCAGAATGCCGATCAATTATTTTTGTTGTTGTTGATCACAATAGAGATATGTTAAGATTCAAAAAGAAACAGATGCAAGTTGTGTTTTTCTTTTCCATCTATTGCATGTCTTATGCACATGTGACTTGACATACTATTAAGGAGATTGATTCTATTTGTTGTTCTGTCTCTCTCAATTTCTCGTACTCTAAGCCTCTTCCCACGGATCCAGTGCTATGCTTATAAACTCAGTGGGATTATAAAATGAGTGCATCACAATATTCCATAAGGTCTAGTATGATACAACTACAACACTATCATCATAGTAATCAAACTTCACGAGCTCTCCAATAGATTGTTCATCTTCTATCTAAAGAATAGAGGGGTTTTTGTCTCATAAGCCTTCAAAAACTTGTCCATCTACACCCCTTCTATTGTATAATGTGTTAATAGAAAAGCAATAAAAATAATAACTTCTTGTGAGACATTAAATGTTAGCACTCATAGTAGAACTAATCTTGAAACAATAAGATTCCAAGCATGAACTTCCAATACTGATAAAGGTTAAGGCAGTCAACAACAACATATTTGCGCTTTCAATCCTCAAGATCAGCTTATAGTTTTCTAGAATTTAACTACAAACTTCTTCAACGAAAGATGAGATTCATTTATTTGGTTTGGAATTTCAAATTTTATTGTGTTATGAACAATGTAATATCAAATATTCCTTTACTCTTCTTCTTCTTTCCATGGTTTCAGCAAGGAAACTATTAAACACTCTTCATAGTCATCCCTACTGCTCCCTGTAAGCTTTGAATGCTATATGACAAATTTGCTACCTCCTGCCAGACATTCATTAACACTTTCCAAACTTTCTTCCACTTACGCTCCTCAGCACAAATTGGTGAGCTTTTTCTGTTGAAATGTTAAATACGATAGGTTTACCCCTAGAGCCAAATGTCCACCTACCACCCTGACGGCCTACAATAGTCAGAAACAATGAACGTGGGTAGGTGAGTTTTTCAAATCTGGAAAAGAGGGGGAAAATATTTTTTGAAAAGAAGACAAAAGGAATGATCTAATTCATTCGACTAGTGAGTGGAGTTAGAGAGCAGTTGTAGAGCATAGCAGAGAAGGAAGAAGAAAAAGAAGTCGATTAGCAGATCAAGTTTAAGTGCATAGAAAAAAGGAAGTTTATTTCGTGTCTGCAGTTGTACGGCTTTCTTGTCTTGTCATTCTGTAAGTTTATTGTTTATTGAATTTTTCCTAAGAAGCAGTGATTGCTTCAGGCATTGTTGTATGTAGCCAGTAGAGCTGTAAGTTAACAATTTAAAGTTTTAGGTTTTACCAATTTGAATATTTTAGGGTATTCTAGTTCAAGCTGAATGCTCCTAGATTTTGTAATAGTTTTATCATATTTTGAATAGAAAGCAAGTAAGGAAGCAGGCGTACTAAAATCCATTGTTCTTCCTCTATTTATTGCATTTGAGAAGTTTATTGTTGAAAGCTTCATACTTTCCCTCTTTGGTTCTAATGGTGGAAAAATTCACATTGTAAGTTTGGTCACTCGGTATAGTCTTTGTCTGGGTTATAACCTGGCAATTTAAACCAAGCTCACTTGACATCCACTTCTGTCGAGCACCACTTTGTAGTGCTACCAAGATCACTCGGCATTACTTGCTGCCCGAGCTCACTTGGCATTTATTTGTGCCAAGTTACCCTTTGAGTGTCGAGTTCACTTGGCTTCCTCTTGTGTTGAGCTCACTCAACATCCATTGGTGCTGAGCAAAACTAGTACTCGACATCTTCATGTGCCGAGAGAAATTTTAAGATTGTGATTTTATTTTTCACATTTTCAACAACATGCTCAATCATGTTGGATTACAATTTATTTTACATTCTTCCACACTCTACCTGCACTGTCAATGAAAGGTGAGGGAGTGTTCCACTTCCATTGCTTGAAAAGATACCATAAAGTCAAAAAATATTGTCTACAAAATTACGCTACAAGCCTTTGCACCATCATGGCTAGTACTAAAGAAGGGCCAATTCACAACACTTATATGCTATCATATTACATATCCTACAGTTGCTAACCAGTTTTTGATTTAATACATCTATTGCTCCCTTCTCTATCTGTCAGCTATGACTGTGTATTGTCAAAACCTAAGGAAAGGACTTCAATTTATAGAACATTGATTTGGGGTAAGAATATGTGTTGTGTAAACTTATAAATTTATCCTTATATCAAAGAGCATCTTTAGTAAACCTTATAGTTTCAGATTGGGTAAGAAATCTGACTATTTCTTCCAGTAACTTATTTCCAAGAAGCATGTTATCTTTTCAAATTCTTTAAGTATTTCTTAATATTATTATTTTATTTTCTCAATTACATTTGGATTATTTATTTATGTTAGGTGGTATAGATTTGAAAGAGAATCTTGAATTTCACTTTTATTTTTGGTTGAAAGGATTGATGAGAATTTATGATGTCAACTTAGAATAAATTGTATTTATGAATTAGTTCTAATTAGTTAACAATTAAAATATTCTTTTCTTATAGCCTTCATTATTCATACTAGCAAGAAAGATAAAGTGTGTTCATATAAATGGTAGAAACAATCTTTTGCCAAATCTAATCTTTTCATATAATTGTGAAAACAATAAATAGCTTTGAGTTATTTAAGAGTAAATTTTTGGTTGTTTTCTTATATAAATTTTTTGGTAAATTTTAACTCTTAAATAAATAGCCACATTGAACCTGACCCAAGTTTATGATTTTTGAATAATAAATTTAGGCATTCTATGTTTGTTTGCTATAGTAAAAATGCAAATTACTTTCTGATTGTTGCAACGATTTTGATGTTCAGCACATGATCTTGCTCATTGATCATTATAATGATTTAATTTTCTAGTCTTGCAGATTTTTATTTTGGTTCAATGACTTCAAAGTTCTTGTTGGACACATTCCACATTCCAACACTTGGTAAGGCCTAGCCAATCGGATGCATTCTTTGTGAGTTTCCAACTACACCACACAAACCAAATGTTGAGTCTTTTCAATGCATTTACTTTCTTTATGTCTCCTTTGTATATAGACAAACCATGTAATTGATGTTCTCATTCATAAATAAATTTTTTTATTTTTCTCTTCCAACTATGGATCAAGGGATTTACATTCAATATTTATTGTTTATGTTCCTTGTTGAGTATCTTGGTCTCTTTCCAGTTTGAAAACATAGATTCTAGCATTGTATTATGATAATTATTTTAAATTATTCTATGGCTCACAACTCTACTTGTTATATGGTCTTTATATTGTTGCGCATGTCCCATTTTTTTGTTCAATATATGAATGCAACTTATAGTAACTATGTTTATTGTATAGTCTATGTTGTTGTGCATGTCCCCATTTTTTGTTCAACACATGGATATGTTAGATTGTGGTGGCTGATCAGGAAAGAACTGTACATACTTCATAAAAATTTTGGGCAGTAGCCGACATATTATGGCCGACATATGGCCGACATGTTATAACCCTAAAGCAGTTTAATACTTGTATAAAAGGGCTTAGGGTTGGGTATTTTTTCATAATGTTGTGATACGAAATTGGTTCTTGCAGCGGTATTGAGCTGTAAGGGATTACAGATTGTAATCAGGTTGTAATCACTGGATTGTAATAAGATCGGACTTGCTATTTGGTGGACGTAGCCCAAGGATTGGGTGAACCACGTTAAATCTTGGTGCCTTGTGTTCATTTTTTGTACTATTATTTTCTGTTATTGGTTATATTTGCATGTAGTTTTTATTTCTGTCCGTGGTTTATCCTAATAAGTGGTATCAGAGCCTAGTTGTCTTTCAGTTATCCTCTGCAGGAAAGTCTCACGGTTAAGTGGGAGTCTCACAGTTGAGTGAGAGCGATGGCAGATGAGGGTAAGTTGAGGGTTGACAGGTTTAATGGGCAGAACTTCCAGTTATGGAAGATGCAAATGGAAGACTATTTATATCAGAAGGATTTATGGAAGTTGTTGGAAGGAAAAGCCAAGAATCAGGGAACTATGTCAGAGGCTGAATGGGATCTTTTGGACAGAAAGGCACTCGGAAGCATTCGATTATGCTTGGCACCATCGGTGGCATTTAATATTACAAAAGCAAAGACAACAGAATATTTGATGAAAACCCTAGCGACACTGTATGAAAAGCCCTCCGCTTCAAATAAGGTATTTCTCATGAAGCGTTTATTTAATATGAAAATGGAAGAAGGTGGATCTATTGCAGATCATTTAAATGAGTTTAATACTATTACTAGTCAATTATCTTCTGTGGGTATCAATTTTGATGAAGAAATTAGGGCTCTCTTGATTTTGTGTTCTTTACCTAAAAGCTGGAATGGCTTGGTAATGGCGGTGAGTAATTCTGTTCTTGGATCTAGTACCCTAAAATATGATGATGTGATCGGTATTATTTTAAGTGAGGAAACTTGTAGAAAATCCTCAGGTGGATCTACATCAGGAAGTGCTTTAAATGCACAAAGCAGGGCCAGAACGACTGAAAGAGGAAGTAACTCTGGAAATCATGGCAAATCAAGAGGAAAGTCAAAGGGGAGGAGGTCTCAATCGAGAGGACCAAATGATTGTTGGTACTATGGGAAACCAGGGCACAAAAAGAAAGATTGTTGGAATCGAAAGAAAAATGAAAGAGATAAATCAGATGGAGACAAGGAGGCAAATGTGGTAAGTAACAAATCCGAAGAGGATGCTTTGCTTCTGTCTTTAGAGAGTGTTGATGATTCATGGGTTTTAGATTCTGGTGCTTCATTTCATGCTACACCTCATAGAGGTTATTTCATTGATTATGTCCAAGGGGATTTTGGGCTTGTTTATTTGGGGGATAATGAACCCTGTCAGATTGTTGGAAAGGGAAAAATTAAGATTAAGTTGCAGAATGGGAATCATTGGCTACTACATGAGGTAAGACATGTTCCAAAACTAAGTAGAAATTTAATTTCAGCAGGGCAACTCGGTGATGAGGGTTGTGTAGTTACTTTTAATGATAAAAATTGGAAGGTTTCAAAAGGTTCCCTTGTAGTAGCAAAAGGTGTGAAAGTAGGCACCTTATATCTTTGTACAGGTCATATTGTTCCTTCTACTTTGATTGTTTCAGAGAAAAATGAATATTCAGGAACAATTACTGCAGTTGAGCAGGGAGAACAAATAGCTGATGTAGATTCTGATACATCGTTGTGGCACAATAGACTTGGGCACATGAGTGAGAAAGGTATGAAAGTACTTCATTCAAGGAAAGTTTTACCAAGTCTAAAATGTGTGAATATAGATTTCTGTGAAAGTTGTGTGTATGGAAAACAAAAGAGAGTGAGTTTTGTAAAGACAGGGAAGGAAAACAAAAAGGAGAAATTAGAGCTTGTGCATACAGATGTATGGGGACCAGCCCAGGTATCTTCCCTTGGTGGCTCTCATTATTATGTTACATTTATTGATGACGCAACTAGAAAAGTATGGGTTTATTTCCTTAGATAGAAATCTGATGTATTTCAAACTTTTAAGAAATGGAAATGCTTAGTTGAAAATGAGACTAGTAAGAAATTAAAATGTCTCAGATCTGATAATGGTGGTGAGTATTGCAGTCATGAATTTGAAGATTATTGCTCCACTAATGGTATTTTTAGACAAAAAACTGTTCCAAGGACTCCACAGGAAAATGGAGTGGCTGAACGCATGAACAGGACTATAATGGAGTGCGCAAGAAGCATGAGGTTGCATGCTGGGTTGCCCTTACACATGTGGGTGGAGGCTATCAATACTGCAATATATTTGATTAATAGAGGTCCCTCTACTCCTTTGGGCTGTGGTATTCCAGAGGAAGCATGGACTGGTAAGAAGGTGAGTTATTCTTTTCTCAAGACCTTCAGTTGTGAAGCTTTTGCTCATATAGACTCTGAAAATAGAACCAAGCTAGAAGCTAAATCAAAGAAATGTGTCTTTGTTGGATATGGCATTAATGAATTTGGTTATAGGCTTTGGGATTTTGAAAATCTTAAAATTATTAGAAGTCGGGATGTCATATTCAATGAGAAAGTGTTGTACAAAGATCTGTTGCAGCAACATGAGAAGAAAGAAGATGATTATGTAGTGCTGGATGATACTCCAAAAGCTGATGTTCTAGCCATTCCTCATGATGTTCAACAACTGCAACAACAAATACCACACACACCAATGAATGTTAGATGATCAACAAGGCAAATTAGACCTCCACAAAGGTTTTCTCCCTCTTTGTATTCTATTTTACTTACTGATGTTGGTGAACCTGAAAGTTATGATGAAGTTGTGCAGGTGGATACTAAGATTCAATGGGAGTCTGCAATGAAAGATGAAATGGATTCTTTGCTGAAAAATAAGACATGGGATTTGTGCAAGTTGCCTGTAGGTAAAAAGGCTTTACAGAATAAATGGGTTTACAGGTTGAAAGAAGAGGAAGGAGGTAAGAAAAGATTTAAGGCCAGGTTAGTTGTAAAAGGATTTTCACAGAAAAAGAGAATTGATTTTGATGAGATATTTTCTCCTGTTGTTAAAATGACTTCTATTCGTACTGTTTTAAGTCTTGTGGCTACTGAAGATTTGCATTTAGAGCAGATGGATGTTAAAACAACCTTTCTTCATGGTGATTTGGATGAAGAAATATATATGGCTCAGCCATAGGGTTTTGAGGTCAAAGGTAAGGAGAACTTAGTGTGCAAATTGAATAAAAGTTTATATGGCTTGAAGCAAGCACCTCGGCAATGGTATCTGAAATTTGACAGTTTTATGCATGAGCATGGATATAATAGGTGTCATTCATATTATTGGATTTATTTTAAGAGGTTGGATGATGATAGCTACATTATTTTATGTTTATATGTTGATGATATGCTTGTAGCTGGGTCTAACATGGATCATATTAAGGGGCTGAAACGCCAATTAGCACATGCATTTGCTATGAAGGATTTGGGGGTAGCAAAACAAATCCTTGGTATGAAGATTTTTAGAGATAGGAAGACCAGAACATTGACGCTATCTCAAGCTAATTATGTTGAGAAGGTGTTGCAACATTTCTCTATGGAGAATGCTAAAGCTGTCAGCACACCTTTACCTGGTCATTTGAAATTGACTAAGGAGATGTGTCTCAAGACACAGGAAGAGGAGGATAAGATGTCCAAGGTACCCTATGCTTCAGCTGTAGGAAGTTTGATGTATGCTATGGTATGCACTAGGCCAGATATTGCACATGCAGTGGGAGTCATTAGCAGGTATATGAGTCATCCAGGATTTGAGCATTGGAATGCTGTCAAGTGGATTTTCAGATATTTGAGAGGAACATCCAATAAGTGTTTACACTTTGGGGGCTCTACTACTAATTTACAGGGCTATGTTGACTTAGATTTGGCTGGGGATATTGATACCAGGCGGAGTACTACAGGTTATGTCTTTATTGTTGGTGGGGTAGCCGTGAGCTAGGTTTCTACGTTACAGAAGATTAATGCTCTCTCCACTATAGAGGCAGAGTATGTTGCTGCTACTGAGGTAGCCAAAGAGATGATATGGCTTCAGTTCTTCTTGGAAGAATTGGGACATCCTCAAAAGGATAATTATTTGTTCACAGATAGTCAGAGTGTCATTCATCTTGCTAAGAATTCAGCTCTGCATTCTAAGACCAAACACATATAGTTGCGGTACCATTTCATTTGGTCAATTTTGGAGGATGGACAGTTAAAGCTGGAGAAGATACATACCAATGACAATCCAGCAGATATGTTGACAAAGGTTGTAACAAGGGAGAAGCTGAACTCCTCTTCAGCTTCGGTTGGTCTTTTAGACTGAACATGAATAAAAGAACAATAGAGTCCAGGATGGTTTGATCTAGTAGGAGCCCCATGTGGTAGTGGTATTGCTACAGGATCAATCTCCAAGTGGGAGATTTTTGTTTAGTGTGGAGCCTAATTAGTCCCCAAGTGGGAGATTGTTAGATTGTGGTGACTGATCAGGAAAGAACTGTACATACTTCATAAAATTTTTGGGCAGTAGCCGACATGGTAGCCGACATATTATGGCCAACATATGGCCGACATGTTATAACCCTAAAGTGGTTTAATACTTGTATAGAAGGGCTTAGGGTTGGGTATTTTTTCATAATGTTGTGATACGAAATTGGTTCTTGCAGTAGTATTGAGCTGTAAGGGATTACGAATTGTAATCAGGTTGTAATTACTGGATTGTAATAAGATTGAATTTACTGTTTGATGGACATAGCCCAGGGATTGGGTGAACCACGTTAAATCTTGGTGCCTTGTGTTCATTTTCTATGTGTTTTATTATTTTCTGTTATTGGTTATATTTGCATGTAGTTTTTATTTCTGTCTGTGGTTTATCCTAACAGGATACAATTTTGCAATTTTGTTCATTGTTTCTACTGAACAAAATGATTTTTGTCTAATATTGAAAACATTTAGAGTGAAAGAGATTGCTTTCAACTTTAGACCTTTTCAACACCTTGCATTATTGATCTATTGCTTTGAGCTTAAGGGCTTCATTCAGTTGGGTTTGAGTCTTTTTGTGGCTGGAATACTTATAGATCTATAAGCAATTTATAATTGCTCCTATTGGTGTTGTTGGTACAAATTTTTCCTATCATTTTTCAACTAGAGTTGTTGTCACATTAACTTTCAAACTAGCTTTGATGGATTCTAGTAACAATAAATTTCAAAGCAGTTTTATTGTTCTTGGTAACTAGTTTAGACTCTTTTTGGAGCTTGTGGTTTTAAGTAAAAAATTATGTTGACATCAAAAATTATTTCTTTTCGTAGAAATTAGTAATCATAATTTTAATGTATATGGTGTTGGCAGCTGAATCTATTGATTAAGATGTTAAAGAGAAATTGGTGATGATGTTGGTCAATTCTTGATTTAACTTTTGATGTTACACTATGCATAGTATTTATAGTTTTGTATTTCTCTCTTTGTATTCTTCATCTTGTTATAAAATTCAAAGGAAAATGGTGTACTATCAATTCAACTTATATTGGATGACATTAATGTCAAATTGATTTATAAATGGAATTTTTTAAATCTTTTTTAAATTATAATTGAAAATAGTGTGGATGCCTGCATATGAGAGCTATGGTGTATGTACCTCAAGTCTTGCATCAATTTTCAAACCATGTGTGGATTGCATGTCTCAATTGGTATCATTCCTCCTTGTTACTCTTTTCATTTCATTAGGACTTCACATGCATGTTGGGGGGATTTTAGTCCAGAAACTGTTGGTAATGAATTGGAGTTTAATATGAACAAAAAGATTCAGTTTAATACACACTACCAAGGCATCCCCTAAAATTGTCATTCCAAAATCACTAAGGACCAGAAAAATCTTCCACTTATCAACAAATTTGGGTACACACAATCAATTCATTATCTTTCCTTTCTTTTTCCAAAGAACAAATCAAGCAAAACAAAACAAGAAAAACTAAAATGGCACAAAACCAAAAGAGTTTTCCAATCCTTGGTAGGAACTTGGCTTCCCTACAACTCTTTTTCAATATGCTTTTGCATTAAGATGGAGTCCACGTGCAAAGAAGACAATGATTTGGATACATTTCATCATTTTCCCATTTAGTTTCTCTCTTCAGAAAAGATAAGCATTGGTGGATTATTATGAATGCCAAGATCATGGAAAGTACTTGTGAGTTTTTGAAAGAGGTGCTTTGCAAGGGAGCACACACAACAATGGGTTTGAATCTAATGAGTCTTAACAAATTTCTAACGAAGTGGGAACTTTAAATGTTATATGATGAACTATTTTTTCGAGGACTTTCTTCAACATCAGAAAGGCATTGTGGAGTAGTCCATAGAGAAAATACCTTTATATGGCTTTTATTCTTAATAGATGTGAGCATCAAATGAGTAGAAAACTTTTTGAATTTACTCTAAGACTTCTTTTTGATGCATCAGCTTCCAGGAACTTCATAACTTTTGACTTGGATATGGGTTTTGGCTGAAACTTGATAGGCAGCCGCGTGAGGATGAGTTATTTGGATTGACAGTGAGCTCAGCTTGATAGGTGGCCATTTTGACATTTTTCTGGGAGCCTAAAATTTTGTCTTGACCTCCAAAATTGAGTTTTTGTGTTTTTCCCAATTTTTTAATAAGTTAATTTTTCAATAAATCTGAAATCATACGCTTGATTTTATAGATTAGTCAGAAATTCATCTTGCCTTCATTAGTGGCTTTTCTTGGGAAAAATCGAGATTCATTGGATGGAATTTGGAAATTACCAAAAATGAATTTTTTTTTTTTTCTAAAAATCTCCCAAATATGGGAATTTTCAAAATTGTAATAAGTAGGCATTTTCTTTCATTGTAAGGTAGAATAGAGTTGGAGAAGTTGAATGATGAATCTAGTGTTTTAAAAATCTATGTTGTGTTATTATTTTCTAATTATTATTTTGAAAGGGGCTTGGGCTACATCACTATTGCTCTCATTTCTTAGTTTTAATAAATATTTTTTTTGTTTGGATGTTGAAAAAATGATAACTATTCAATGTATGATTGTCCTATAGGTTCCCCTATCAAATTTTAGTTGCTACAACACTTGTGTTTGACAGGAGATGCTTTTGGCCACTTCTCAGCCTGAAATCTTAGATTAAATATCAAGAAATATTATAAAACTAGAAGAAATCAAAGAATCTTGCACCCCTTTTGACTCCAAAATGAAATTGAATCTCCCATATGAAGGCATTTCAATCACTTGATCCACTAAGGATGAGTTCAACATTGGTTTTTTATTAAGGAATATAGGATTTAATAGGGCCCTGAAACCCATACAATTTAAAATTTAGACATAAAGAGTATGCTTATAGTTGCTACAAAAACTGAAAGGAAACAAAAGAAACATCTCCCCACATAAAAAGACAAGAACTAGTAAAAAGTTAGGGAGAGAAGACAAAAATCTAGGTCATCCAAGAAAAGCTAGGGCACTTAGGAGATCTCTCTTAGCATCTCTGTTGCATTGATTTCGAGCTTCGACAGCCTACTCGCCACCTCCTTCATGTTTGAGTGCTCCTGGTCAAGATCTAGGGTTTCCTTCTTCCTCATGTTGGATATTATGTACTTCCTTGAGCTGTCATGAGGGGTCTTTTCCATGGCACTTTTGGGGTTCAGGTCCTCTTCCTTACTAGTTCTTTGCTCCTCCATTTTATTGATGATAATCTTGGTATTCTCATTGGCTTCTTTTAGAATATTGTAGCTTTGTTCTACAATGATCTTCTTGGAGCTCTCCATTATTTGAACCCTATTTTTGACCTCCTCCACTCTATCATCCTTTCTCTTTTCTTCCTTTGATATCTTATTCTTCAAGTTGTAGTTCTCTCTTTCAAGGCTACACATCCTGTACTTGAGGTCTTGGATTTCATGGAAAATCCATTTGGTCGTGCAGAAGCTGTCGACGACATTATTCTTACCATTGTTGATATGTCCATATTCAGGTGCTCCTTAGCTGAATCACTTAAAATGACCAAGTTTGGGTCAATTAATTCCTCCATTTTTATTTTACCTTCATCATGCTCTTTGACTTGTGTTCTTGTTACTTCTCTATCAATCCCCATCTTGGTAGAGGTTGTGTCAAAGTTTCTCCACACCACATTTCTGTCTCTACCCATGATCGAGCATCTGTATCGACTGGTTCTAAATTCCTCAAAGCCTTGGTCATGGTCATCCCTCTTGCCTTCTTTGAGATCACCTTCCTCCCCTTCCACCTCAACTCCCTGTTTCTCCTTCTTAGCCTCAAGATGTTTCCTTTTTTGGCCCCTGGATATATTGATAGAGTCCTCTTTGCTTTTCAGAATTTTGATGGTGATGGTTTTCTTCCCCATTTTTCTCTCCAAACCCTCCCCTTACCTAAACTCCTCCTCACCTTTCGGACTATCCTCCCTCATTTCCATGCCTTTTAGGCCCTTTCATTATTGTCCCTATTAGAGGAGGAATCAATGGTGTGCTTGAGATGAGGGATAGTTTTCCTTTTATTTTCCAGTTTGATGGTTTGTTTCCTAGAGCCATTTTGTGGAGAATCATCCTTCTCCAAATTAGTGTGCATATCAAGGCTATCTTCGGTATCTAAAGGCAAATATTTCTCTTCTAAATCTCAATAGTCCACTCTACCTTTCTTTCCCTCCTGCTTTAACTTAGCTTATTTCCCCATTGTCCTAGCTTTAAAGAACTCATAAATTAAAAGTAACAACCCCTCGTGGAGCATCAGATTCCTAGTATGCTTCTCCTAATATTCATTGATATTTTCATTCATATTAGAGTAAAGATACAAGGGAATATGATTGAGTATCATGAAATGGTAGGTGCATAACTGATCAAATCTAGTGTCCAGGGTAATGTATTTGATGATAACCCATAAAAAAAATCTCCATAGTGGCTTAATGGAGCTCGGGAGACAATGGGTTCCTTTCTTTACAAGCACTTTTTTCTTCTCTTGATCCTTAGTGAATTCCACCACCTCTTGCCCCAAGATTCTCTAGTCTCTATAGAATTTATTTCCCAGGATGGGAATGCCAATGACTATGGAGATGACATCCTTAGTAACCATGAACTCCACCCCATCAATTTTTACAATGCTCTCATTCCATCTTTTAACTGTAGCCTTGGTAATCGATTGTTTCCAGCCATGGAGCTTATCAATGAAGGCTATAATTTCCCATTTTTTAGTATCTCCCAAACCTTGGACTGCCTACTCCATTTCTGGGCTTTTTCATCTAGTTCCTGCCTGTGCCTTTCCCCAACCATGTTTTCCTCAATGCAAGCTAGAAAACTAGTTTCAAATCCCTTCAATTCCAAAGGAAAAGAGGCTCTTCTCATTTTCTTAAGCCAATTTTTTGCCTTATGAACAAACTGTCTGAAATCTATCATAGAATTAAGAAGATAGATATATTTGATGTGAGAAGTATGATTGAAATTATACTTCCACATCACATTTCTACACATTCCCCATAAAGCACTATCATAATAAATTTACACATCACATTTTTTACCACTCCCCGTATTGTTTTAGCAATCATAATGAATTTTTAATTATACCCAATCTTCTCAAGATCCTTTCTTGTTCAATCATATCATTAATATCTGAGGGGAAGTTATTACCTTCTGTCCACTTAGCCATTTCATTATACTTGACAGCCCAATTTTCCAAGCTATGTGCCACTTGGTTGGCCTCCCAGTACTCATGTACCACATAGATTTCTTTGAAAGTCATGAGAAGAAGAATACATTCCTCTATAATATTCTCTTTAGTCTAGGTAGGTTTTTTCTTCTCATTTAGGTAGTCAATAATATTTTTAAAATCACCTTCCAGCCAAAGTTCTCTCACACCCACATCTTTAGCTAGCTTTATGGTATAGTGAGCTACTATAGCCTATGCATAGTGATTGGTTTGTGTTCCAAGGGGAGCAGCAACCACATCCATACCTCTGCCAAAATTATTTCTAATAATTCCTCCTACATTAGCCTTTCCTAGGTTACCTTTGGCCACCTTGTCAAAATTAGCCTAATACCAACCCTCAAGTGGCATTGACCATCTACACCCATCCCTCTTGCTTTTATCTCTTTCATTAGTGCTAAAAGAGGGGATAGGACCTTTGATATTAGATTAGTTTTCTAAGAAAGCATTAAAACATTTATGGAAAACAACCTCAGCCTTAGTTTCCTTATCCCTGAATATTCTATTATTTCGCTCTTTCCAAACCCCCTAGCAGACATGGGGTAAGGTCCAATTCCACAAAACCCTGTTGTCACTCCCAAGCCTTCCTTGGTTCCACTACTCAAAGAAATCCAAAATGTTGGAAGGAAAACACCAAGACATACTTGAAAAAAGATAGGAAAAGAGACCAGATATTGTTAATGAAAGGGCAGTGGATAAAAAGGTGATCAACACTCTTGAATTTATTTTTACATAAAATGCATCTATTTGGCATCATATTTCCCCTCTTAGTAAGGTTATCCACTATTAGGGTGTAGCTTTGGAGAATAATTCAAAAGAAAATATTAACTTTCAGGATGAGCCCCAAGAACTAGGCTTTGGCCCACATAGGGCTAGGGCCAAAAAATTTCATATTCTCATAAGCTAGAGGCCACAGTATAAATGCTGTTGTTAGTCTTCCACTAGATTATGGAGTCTTTGTTGAGAGATAAGGGGATATGTCTAATCAGATCCATAAGTGACTTGAGATCTTGGGACATCTCAGCCAAGTCAATCCACTCATTTTGGTCCCTATAGTCACTCACTTTGTTCCCAAATCTATCAATACAAGCATTAGCCCATTTTTTAAAAGGTTCAATGTCCCAAAGAGGGCCAACACTTAGCTAGTCATCCTACTAGAAGTTAACATCTTGTACATTGCCTAGTTTCCATTTAGCTTTGTCAAAAGCTAAGCTCTTCATCCTTAGCATGCCATTCCAAGTAAAAGAGCCTCTAGGGTTAGGGTCTTTGTTTATAAACTATTTGAGATTGTGGTTTGCCATATAATTCAGCTCTAGAATATCTCTCCATTTCCCCTTGGTTTTGAAAATTCTCCAGATTTTTTTCTCTTGGAGAGGAAAATTAACCTATTTCAGCTGTCTAATCCCTAGACTCCCTTTAGTCTTGGATCTATAGATGTTCTCTTGAGCCAATAGAGCATACTTTTTATTCTCATCGGTTCCTAACCACATGAAATTCCTCTAAATAGCTTCCAAATGCTCAGCCACCTTGGAAGGGATAGAGAAGAGGCTAAGAGCATAAGTAGGAAGGTTTTGAAAGGTGGACTTGATCAACAACACTTTGCCAATCTGGCTAAGAGTAACACCTTTCTAGCCTGCTAATTTTCTATTAAACTTGTCAATAAGATTGTCCCAAAACCAAATAGGCAATTTAGTCCCCAAAGGGAGGCCTAAGTAAGTGGAGGCAAGAGTCCCAATATTGCATCCCAAAATGTGAGCAATTTTCCTTTGTCTATCTGAAGGGGTGTTGAAGAAGAACACCAAACTAATATCCCAGTTGATGAGTTGTCCAAAGGCCTTAGTATAGGTATTGAGAATGCATTTGATGCTCCTAGCTTCTCTAACTGAGGCCTCATCCCCCAAAATTGTATCATCCACAAATTGTATCATTCTCAATTTGGAATTGAACCTAAAATCTTCAAGCACCCTGTCCAAAAACCCCTAATCCACCCTATCATAAGCCTTAGACAGATCAAGTTTAAACAAAAAGCCCTCTTTTTTACCAACTTCAAGGGAGTGAATAACTTCATGAACCTCAATGATGGAGTCTAGAATTTGCCTGCCTAACACAAATCCTGATTATTGAGGCACAATAATCTCTAGAAGTAATTTAATAACTCTGTTGGTTAAAAATTTTGCAAAAATCTTATAGAAAGAGTTGCAGAGGCTAATAGGCCTTAAAGAGTCAAAAGAATCAGCCCCAGTGACTTTAGAGATCAATACCAAAAAAGTTGCATTAATTTCTTTTAGAAAATTTCTAGCACCAAAGAATTCCTGAATAGCTTTGACCAGGTCAAATTATAATTTCCCAGTACATTTGGAAGAAAATAGTAGGGAACCCATTAGGGCTAGGTGCCTTTTTAGCTGGTAAATTAAAAACTGCCTCTTTAATTTCTTCTAGCTTGGGAATAACCAATAAAGCCCTATTTTGAGCCTCATTGATAACAGAAGGGATGGTGTCAATGATAATATTTTGGTCCTCTTCAACCAAGTTAAGATATTTAGTAAGGATTGAGGAAAAATACTTGATGGCGTCCTCAAAAATTGCATTATCTTCCCTGATCATGTCATCTCCCTTTTTAATCTCACTAATTTTGTTGGCTGCCCTATGTTTCATAGTGGAAAGGTGGAAGTATCTCAAGTATTTATCCCCTTCCTTGAGCTACATCGACCTAGACCGTTGTCTCCAAAAAATTTCCTCCTTTCCAACAATATTGTGAAGGTCAACAAGGATTTCCTTCTCAGTGTTGATCTTAATTTCATCATAACCCCATGTTTGGATCTCTTCCTATACCTCTGCAAGATTTTCCACTATCCTTTCTTTGGTATGGAAAATATTACCAAAGTCCCTTTTCTTCCATTTTCTAATTTTAGACTTAATGAATCTAAGTTTTTTAGCAACCTTGTACATAGCTATGCCAACAACCTCTATCCTCCACCGCCCCTTGATTTTTTCAAAGAGGCCAAGGTGCGCTAACCACATCTTCTCAAATCTAAAAGGGAAAGCCTTCTTTCTACTAACTCTATCAATAGTAAGAGAGATAGGGGAGTGGTTTGAATTGAGATGAACTAGAGACGAGAGCTTGTACTGAAATTGACACATCCAATCCATAGTTAAAAGGGCTCTATCAAGCCTTACCTAAATACAATTTGGACCAATTCTCTTGTTAGACTAGGTGAAATTGCATCCACCAAGTTCCACAATCACTAGGGCTAAATCCCTAATCAAGTCAGCCAAATGTTGTCTGCTATCCACATTAGGCAGCAGACCTCCTAACTTCTCAATAGCCAAGAGGGGGATATTGAAATATCCCATAATAATTCCCTTAGGTTTCCCAATCTGAGAAACTAAATCCAAAATTTTATTCCAAAAAAATCATCTTTTGCTCTTAGTATTGGGGGCATAAATTTTTAGAAGAAACCATCTATCTAAAGTCTTAGGGTCAAAAAAGTTCATTAGTAATATATTATCTTCATCAAAGATTATATTGGCATCTAAGGAATCCTTCCCTATTGTTAGCAAACCACCAAAAGCCCCATCCGAGTTAGTGGCCGAGTTCCTCAAACCTTTACCAAAGGAAATCTTTTCAACTTTTTCCTTATTCATTTTAGTTTCCTGAATTAAAAAAAGATTTGTCCTATGATCCCTAATCATATTACTAATAATTTCCTATTTGTGGATTCCATTGAGTCCATGGATGTTCTAGGAAATGATCTTCATATTTTAATTTTGTGGCATGCTTCCTAGATGGTCTTTTGAGTGCCATCTAGAATATTCCTCCTTGCTTCTTCCTTTTTTATTTTCTTCATGCTCTTCCTGCCTCGGGTGCTAAATGTACCTCTAGTATCAACTTTGGCATTGATCCTCATTGCTATAGGTGAGACCAGTGAAGGATCCTTGTTGTTTTTATTTTTCTTATTGGTAACTTGAGACCAAGGGTTCTCGTTAGAGTCCTTACAGTTTTCAAAGAGGGCTTCCAAATGAGATAAGTACTCAGGAGAAGTGGTTGAGACCTTATCAATGAATCTATTGACCATCGAGGGGGAGATCCCTTTGTTGGTTTTCTAAGAGGGTTGCTTCAACCCCTCCAAAAGAATCCCATCCTAAGAGTCAAGATCATAGGATGGATCGGTCTCCACCACTGTGGATTCCATAGAAATCTAATCTTCTGTAATACTAGCCACATCCTTTCCTCCTTTTCCTTCCCCAAATAATTTTGGGATTGGCACATTGTTAGTAATCTCATTTCCTTCATTTTCATCCACAATGCTATTAGGAATTGGCTCAAGGTCTATCAAAACCTTTTTATTTTCCACCAAAGGGGCATTATGCTGTAATATCTTTGTAGATTTAGTATTTCTTGCCTTTTCATTTCCAGCCAATGTGTTATGTTCCCCAGGGGGAGGCACCTTGTCCTCTCCCCCCTGGACCTTTACCTATGAAGTCTTTTCCTTTTACACCTTTTTGGGTGCGTCTCTTATGATCTTGTGGTTTTCATAATGTTTCCCCTATTTTAGTTTGGCTTTTTGGGCAGGCTTTTCCTTGTCTTTGATAATTGGGCAAGCCTTCTCTTTATGTCTAGTCATTTTGCAATGGAAGAAGGCAAAAGGAACATTCTCATAGTCAATCTACTACACTTGTTTACCCAGAAGAGACTAAAAATCAATCACCTGAGGCATATCATATCCTTCAACCACACCCATGCATATTCTAGCATATGTGAGTCTCTTCTCGACTATAGTGATAGGATCAATGGAAAACAATTACCCAAAAGAGTTGGCAATGCCAACTAGAACATCTTCATGCTAGTATTCTAAGGGAAGTTATGGAAGCCTAATCCATATCGAGGCTTGGGTAAGAAAATCATTATTCAGATCAAGGTTGGAAGTCCACTTTTGAAGGAAAAAAGTAGATTTACCCATTGTCTAGTTCCCTGCATAGAGAATCCTAGAGTAATCGTCTAGACAGGTGAACTCAAAAGACATGAATCATTTTGCCACAGTCGTTACTTCAACATGCCCTTTTAACTCCCATTTTTTTCTAGCAAAGATCCTAACTAGATCTATATTAGGTCAAGGGCCAACAAATTTTCCCACTAAGTTAGCCACCATACCCAATATGTTATGGTCAATGATTTCAGAGGGAACCTCTAAGGAAAAACCCCCCTTTTCCTTGTCAGATTTATCAATGATCTTAGGAAAAGATGACTTACTTGTGGGTTTAACACCAAAAAGGTTATTCCATCTCCACAAAGCTCTAGGGGCCCCTCCTCCCGATGACTGATATGCTAGAACATGAGCAAGAAAATCTCATGGGTGTGGCTGCAAAGCACATGGGTCCCCATCATCTACAGCCTTGCCCTTTCTATCATCCTTGTCCTTCTCGATTCCTCTAGACTAGAATCCATGTTCCACTTTAGAATTGTTCCCACTTGAACCTCAATTCAAACTTCCCACATATTCCTACTCCACTCTCCATCATACTCTTCTTCACATGGAAATATCTAAGATATTGAGTTCAACATTGGTTGAAAGAACCCTGAATCAATAAAAAGAATTGAAAAGTAATCAAACCAAAATCAAGAATGTAGTAATAGGTAGCATCATTAAATTGCATACAATTATTATTGGCATAGGACTATATCCCTAATGAGATTTCTCTCCACCATTAGTACATGCTTTGGGTGTGAGGAAAAATATATTTGGTGTTAGAGTTTAGTCCCTCAAGCCATTTAACCCTTCATCCATGTAGGCTTGGATTATTAAAATGGTATGTAGTGGGCACAAGTCCCACATGATAAATGGTCGTAACCTACTCCATTGGGTGGGGGGTGTTGGAATAGCAACTTTATCCCCAATGACATCCCTCACCACCATCAGTATGTAGTTTTGGTGTGATGGAAAAATCTACATGGTGTTTTTCTCTAATACCATGTAAAATTCTGTGCTCTATTAGCATATAGAATTTTAACTAACTTTCAAACATTAGATCTAGCTAGAAAGGAAAGAACAAAGATGAAGGGAAAAAAGGAAAAATTAGAACAAGAATAAGAATAATAAACTCTTTCTTATTGATTTATGTATGAATAGAATTACAATATATAGACTTCCTCAAAGAAAAAAGTGGAGGGAAAATGGAATAAAACTGGAAAAATAGAAATATTTCTTAGTTATCTTATATACTAAGAAACTAAAAGTTTATCCATAAATCAAGGATTAAAAAAAATTGTAAAAAGCAACTATCCTTGAAGGTTTCAAATAAGAAAAAAAAATTTCTAGTTTTATTGCACTAACACCCCACCCCCGTAAGCATAACTAAGGAGATACAAACATAAAGAAGAAAAAGAGGAAAGAGAGAAAATCTAGTAGGAATAAACCAACCCCCACCCCCCCCCCCCCCTCCACCCCAACCTACCCCCTCAAAATTTTTATTATAAAACCATCTTATGAGAAACAAGAAAATTGTTGTTGACCATTGAATGTAACTATCATAGTGCTTAATAAAAAACTTGTTTTGAAACCAAGATGAAAATCAATAATCTACATGAGTGTCCCCAACAACACTACTCAAACGATGAGCAGATGGAAAACAAGGAAAAATATATACATGTCAATCAAAGATACAAAAGACAATAATTTTCATAGAAGCCCCCGAAGAATGAATAGATGGAAAACAAAGGCAAAATATCTATCAATCAAGGATGTAGATGAAACTTGAATCTGTACGAGTGACCCTAATGACACTACTCAATCATGTAAGAACAAATTTCTTGTTGAAAATACAAGTGCCAATTGCCTAAAAAATAGATCAATTGTGGAACTAAGGAATCATCAACACAATAGTAGAAAACCCCTCCAAAATGATGGAATGAAAGGCATGACAAGTTCACTAAAATGGTGTGTCACTAAGAAGAAGATGAAGGCAAGACCCATGCAAAAAGAGCATGATCTTGGCATGTTAGTGATGAAAACATAATTTAGTTCAGCTTATGTTGTCATTACTATTCGATGAAAGTCTCTACATATGAGATGAAGGAGAATCTTTGGCTTCCATTTAAAATAGCAATATGGGATCAACTAGTAAAGGTTGAGAATTCAGTTACTTAAAAGCTCTCAATTTCTATAGTACCTATAACAATAAAAATATTCTCCTTTCTAGCTTCCATGAACTCTCATACCGTGTAGATTTTTCCATCACACCAAAAGCGTGTATTGGTGGTAGAGAGGAATCCCATTGGAAATATAGTGGCTATGCCAACAATTACATTCAACTCTGAAACCACCTCCAAAAAGATATTTATTTTTATTTTTATCAAGGCTTAAGTTTTGGGATGATTTGATGGACATAGAAGATGTGCATTCATAAATGAAGCACATGATTTATTTAATGGAATACACAAAATAAATGAGTTAACTATCAAACATGCACAAATTGATTTGTTGAAAAGGCTTTAGAAAATTTCATGCACGTGCAATCAACATGTAAAACTAGATTCTGTATTCCTGGCCAAGTATCCTCTCCGCTTATATCAAAATAGGAGTTGTGAAATGGTTTAAATAGACCTAGATTAAAGAAAAAAAAAAGTTCTTTGGAAATAGTGATCAAGGGCTCTTGTCTATGCATGTGCGATTGGAAAGATATACATAGAGATGGATCTATTTATGATTAGAGAAACTTTATGTCAATTCAAACATTACAAGCTATATTAGTCTCTACACAATTTTAATTTTAAATATCTGTCATAGATATGTCCCAGGCATGTGAAGGGGCATGCGTGTCAAAGATCCAAGCTAAGTACCATTGGAAAATTACACAACACTCAGCATCATCCAACAAGCTTGCAGACATGTAGCTTACAAAGCATGACAATACATTGTATAATAGTATAGATATTTATTATTTATAAAAGCAAGAAAAATGAAATCTTTTTTGTTTTTTTATGACAAAGACAAATGAAATCTTAAAATCCTAAAAATTTAGCTTTTGTTGGTAGGTGGGTTGGAATGCAATGTGTGGCATCTTGCATGTTATTTCACCTGCCTCTGTGATAGTTTAGCCATAAGAGAAAACACCTAGTTTGCATGCAATAATCATTCCATGTCTTGGCCAGGATCATAACAATCCAATAATCGATCTTGTATAGGTGTTGGCCATTCAACAATTTTTCAAAGCTCCATTTCAAGGAGAAACTAGTTGCTTAATGAAGAGTATATTTCCTACCAAGTTGTTTCTCAAAGCTCCAATATTCTTTTAAAAATGGGTTTAACAACATTCTTTACTCTGTCTTCTTTATTTGCTCACAAGTGAAATTTTGATCTATTTAAATTTGATAATGCCTTCTCACTTAAGAGAATGTGTCAATCATATTCATTGTTGGTCTTCATTTCTTATAGTGGACTAACTAGCTTGTAAAACCTTAAAGAGTGGTTCTTTTCATTAGGATGGTGGAAGCATTAGCAGATTTTCCTAACTCTTTTCATTTTGTAGCTATTGTTAAACAAATAACCACATATAATTTCTTGATTGTGTATTGTTGAAGGCTGACAAAATAGTAATAGTAAAGCATTTTGACTCACCTAAAAAGAAAGTTGATGCATTGTGAGAGGTTGCTTTTGAATACTATGACTTAAAGAACTTGGAAATTGAAGTTTCTTCAGCCTTGTGACGTGGCTTTAAACAAATGTTAATCTTACATATTTCTAATTTTTTAGTTTATTCTAGAGACAATGCAAATTAACTAGAGTGGCCTAGACAATGCAAATTAATTAGAGTGGCCTATTACGAATAACTTCTTAATTGGAGTATACTTTTTAAATTTAAAAAAAATTATTTTCTTCAAAATTTAATTGTCTTTATTAAATATATTGTCTTTATTGAGTAATATTTAATAAACAATAATAATTAATTAAAATACATAATAATCAATGTTGACTTTGGCCTCTTACCAATCAAAAACAAAAAATATTTCTTCAATACAAATTTTAATTAAGAAAATTTTTCCAAAATATTTATTTTAGATAATGTTTTAACATTATTGCTATATACATCTTTAACATTTTAGATAAAGTAATAAAGGCATTATGAAATGAATAAAATAGTATGGTATGATATTGACAATAATGACAAATTCTTAAGAAGTTTATAATGAATTTTTTTTAATTTAAATGTGGATGAATTTAGATTATGTAATGAATAATTGGAAAAACTATTGTTATCTACTATATTGTATATATTTCTTTATACAATATAGATAAGGGAAAATAATATGAATGTAATCCATTCACACAAAATCATGAATTAACTTTAAACTTAAATTAAAATAAAAACATCTCCCAGATAATAAATTGATGTACCTTTACATCAATAATTTGGACAATATGTTGATCTCTAATGATTTAATTATTTTTAACTTTTCAATATTAGATTTATTTTTCAATTGATTTATGATATTTCTAATTTAAACATTGATATTTTTATTTAATGTATATTAATTCTAAGTATTTATGAAATATTTAATTTATAATAATTTGAATTTATTTGTTTATATAAAATAAAGATACTTTATGGTTAATACAAGTATACTTTTCAACATATTTCTATGATAACCTTCATAAGGCATTTTATCATTAGCCAGAGGCTCTTTAGTCACATAAGAGATCCCTCAAATCATGCAAACAATTTTCAATGTAATTTTTTATTTTTTTAAAAAATTAAATACAATTTTTAGGTAAATTTTTTTATTTTAAAAAAATTAATTGTGAATGAAATAAACTATTATATTTGGATAATATGATGAAGTTAAAATGACATTATAGAATCTTGGGAAGGCAATGTATAGATTTACATGGAGAGGTGGAAAGTTTTGAGGAAAAAACTAGAGAAGAAAACTAACAATGATCATAATCACTAGGTTCCTTTGTTTTCTTGCCAATATTTCTTTTTATAAAGCTCTATTAATCACATTGTTACATGGTTGTGTTTGACTAAAATTTGTTCTAGAACATATTTAGATAGATTTTGTATATGGTTCTAAATTGTAGGTTTATGTGTTAAAATTTGAGATATGTTACAATAATATTAAGGCTAGGAATGTCAAAGGCATAAATGCCTCTAACAAGAGAGCTAGGATTCACTAGTTTTTACAATCCACAAAAGCCGATATTGTGGTGCTACAAGAGACTAAATTATCACAAGATACATTTCATAAAACTATAGCCAAATGGCCAAGGTGGTCTTGAGTTCATTACCCTAGTTTTGGTGCTTCTGGTGGTCTTGCTATCCTATGGAATCCATTAACAATTCAGGGACACCTTATTCAACAACAAGAAAATTGGAAAATGTTGCAGGTGTTAGATTTTGATGTTTCTTTTACCTTGATTAATGTTTATGGTCCTACCTCTACTCAAGACAAGTTGAAAACTTGGGACCAATTAGCAATGTTAATTCAATTTCAAAACTCTCACCAAGTTATTCTTGGGGGTGATTTTAATGCGATCTTGAATCAAAATAAGAAAATTGGTGGTATTTTCCCATGCATTAAAACCATTTAGGATTTTTCTCAACTTGTTGAGAACAATGATTTAATGGATATTCGACCTTCTAATGGAAAGTTTACATGGACAAACATGAGATCTAGTTTTGTGCAAATTGCAGTCAAATTGGACAGATTCCTTCTTTCTCATGGATGGAAATTATATAATTTTTGTTTCACTCAGAGATATTTTCTTCACCAGATTCTGACCACTTTCCAATTTCCATAAGTATTGATCAATCTGCATCTTTAGATCACAATCAACATAAGTCATCATTTAAATTTGAAAGTATGTGGTTGTGCCATCCACATTTTCTTCCACTTTTAAAACAATGGTGGATCAGTGCTCCTTTTGTTTTGGGATCTAAAATGCATCAATTTTCTAGCAAATTAAAGCATGTTAAAGAGAAGATCAAAATTTGGAACCAACAAATTTTTAAGAATGTTCTCAAATAGAAAGAGGTTGTTAAGTTGTAATTGGAGGAAATTCATTGCTCCATTATATAGAATGGGATGGATAATGACACTTACGTTAAGAAAAAAGAGCTCTAGCATGAATGGGAGGAATTGTGTAATAGGGAGGAAGAATATTGGAGAAAAAAGTCTAGGAAAGGTTGGTTACAACAAGGAGACAAAAAAAAAACAAAAAAATCATGCTTTTTCCCAGGAAAAATGGACAGATAAATCAATTTTTCAAATTATGGAGTCAAAATCGGGCAATATTTTAACTAATGCTCAACAAATTAGAGATGAAGGTGTCAAGTTCTTTCAGAATCTTCTTGCACTAGTAGATCACCCATTTCCTTTGCCCTCAAAAATTGAGGAATTCATTCAACATATCCCTACAATTATTTCCCCTATGGAGAATACTAACCTCTTGGCCCTATTCACCATTCAAGAAATTTGAGAAGTAGCCTTCACATTCCCCCCAAACAAAGCTCCAGACCCAAATGGCTTCATGGCACTATTCTTTCTAAGTTGTTGGGATTTTATTGGTTGGGATCTTATAGTAGCCATTAAGCAATCCAAAAAGTTCAAATCTATGCTAAAGTACTTCAATTCTACAAATATTGCTATCGTCCCAAAAACCAAGGAGCCTAAAACTTTTGCAAACTTTTGCTCAATCTCATTTTGCAACTTGACATACAAAATCATTACTAAAGCTATTTATTTGCATTTTCAAAAAAAAATATACCATTCATAATTTCTCCTGAACAAGGTGGCTTTGTTCCTAGTAGAGAAACAATCGAGGGTGAAATGGTAGCTCATGAAGTTCTACACTCTATCAATAGTAATCAGTTCTCCAACTTTGTTATCAAGTTAGACATGCAAAAGGCATATGATAGAGTCTCTTGGCAATTTTTGTTTCAAGTTCTTCAAAAAATGAGTTTTGATAAACATTGGTGTAAGTGGATTAAAGCATGCATTTCAGGGGCCTGGTTCTCAGTTATTATTAATGGATCAGTGTTAGGCTTCTTCCCTTCCATGCAAGGTCTCTGACAAGGTGATCCTCTTTCACCAGCTTTATTTATCATCATGGTTGAAACCCTTAGCAGGACTATCAAGCACCGTCATTTATCTGACAAGTGGAAAGGAGCAAAAATTGAGGGTACATCAATCTCAATCATGCATTCTCTATTTTTTGGTGACACATTACTGTTTGGTACTTCACTAGTTTTAGAGGCTAAGTAGATAAAGAAAATTTTAACACAATATTCAAAAGTCTCAAGGTAGAAAATAAATCCTCAAAAGTCAAAAAAAATCTTATTTAACACAAACAAAGATATATTAGATAAGATAGTTCATATTTTGGGGTTTACTAAGGATTTTTTACCCTCCACCTACCTTGGGATTCCTTTTTTAATGGGATCCAACAAGAAAAAACTTTGGTTTGGCATCTACCAAAGAATTAAGAGCAAAATTACCTTTTGGAAAGTTAGATGGCTATCATTATTAGGTAGAATATTGCTTATGAAGTCGATTCTTTTTGCAATACCAAACTACTATATGGCTTTCATGCAAGCACCATCCTCTATCATTTCACAAATTCAAAGACTTATTAGGGGCTTTCTATGGTTTGGAAATCTAACAAATGAAAAGAAACTTCCACTTATTTCTCTCCAAGACATAGCACATATTCCTACTTTAGGTGGAACTAGAATTTATGATTTGACAACAAGGAATAAAGCATTTGGTGGTAAGCTAGCTTGGCACATGTATACTAAATCATAGTCAGTATGGTGTCAAATCATGCAACAAAAATACCTAGATAATAACGATCCACACAGAATATTCTCTATGTTGGACCCTCCTAAGGGATCTGTTATTTGGGACTTCATGATTGCATCTAGAGACATTTTTCTTAAGTACATCTCTTGGGAATTAAATTGTAGAGATAAGATCAACTTTTGGGGTGACCCTTGGAATGGACAACCTCCCCTAATTGTAATGCCAAATATACAAAAAATTGTATCAATCATAGAAGCTAAGTGGAGTAAGCTTGTTATTCACTTTATGGATGCAATATGCATTTTTTCTAGCAAAGTAATATGGAAAGATCCAAACCAACTCCCTCTAGATCCTCAATGTAAAAAATAGCTTTAATCTATCTTCTTAGAAAGAAAAGCTTTTGTGTCAAAGGTTAAGGATTGATTACTGTGGATTCTAGCTAAGAATGAAAATTATTCAATTAAGGAAGGATACAAATTTCTCAAGCAAGTTGAGTCAAAAAAATCCCCTTCTCTAGCCTTCATGTTCTACTAGAACAAGGTAATGTTACCAAAGGCTAGGTGCTTTGCATGGCTAGTAATTAAGCACAAAATTCTAACAAGTGATTGGTTGGTTAGGCTAAGTATTGCTACTCCTTTAAAATGTGTTTTATGTGAAGAAGATTTTGAGATAGTTGACCATCTTTTTGTAAGCTTCCATTTTTCATACCAATACTGGACATTTATCTTAAACAAATTAAACTACTCTACTCCACTACAAAATAACATCTGGGACATCTTTCAGGAATGGCTAGTTCTTTACCCTAATGCCCTTTTTGTAGGAACCTAGAAATGTGCAATTGCATTAATAATTTGGGCAATTTGGTGGGAAAGAAATAAGAGGATTTTTAGGAAAGAAGTCTCATCTATAGAGAGATTGTTCCAAACTATTGAAAAATCAATCTCAAAAGTTTCCAATGCAAGTGTGAATGGATGTAAATCTAATCCAATATCACTTCTTGGGATGGAAGTATCATTAAATAATGGAAATCTATATTCATAGCATTAAGATCTGGCACATCTTCAAAATTAAAAATACCTATAAATAGATCTAAAATTAAATGGCAACCCCCTATGCCTGGATTTTTCAAGCTCAACTTTGATGGAGCATCTAGAGGTAATCTAGCATAATCAAGTTTGGGAGCATGTATTAGAGATTACATTGGTAAAGTGTTGGCAATTACAATGACACCCTTACCTATAGGAACTAACAATATGGCTGAGGCTTAGTCATTGCTTTTAGGATTAATTCTTGTCAAGAAAGGGAATTTTCATCATGTGCAGATTGCAAGAGACTCTCAAGTTATAATCTTAGCTTGTGTCAAGAGACAATCGTCATCTTGGAAACTCAATTATGTGCTTCTGAAAATTTGGAATATAATTGATCAATTTTAGAAGGTTACTTTATCACACACATACAAAGAAGGAAATAGAATTTCCAATTATCTCTCTAACTTAGGTTGTAATGGGATTATAACTTTTACATTACAAACTTCAGCATTCATGGAGCATTACAAATACTTGCAGAAATTGATCTCTAATGAGTTTGTGGATTGCCAGTAGTAATTGGTCACTTCTCACATTTTTTTGAGTGGTGAATGCCTTATCATTTTTGAGCTCTATTATTTACTACTAAGTTTTAATTATTGTTGAGATCCAATACATGCCGAGATTCAGTAATTGTCAAGCTAGGCAGGGTAAAGCATTTGCCGAGTTACATGGGCATAGTGTATACCATGCAACCTCAAGTTTAGTGTTGAGCGAGTTCCTCAAGCCTCATCGAGTAACTTGGTTTAGTGACTACTGAGCATCAAGTGGTGGTTTGTTGACCAAGCTCTAGTCAAGTGTTTGTTGATTAAAGTAGGGTGATGCTTATGCCAAGCTACTAGGTCATAGCACTTACTGAGTGTTCTCAGGCCTACTACTGACTGAGTTGCCTAATCTTGCAGAGTGATTTAGGTCAATTAAAAATAAGTGTCAGTAGGGTACCAAGTGGTGGTATGGTGACCAAGTTTTTGATGGCATTGAGTTGTGTTGATGATCGAGGGGGCAAGGTTTCTCGAATGATTAATGGTCACTGAGCTATAATCAAATTGGCAATTTTAGTATGGGCTAGAATTTAGTATCAAACATTAATTATTGCCTTTATAAATTAGGCTCCCATGTGCAATATTATGGTAAAATCATGCTAAATCTTTCCTCATAGCTCAGTATCATGTTTGCTAACCTCACTTGAGTATGATTTTTGCTTCATTTTCGATGTGTGCTTCTTTGCACATGGCAAGATCAAATCAATATTTAAGCTAAAATTGATTATTAATAAAAATATAAAATCTCAAGCATTGATCAAGGCTAGCATTAATAGATGTCAATAAAAAATTTCAACACTCCAGTACATATAGCAGTGGAACATTTGTTCCTTCATCAATTTTTGGGGCATCAATTTTGTACTTTGTCCTTTACAGTTGCAATTGGTATCTGATTTAATGGCATTTTATTTATTACTCACATGAGCATAGGTTCTCTATATCCTTTGAGCATATGATGGGGGATTTATTTATATACAAAGAATGGATCTCTTTTCATGACTTCATCGTCTCAATTGTCTATGCTTGCCATCTCAACTGCTTCCTAGATGTCACTCCCATATGATACATGTGTGAAATGTGATTCTTGTCACTAGTTTCATCAAAGTATCGTCCCCAAAAACTTCACAATCAAGCTCCAACCAGCATTGGATGAAGATGTACTCTTTCATGCCTTAGATGATGTAGTCTTGGATATTATGCTCATTACGCATTCCTACAGCACTCACTGTGTGATTCAAACCATCATTGGGAAGGACTTCTTTTCTATATCCTTAAGACATGCATTATTTCCTTCAAATTTGGTTTCCATATTCCTATCTAATGCCATGGACCTTCTATATTCAATGTCAAGGTTGGAAATTATTTCTATCAAGGTGGTCCAACTGAAATTCTAGGCTAAAAATAAGTTGAAATGGGAAATGCAGAGTTATGATCTGTGGTGCAAATATGCCCTGGTAGGCAAACTATTTCCAAGAACCATACTCATGAAGAATCATGAGGCTATGATGACATTTGAGGTGCTACAAAAGTCCTTTGAAAAGCACAATCCATGGTTCTTGACTAAGACCTTACAAGTCACAACGTGAGCTCTAGGTTATCAGTTGATTAAGGAGGTGAAGAAAATAGGATTTGCATTGCTTGACATCTTGGGTCTACCAATTTTTGAAGCATGAGAAAAATCAGCCCACATGAAGACATCTTTGGCTCCCCCAACTCAGTTAGTTTGTGAACCAAGTGCTTGGTCGGCTCTGGTTCTCAGTGCTCCTAGCTTTGTCCACCCTATCTCGCAAGAAACTACTTGACCACTTCACTTGGATTACCCCAAAGCAACAATGTGGGGTGCACCTTCTTCCACTAGCACTTCATATGTTGTAACTGAAGGCTCGAGCTCGAGATGGGAGGTTGCTCCCCTACCATGTTTAGATTCTGGATGGGGCTTCTCTATACATCCTAGTTTGGCATCCACTTCTACTGAGGGTGCCTCCTACAAGGATATGGAAGAAAGATAGTACAAAGGCTTCCCTCTATTTTTTTAGGTTTATTTTTTTCTCAACTTTAGGCATGTTTTGTAAAATGTTGATAATCTTGGTTGAATTTGAGTTCTCCATGCTTGCTGTTTGATATGCATGAAAATGTAAAATTCAACAAATTTTGAATTTTGATAGTATTATTTTTGTTAATTGATATAATAAGATTGTAAATATTGATGTTAGTCACTTGTACATATTGCGACAATGTTGGGTTTTATTTTCTAGTTCTTTCCCAGTTGAGCTCTTGAACTAGTTTAAATTATTATTATTATTATTATTACATATATATATATATATATATAAAGGCTAATCATTGGTTTAATTTCATATTTTTACAAAATTGAAATTATTATGAATAGGAAAAAAATCCATTGAGCGATTTTCCTACACCATCTTGTTGCTCTTATCCATTCAATGTTCTCATGAAAAAGATATCAATATAGTTTAAAGAAAAAAAACAAGGTGATGATAAATTGTCATACATTTTTCATTGCAAGGCACATAAAATGCTTTTCCAGAGGACACCTCCAAAGAAAACCTTAAAAAAGAATATTCTCTATGGGCTCTCAAACAAAGGAAATATAATTGTAAAAATAATTTGAATGTAAATTGGGATCTAATTAATATTTGAATAAAAAGAACTTATTCCATGAATGTGATAGAAGAGTTTAAACCATGTATGCTATGATTTTCCACTCTTAGAAAAGATCCAGTTTTTAGCAGAATTTAACTGAAATTTGAAACAATTGTATGAGTCAATTAATTAACAAATAATTATTTTTTGTAACTCTATCAATTATTTGCCAATTAATCACATATGGACGAACACCTATCCAAGCTACCTAAAACTAACACTCCCTCTTACCAAGGAAGTTGTTCTACATGACACCCAACTTATCTTTGAAGAAGGTGAATTTTTCCTTCCCTAATGCCTTTGTGAGAATGTCCATTACCTGCTCCTCTATAGGTATGTATTGTAGTTGAACAACCCCCTATTGTACACAAAATTTGATGAAGTGATATCTAATGTCTATATGTTTAGACCTATCATGAAACACGAGATTATCAGACAACTTGATGCAACTCTAATTATCACAGTGTACCATAATAGTCTCAACCTTCTGACTAAACAAGGCTACTAACAACTTCTGAAGCTATAGAGCTTCACATGTTACCATGCTAGCTACTATGTATTATGCTTCTACTAAACTCAGAGCAATAGACTTTTGCTTCCTATTGAACCAAGATACAACTCCTAATCCCAAACTAAAACAACACCTGAAGTGCTCCTTTTGTCAATTGTACTTCCTACCCAATCTACATCAGTATAGCCCATCAACTTGATACCTTCACCTCAAATATATCTAATCAATCTACATACATGGGTCTTTTTGTTGTGTGCTACAAATCCTTCTAGTTGTTCTATGTATACCTCCTCCTTTAACTCACCATTAAGGAATGTTGTCTTGACATCCATTTGATGGATCTGCGATCTCATCTATGTTGTATGTAGAAGTATACCTAGCCACTGGAGAAAATGTCTCCTTGTAGTCTATTCCCTCCTTCTAAGAGAATCCCTTGGCCACAAACCTTGCCTTGTATTTCTCAATGCTACCATTTGCACCATGCCTTATCTTATAGATCTAGTATAATCCAACTACTACTCTATATGTTTTTATAGGAACTACCTCCCACACATCATTCTGCATAATTGAGTTATACTCCTCAACCATAGCATCTCACCATAACTAATGCTCTGTAGCCTATTGATAGCTAGAAGGTTCACTATCTACCAACTAACTAACTAATGCCACGTAATCACTGAACTTGGTTGGTTGTCTTTGTTGTCTAGTACTCTTCCTAGGAGCTCCCACAAGCTCCTAAGTGTCCCTTAGTGTCTCTTAAACTTTATGGTTCTTGTTGCCAATTTTAGAGTATGATATATCAACCTCTAATTCTTCTAGATGCATTTCTTTTTGCACTTATTGCTTTAGGGTAAAAGTACAAAACTGTGTCACCTTTTAGGCTAACTTATTAGAATGACTAAATTTGAGTATTTCTATGTAAAAGTAAATTTTTTTCAAACATATGATCTAGAAAAATTCATTCTAGTTAAGTTAAATATCATTTCACACTTTTCCAATTATAAATGTCTCTTAAATGCATTTTTTATACTAGTTTGTACCCAATTACTAAAGAAATAAAACTATTTCAAAAAAGTGGTGTTTCAATAACTTTTATTATTTTTTATGATTTTATTTAATAACATATAAACACTATTGTATATAGCTTAGAGTCAAGAATATTCTAATATAGATTTTATATTATTTTAAATAGATATAGTATATAATTATTAAAAAAATTTACAAGCACATATTATAACACTCAAAAAGATGTTAGTTTTGAGAAAGGAAAAAAATATTAAATCATATCAAAAACATTTAAAATGATTGAAGTTCTAGAGGAGAGAGTCCTCTTCTAGAATGTATAATTCTTCTCCTTATTAGAATAGATTTGTTTTGAAAAATGTGGTGGGAGATGAAAACTATCGATTTCAAGTGAGTTGAAATTTGAATCATTATAAAAGAGAAAATATAGCTCTAAAGTTGATTTTTAAAAAAATTGTTTTAGTTATATATGTTATCTATAACATAGTTCAAAGGGAAATAAGTTTATTTTCATATAGTTTTCTAGTGGGAACTAGACCCCTAATTTTTAGAGTTTTTCAGCAGCTAAAAAATTATCTATAAAAAATTGGAAGCTATATCAATTCTTATTCAAAATAATTATTAAAAATTATAACCATAAACTTCATCCATTTCTACACATTTCATTAGTTTACTTCATTTTTAAATCCAAAATAATAATGCCAATTTTATGTCATTGAATATGGATAGCTATACTTTTGTTAGCCTTTTTCCTTTACAAAAGGGTTACACAAGTTTGTGCATTTACCTTCACCACCTAAGCCTACACTTGTACTGGTAATCGTACTTGTGCTCTGCTACCCTTGACTAGGCCTTGGAGCTTTTGTTAGCTGCTCACTCTAATCATCTGTTGGAAAATCTTTGGACCTTCTAAATGCCTTGTCCTCCATGAACTTGATATCATGTCTCACAATAATTCTTCTAGTTCCGAGGATTAAAATCCTATATGCCCTTGGGGTTTCATTATACCCAACAAAGTACACCCTCTCTGTAGTCTAATCTAACTTGGTGCTTGTCTCACCTGGAATATGAAAATATGCCAAACTCCTAAATATTTTGAAATGGCTAACATTAGGTTTCTTACCTATGAAAGGTTCCTCTAGTGTCTTCCTCCCTAGTACCTTGTGTGGAACCCTATTCTGAATGTATATTTTCATACTACACACTTTCACTCATAAGTATCAAGGCATATCCTGGTCATGTAGCATGGTTATTATCACCTCTAATATAGAATGGTTCTTCCTCTTAGAAACTCTATTCTATTGTGGATTGTAAGGAACAATTCATTGTCTCTTGATTCCTTCCTCGATACACATCTCGTGGAATTTTTTTCCTTTGTACTCGCCTCCATTGTCTAACTAAAGAACCTTTATCTTCTTTCCTATCAAGTTCTCCACTAGAGCCTTGAACTCTTGGAACTGACTAAAAACCTCATCCTTGGTCTTCAAGAAGTATATCCAGGTCTTCTAGGAGAAATCATTGATAAAAGTAACATAATACTCATATCCTCTGATAGACTTTATTGACATAGGTCCACATACATCTGAATGTACTAGATCAAGAGCACCTTGAGACCTCATGTCACTCCTTGGAAAAGATGTTCTCACAAACTTCCCCAACATGCATCCCTTACATACATCATCATGCTTTGTTCTCACCTCTAGAAAACCTATCACTATCTCATGAAGAAATTTGAGTGCTCCATGATGAATATGTCCCATCCTCCAAAGCAGGAAGAGAGCTATGGAACATATTGCCCCTCCTTCTCCTAAGCAGGCCTCAACTTCAAGTGCTACACCTCATATACAAGCAAAAAATGAACAAACGAGTACTTCACAACAGCAAAAGAAAGATCTAAGAAAGAAAGATGCAGGTGATCCTTATGTTGCCCCACCTCAACCTCTTATAAGTGCAACTCCCAAAGTTTCTACCAAAATTCCTAATGCACCTTTCAGTGTGGTAGAGAAAATGAAGAAAACCAATGTGAATATCTCTATGTGGGATGTTGTTGCTACCATACGAATGCAGAAGAGGATGCTACAACAAGAATTAGAGAAGATTGAACTCAAGGATCAACCATCTATCATGGAGAATGCTACAAGTCTAGTACAACCAGCAAGGGATGTGGAGACAAATAAAAGGGTTAGACCTCCTCCATTCTATGTTTCCCTGATTATAGGAGGAAAATTAGTCCATAATTGCATGATAGATTAAGGGGTTAGTAGCTCAGTAATGCCTAGGTGTGTTGCTGATACTTTAGGAATGAAATATGAGCCCATTGTTAGGGATATGTTACAACTAGATGGTAGTACCGTCAAAACCATAGGTATCCTTAGGAATGTGGAGATGGCCCTACATGCATGCCCTAGTTGCATTGTGATTCAAGATATTTCTATTGCTAAAGTCAAGCCCTATTTTGCCATCTATCTTTCAAGAGACTTCACTACTTAGATTGGTGGATTCATATCTGCTGATTGGTCATATATGTCATTTAAGACCAGATATGGAGCCAATGCCTCAATTAGAGCAGAACCTCAAGCCCTTCATCACACTAAATCTTACACCCCCAACTTCATCAATATGAATTTCCCTATTCTAGAGATGGATGAAAATGACATAGTAAATGAGCCTGTCACTTCCATAGAAGAGATTCCTGATTTCTTCTTGGATGAGTGGGCAAATGCATATCAGTTTGAGCCTATGTTAGAAACTCTTAAGACAGGCCTTAGTACATATTGCATAATAGAGAAAGAGGCTCAAGTTCCTGATCTTGTTGGGACTAATGATGATATAAATGGAATATGGAGTATGTACTTTGATGGCTCAAGGAATAGAAATGGATCAGGGGCCGATGTTATGTTGGTCTCTTCTACACAAATAAGATACTACTCCTCCTTTAGGCTCCAATTCAGTTGCACCAATAATGTAGCCGAGTATGAATCCTTGATTCAAGGTCTCCTACTTGCCCAAAAGAGAGGAATTCAAGCCTTGAAAGTATATAGAGATAGTGAGTTGGTAGTCAATCAAGTGAGAGGCCAGAATATCACCAAAAATGGCCTGCTCAAGTCTTACAAACACAGGGTTTGGGATTTGCTTGAGGGTTTCAATGCATTTAATATTCAGAGCACTCCTAAGAAAGAAAATAAACATGTTGATAGACTTGCAGCATTGGGTGCAGCCTATAATGTACCAGGGAATCTTGAGGATGAGAAGAAGAAACAAATTAGGGTGGTAGTGAGGCCTGCCATCCCTGACAAAAACACTCATTGGTAAGTGTTTGACTTTGATGAGAAAATTGTGAGTTTCTTGCAGAATGAGGCAGAATTCTTAGATAGAAACTAGTCAAGGCTGCAAGATCAGTATGTTGATTAGATCATTCACCTTAGTTCTAACAAGTTGCCCAGGGGTCTTATTACTTTGGAGAGTGTTTTTAATCTTGATGATCAAACAAGAGGCAAAGGAATGAATCTAGCTATAGAAAAGGATGATTATGCCCCAGTTATAATTGCTGATGGAAAATCTCTGAATATGGGGAAGTTATGTTCTGAAACTGAGCAAGAAAACTTCATTCATCTATGTCAAAAATTTAATGACGTATTTGCTTGGACATATGATGACTTAAAAGGGTTTGACCCTAGTTTGTTTCAGCATACCATAGATCTAGTTGATAAGGCCAAACCAGTAAGGCAAAAATAGAGACTAGTGAATCCTAAGATTGAGCCCCTAATAAGAAAGAATTATCCAAGTTGATAGAGGCCAATATAATATTTCCTGTCAAACACTCATCATGGGTAGCTAACCTTGTCCCTGTAAGGAAGAAGAATGGGGAAATCAGATTGTGTGTGGACTTTAGGGATCTTAATCAGGCTTCTCTTAAAGATCACCATCCTCTCCCTTCCATGGAGCAAATTCTATCCAAGGTTAGTGGGTCAAGGAGATTCTCTTTTCTTGATGGATTCTCTGGTTGTGACCAAGTGCTAGTTAAAGAATCTGATAGACATAAAACAACATTTACTACTAAATGGGGCACCTATGCTTACTACAAGATGCCATTTGGACTAACAAGTGTAGGTGCCACATTTCAGAAGGCAATGGAGATGGTCTTCAAAAAATTAATTGATAAGTTTGTCTTAGTATACCTTGATGATATAACTGTGTATTCAAAAGATGTAGAAAATCATTTTGATCATCTAAGGCAGGTATTTCTAAGATGTAGAGAGTTTGGGGTTTCCCTCAACCCAGCCAAGTGTGTCTTTGCTACAAGCCAAGGAAAATTATTGGGACACATTGTATCTGAGGATGGTCTGACCATTGATCTAGAAAGAATAAAAGCAATACTTGCCCTTCCTCTTCCTAAACACAAGAAGGGGCTGCAAAGTTTCCTTGGTAGAATAAACTTTGTGAGAAGGTTTATCCCTAATCTTGCTACCATGGTGAAACCTCTTACATCAATGCTTAAGAAAGACATGGTCTTCTCATGGACCAAGGAGGGGAAGGAGAGTTTTGAAGAGATAAAGACAGCCATAGCCTCAGCCCCTACTCTCATGAACCCAAATTTTGAGAAAGATTTCATCCTCTACACTTTAGGTGGTGAGTCAAGTATCTCTACTGTCTTGACTCAGACAAATGGCAAGGATGAGGAGTAGCCCATAGCTTTCTTTAGTGAAGGGCTCAAAGAATATGAAGATAAGTATAAATTTTTTGAGAAGCAAGCCCTTGCAGTCATCAGAGCCTTGAAAAAATTCAAGCACCTCTTATCCCACAATAGGATCCATTTGTTGGTGCCCCATGCCAGTGTAAAAGATTTTCTGTTAAGCAAGGACATCAGTGAAAAGAGAGTTGGATGAATCACTAGGGTAATGGAATATGATGTTGATATTCAGATTACCAAGCTGGTAAGAGGGAGAGGATTGTGCAAACAAATGTTATCAGGTCAGGATTCTGATGAAGAGGCTGCCATGGTATTAACAGAGCAGCAAGAGGAAGGAAATGTTAACGGCCCAAAGAGTTGGATAAATAATATGAAGAGCTTCTTATCAGGGGATGGATACCCTCAGGGATTGGACAAAGCTAAAAGAAGACAATATAGATTGTAGTCTATTCCCTATGTTGTATTTGATGGTATCCTATTTAGGAGGGATTTTAATGGGACTTTGTTGAGATGCATTGAAGAGGACCAGGCTGAAAGGATGATTAAAGAACTTCATGATGGCCCTGATGGCGGCCATTTCTCTGCAAGAACAACTACCATGAAGATCATGAGGGCTGGTTATTATTGGCCATCTCTGTTCCATGATTGTTATAGGTATGTGAGAAAATGTGAGAAATGTGCTTTCTTTTCAGGCAAACAAAGGCTTGCAGCTCTCCCCCTTCATCCTATTCAGGTGGATCAGCCCTTTACTCAGTGGGGGTTGGATTTTATAGGCCCTATTAATCCTCCATCTAGTGTAGGTCATAAATGGATTTTGGCTGCTACTAATTATTTCACTAGGTGGACAGAAGCAGTTGCCTTGAGGGATGCCACAGAACCGTCAGTTGTTGAATTCCTTGATGGGATTGTGTCTAGGTTTGGTGCTCCTTCTAATATCATCTTAGATAATGCTAAATCTTTTGTTGGAACCCAGATTTGTGCATGGGAAATGAATCATAATATCTACCTAAGCACATCATCAAATTATTATCCTTAGGGCAATGGTTTGGTTGAGTCTTCCAACAAGAATCTGATCAAAATCATGAAGAGGACAATAGAAGACAATCAGAGGGTCTAGCATAAGAAATTAAGAACTGCTCTATGGGCTGATAGGATAACACCCAAGAGATCTATTGGGAATTCACCTTTTTGTGCTGGTATATGGTAGGGAGGCTAGACTCCTAATTTCACTGGAATTCCCTTCCTTGGAGTTGGCTCATCAGCTGGAACTGATTGAAGATAATGCCATGTCAGTAAGAATGACAGAGCTGATTGAACTAGAAGAAAAGAGAAACAAGGCCATGCAAGCCCTGGAGATGCATCAACAGCAGATGAAAAGGAGTTTTGATAAGAAGGCAAGGGCTAGAACCTTTAGAGAAGGAGATTTAGTCCTCAAGTGGGACTCAGACAGAGTGAAACTAGGAAGACATTCTAAGTTTGATGCATTGTGGAGTGGCCCTTACCTAATTTCTAGTTGCAAATAGGCTAATGCATTCCAACTGAGCAGACCCAACGATGAAGTTCTGCCCATCCCAGTCAATGGGATTTATCTTAAAGCTTGCTTCTGATGAAGATTGTGGATCCATGTACATTAGTAGTTTAGTTCTTTCTATTGTTTCGTGCTTTTCACGAAGTGCACAGGCACAACCATCTCCCTATGAGGTAACAGATTTTGCGACGTCTCGAGTTGCAAAGGAAGTTTTGTTTTGTTTTAGTTATAGAGGTAGACCTAGGGTTTTAATGTTTTGATTTCCTTGCAGAAGGGTTAGGGTTTTGCAGTTCTCAAATTTGTACCATTCAGACCCATTTTTTGACTCCATAGCCTAATGGATTGTTTACATGCACTGGTCATGCATACAGCAGGCTCATGCCCCCTGTGAGTTGCCAGAATATTACCACATTTTGTTTGCCCTGCCAAATTTCAAAATTTGAATGTTACCTCACCCAACGGTCACCTCCCTGATTACTAATATTTTAATACCCACGAAGATATCAAAATTACCTAAGTTTTGAACCTTATGATATTTTTGCACCTCCCAAGTTCTCCACCGTCAGATCAAGGCCAATCAATGGTCGTCGCCATCTCGCTATGATGAAATTGTGTGAAGGTTATGATGGCGACATAGCATCTGGTTGACTCATGTCCGGTGGGTCTAGCTTGCAGGGCAGAGGATGGCGCAAGTTAGAAAAGATTTATCGCGGGTTGGAAATGTTCTACGGTGCCCGAGGCGCTATGTCGCTATCATGCATTGGCCCAAAAATTCCCATGGTGACATAGCGCCCAACAGAAAGCTGTGCCGATGATAGTGAGTCAACATGTTCAGCAGCAAAGTTTGGCGGGCCGGAGAAGATAAATGGCGAGGTTTCAGGCAGGAGGCTGGGCCACGTCAGGTACTTCATCTGCCTAGTTGGAAGAGTCCAGTGTCACGGCGGCAAATCAGAGGGAGCCACGTGCACCAGATCTTTAGTTTAGCCAGCATAGAGATGAGTCTTCACGATCATCAGATCTGCAAAGATCTAGCGCTATCTCGCCATTAGAAACTGCTCGAGAGATAACATCAGCAATGTAGCGACAAGGTGCCACGTGTCCTGGTGGGTCTGTATTTCATGCCGCCAATGTAGTAGGGATTAAACGATCGATGAACCAATAGGAAAGTGCCACATGTACCTCAGGCCTAGCAAATTATGAGGGGGAAGGTCGCAAGAAGGTGGGTCTTTGTGACCGTTAGATTTGAGAAGATCAATGACTGTCACCATGTCGCCATGGTGAAGATGTGCAATCTTTACCATAGCAACATGGCACCCTTTCACCACGTGTCAGTGGGGCCAGGTCTCACTAGGGTGCAATCGCTGAGGTGTTGCCAAGTGTCGGTTGGATACGACAGCAGTTGCAGAGGTGGTGCCAAAAATGATGGGCCCGAGGTAAGGACAGCATGGAGTATGACGAGTCTTCACGATCGTCAAATCTTGGCCGATCGATGGTCATCACTACCTCGCTATGGGTAAGACACTTGAGGTTTATGTTGGTGACACAGTGCCTTGTTGACACGTGTCTCACTGGCCTAGTCAAGAAGGATGATCGGTGGCTGGCGGTTAATGTAATCGTCACAGTTAATATTAAGATCTACAAGGGTGGTGTGGTTAGTTCGATGACAAAAGGTCAACCACGAAGGACTTCCCCAGGTGGTAGAACAAAGAAAGGTGATTGGCCCGCATGAGCCAGCTAGCTTGTATAGCCTATTTGACTTGCTTCAACCCTTTTGATTCATGAACTAGGAGGCAAAGATGATCAAGGTTATCTTGCGATATGATCTTTGTGATCAATTTCGACCTACCAGAAATGAATGCAAGGCATAAGGAAACACTCCACCGTCTCAGTCAATCCATCTACTATGTCAGGATCATTCATTGGCGCTGCTTTTGTCTACTCAAGGTGTTCCTTCAGTCGAATATCTTATTGTGTACTTCAAAACCATGCTCAAGTGTGATCTTTGATCAGATATTTTGGGGTTCAATGGCAATAGTTGAGCAGTTAATGCATAATCATTTTCCTCAGTTATGCCTGAACTATAAAGGCAATTTTGTAATCTTTTCCAGGGGGTCGACTCTTTCTGATTTCTTTGATATTGCTCTGCAACTCTCAGTGTAACATTCCCTGTGCCTTTGAACTGAATGATTCTCGGTTTTATCTCCTTCAGCCATTAATGTGTGTCTGCATCCCTTTTTGCCTCTCATTGGTGTATTGTCGAGATCTATAACTTGCATACTGTATCTATTTTTGTCTACTAGATAATATATAAGTGAGATTCCTCTTTCCTTGTGTTATTCTATTTGGTTTCTTGATCTGCATGAGGTTATTAGATCAAAACAAGCTTGTACGTATATATCCTTAGTTTCACTCTGGTTCAATAGTGCATATATGGGCAGAAATGGGTCTGAACACTCTATTTTGGTGCATCACCTTCGTAGTTTAGGTAGGGTAGACTTTTTTTCTTTCATCTCCTTCTTCTCCTTTTCCTTTCGAGAGTAGTTAGGTGCACCCTGATAGTGAGAGGAAGCCGGCCTTCTCTGAAGACTCAACCTCACAGTTCAAGTCCCACAGCTTGGAGGTTGTTTCCATGTTTCACTAGGTTGTCCTCACGCATAGGCCCTGGACAAGGGTGCAAACCTAAGTGACAAAAAGAAAAAAACTATAGAACTTACTAGAATTGATGGAGACCAAATTGTAGAACTTATTGTTACACTCACTAATGGTGAAGGAGCTAAGGAGGCTAACTTGGTAGCTGAAGAAGTGATAGATAGCTTAGTAGATGAAGTGCTTGGCACATCTGTTTTAGAAACCTAGAGCTGGGAGGTGGCTGGTGAAGATTGTGTTGTAGTAGTGACTGTTGTGCTCAAAATTTCACTTGCAAAAGCTATCTCCATAGTAGATTTAACTGTCTTTGGTGGAGAGTGAGTAAGGGATGCAATAACTTCTACTATAATTTTTACTGGATCTTCTTCATCTTTTTCTTCCTCAAGTGCTTCTTCCTCCTTGTCTTCTTCCTTTTTTTCTTCCATTAGTGCATGCAACTCTCTTGTAGTAACTATGATGGATGGAGTGCTATCAAAATCATCATTGTCAATTCTATCATCATCCTTGATTTCAACAAGATCATCACTGGGATTTTGCAGATGATAGATGTTCTTCCACATGTTTTTTGCATCTCTTACAACATGTTCAATGTCCTTAATTAAAATCAAACATGTGTGAAATCTAATCATCATTTTACTTTCATTATTATTCATTGCTACCTTTATTTCTACTTCAGTAAGACTCGATAGAAGATTCTTTAGGGATTGCTCATATATGTCCTTTGCCATTTGGGTGGTTGACTCCCATCTTGGTTGCAATCTCTCCAATAGCTCTTTGGAGATTTGAGGGGCAAGTTGGTCTAGGGAGTATTTCAATTTTCCCATATTATTGAGTACCAGTTCCTCAATCTACATTTTCTCTACATTAGTTCTTGTTTCAAATTTCAATGCTTTTAAATTTGTGATGCCAGCTCCCTCTTCTAATTTTTTTAGCCTTTCCTCAAATGTGAGTGGAGGCCTGACAAGTATAGTTTCCTGCTTGCCTTGTCTGGTTCTTCTAGAGAATACTGTAGTAAGCTACTTCTTAAGTTTGGTGATAATCACCTTCCATTTCTTCTTTGGTGGTTCTTCTTCTTTTTTAGATTCAAGTTCTTCACCTTCTTCTTCTTCATCCTCACCATTTCCTTCAGTAAGAATAAGAGGGCCAGTTATAGTTTTCAACTTTGCTATCTTTCTCTTGCCTTTGCTTATAGCCTAGGGTAGCTTGATTTCAAGCTCAATTCTAGTCCTGGCTTCATCATAAGTACCAAAGGTAGGAAGCTTATGATCTATAGGCTCATTTACCAGTGCTTCAATAATGTCCCTAGCTTCATCAATATTTACCTCATAAGGAAGATGTTTCACCCATGCAACTGAGGGTCTTACTGCTTGAATGTATACTCTATCACAGTCAACCATGAAGCATACATCATCTTTGTAATCTTCAACCAGTTTTGGTAGAATTCGGAACCTATTATTCTTTCTTTCCTTGAAATCTTCAAAATATTTATCCATAACCTTCTCAAAGTTTTCACCCATGTCAACAATAAACTCATTAATCTGATATAAAATTGGAATATCTTTTCTCCATACAACTGAACCCTTTAATGGAAAGAATTTTTGAATATAGAAAAATAAACAAATTAACAGGGAACCAAATTTGTAGGGATTATTCTTTGAAGTCCTTATTCTATCCATATTCTTATTCAATTTTTTCAACAACAATTCTGATAGGTCAAATTCAAGATTTTTCTTCACAATTTTGAATGCCAAATCAACAGCCTCATACAACACACTCTTCAAATGACTAGAGTTATAAATTTTGTGGGCAATGATGTGAATTCCAAACCTTAATTCAACATCAGATACAGTTTTGACCTTCAAACCTCTATCATCCCATTTAGATAGGGGTTTTTTTTGTAACTCCTCATGATCTAGGGTTTTGGTAGTTTTCACTTTACTTAGCATGGGGAGACTAGTAATCTCATGAATCATCTTCTTGGTGATTAACATTGGCTTCTCTAACCATAGTTGCCCATTGTGAACATGACTAAGTAAGTACGCAATCCACTTAATTTGGAAGCTTCTTGGCATATGCAAGATATGGGTTAACCCTTTGGTCTCCAGATGCTTATGCTTGGGTTTCAAAGAGCCATCAACACTCATTTCTCCTAGGGAATTATCCATCTGTAGGTTTCCAATCTCTTGAATAGAATATTTGAAATGTGTACAAATGTTTTTCTATGAGAAGTACCTTTGGTAGAGTTTGCGATTGAGCTCCATTGGGGTTGAGTGATTCTGCAATTGCTAGAACTAGCTTGAAATTTGGTGCCTTCCACTCAACACCTTTAACTAGCATTTTTGAACCTCTTTTTGCCTTGGTGCTGCTACTACTCCTAAATTCCATTGCTAGTCGATAGGTGTAAGAAAATTTTGAACAAATTCTCTGCTTGAAAATCACTTGAAGAAACTAAAATGGAGAACAAAAGAGCTGAAAATATTAAGTCTTTTAATGATTATTGTATAAAGGCAAGTAGTTTAAAAGGAGCTTCATGAGGTACTATGCTGTTATGGAAAAATTCTTATTTTTTAGGAACTATTTTGAATGCTAGTAAACATTTCATGGTGGCAAAAATTACTAGCATTGATTTGAATAAAGTTTGGTATATTGTTAATATGTATGCACCTAATCTCAAGAATTCTAGGAAGAAAGTTTGGGATTCTTTATCTATTATTAAGAGTAAAGATTACTTTGGTAGATGGATCATCTTGGGGGATTTTAATGTTCCCCTTTATGACCATGAAAAAAAGGGAGAAATGTGTGTCATATGAATGGGAGACTAGATTTTATGGATTTTATTAATAAAGAGGGTTTAATGGACCTGAATCTTCATGGTATATAGTTCACTTGGAGTAATAAGAGCACATGTAAAGATTATTGTTGGAAATATTCAAGATATGATAGGTTACTAAGAGGGGAGAGGTGAATCAATAACCTCAAAAATTTTAAATAATTTAGCACTTTAACCATATATACTTATTCACCATTCATTCATCTAATCTATTGCATATATGAGAGATCAAACATTTATAACACATGTACATAGTGATTTGGTAATGCAAAAACCTTCCAAATAGAAAGTAAAACTGGGGTGGTGATGATACCCACAAAACTTTGTTACTGCAGTATGAAGTTAGCCTAGTAAGGCTTACATTGACCACTTCTAGTGATCTACCCTATTAGGAGCACAAAAGATTGCTAGGTCCACCTTGTTAGAGGATTTACAAACATACAATAAAGTATGCACTCTGTTAGGAGATTTATACAAAGACTATTAAGTTTACCCTGTTAAAGGATTTACAAAACTAATTCACCTGTTAGGATGAAATAGTGGATCTACTTGAAACTTGATTGCTAATTAGATCCTTGAAGTATAGATCACCTCTTGTGACTGATGACTCTTTACTGATCCTTGTAGACCTTGCTAAATACTCTGCTTTGTTGCTAATTCACTTTTATTCTTATCAAAGCATTACATGTCTTTCTTGACACTCGTTCATTGATTGTAAATGATATAATACATTACATATATACCATTACAATAATTACAATTGCAAGGTCGACCAAAACACAAGTGAAGAAAATATTACTGAGTCAGCCAAACAATAGAAAACTCAAGTTCTTCAAGCTGACTTGGTAACCTTCTAGTACTCAGCATCCACTACAATACTTGGCATTATCATGCACTTGGTAGAAGTAGAAGCTTGGTCCATACTAATCACACAATGTAGCTTGGAACTCTATAACCATTGGAGACTCGATAGATATAGTATCACTTGGTAAAAATGAAATCCTTCATTTACCTTGCTTTCACTTGGTAAACACTGGACTTCCATTACTGGGTAAACACTATGAAGCTCAGTGAACATTGTATGCTCAATAGATATTGCTGGGCTGCACACCCACTTAGTAGCTTCATGAATGCTTGGTATGAACTACTTGACTGTACACTCACTCAGTAGCTTCAGGAATGCTCAGTATGAACTACTTAAGCGATGAAAGGTAACCATTGAATGCTCAGTATATACTGTAGACTGACTGATGAACTCGATAATTATTCAGAATCAAGTAAGTGTTGTCACTAATGAAAAATACAATATAATGCCAACAAATTATATCTAGGCCCATTTAGATAGAGTTCTTATTTCTCCTTACTAGACTAAGGATTGAATTTGCAAGTTAGAGGAATTTCAAAACATTGTGTTGGATTATTTTCCCCTGATCTTTTTTGCTAATAAGCCTAATATCAAAAATAACTATCCTTTTAGGTTTGAAAAAATGTTGATACAACACCCACATTTTGAGAGCAAATTGTCTGAATGGTGGAATATTGAAATTGATGGAACTACTCTTTTTAGGGTAGCTTCTAAATTGAATAATGTAAAAAAAAAGGTTAAAATATGGAACAAAAGATGTTTTGGTAATGTTTTTGAGAACAAAACTATAATCAAGGATGAATTGCAAAAAATTCAAGAAAGGATATAGAAGGAAGGTTACACTCTTGATCTTGTTAAAGAAGAAAATGAAAAATTGGTGGAGTATGATGGCATTGTTACTAAAGAGGAAATGTTTTGGAGGCAAAGATCTAGATTGGTGTGGTTGAATGAAGGAGATAAGAAAACTTGATTTTTTCACCTCTCTACTCTAAAACATAGAGCTAAAACTTGTATCTCAAATTTTAAGAAATGTAACATAAATATTTCTAAGGAAAAGGAAATCTCAGAAGAAATGGTCTCTTTTTTTCCTCACTAATGACTGCTGATTCTAATATTGATCCTAATCTTCTAGCTAAACTTTTAAATGTTACTCCTTCTCTGATTACTACAGAAAAAAATAAAATGTTGGCTGCTATTCCCAAGTTAGAGGAAATTTTTAAGGCTATTTTCTCTTTAGGAGGGGATAAATCTCCAAGACCGGATGGTTTTCCAATGTTCTTTTTTCAAAAGGAATGGAATTTGGTGGGGAAAGATGTATGCAATGCTATTAAAGTATTTTTTGGGGCTAAATGTATGTTGAAGGAGATCAATTCTACCTTCCTATGCTTTATTCTTAAAAAGATTGGAGCTGACTCTCTAGACCACTTCAAGCCTATAAGTTTGTGTAATTCCTATTATAAGATCATTTCAAAAGTCCCCACTTCCAATGGTGCTACTCCCTCTTATTGCTGATCAACAAAATGGTTTTGTCCTAGGTAGAAAAATTCTTAACTCTGTTATTCTGGTACATGAGAATATTCATTCTTTAACTAATTCAAAAAATTAGGAGTTTATTATGAAAATTGATATTGCTAAATCTTATGACAAAGTGGAATGGTCTTTTCTTGGAAATATTTTATAGGCTTTTGGATTTAGTAAAGGTATAGTGAAGGTTATTCTATAGTTGATCTGTAGTACTTTGATAGCTATGTTGGTGAATGGTTGTTCCTCTTAATTCTTTAGCCCCTCTAGGGGATTTAGCTAGGGAGACCCTTTATCCCCTATTCTCTTCACCATTATGGCTAAATTTTTGGGGAGCTATATTGTGAAATTGATTTTGCAAGGGAAAATTAAAGGTCTTTAGCCTTCGTCTTAACTTCTCATCTATTCCCATGGTAAGTTTTTCGATGATACTACTTTCATGGGGAAAGATGAAGTTACGAAAGCTAGAAATATTTAAAAATCCCTCAACCTCTATTCTTCTACCTCTATCCAACTGATTAATTGGAATAATAGTTCTTTGTTTTTTGTTAATACCCCAATTATTAGACAGAAGAAAATTACTAAAATTCTTGGGTGTTCTATAGGTTCTTTTCCTTCTATTTATCTAGGTCTCCCTTTGGGGACTAATGCTCCTGATTCCTTTTGGAAAGGTCTCATTAAGAAGTTTAACAAGAAACTTGCTGGCTAGAAGGGTAACCTTTTGAGCCATGCTAGCAAAATAATTCTCCTTAGAGCTTATCTATAAAGTATCCCTACTTATGCTTTGAGTCTTTTAAAAATTCCAGTAAAATTGTTGAAACTATTGAAAAAATTCAAAGGAATTTTCTTTGGTCTAGTACTGAAGAAAAGAAGAGAATAACTTTGATAGCATGTGATCAAGTTTGCAAGCCTATCAAGTATGGTGGTCTAGGAATCAGGTCAGTCAAAAGTATGAATAATTCTCTTCTTGTTAAGTAGGGTTGGAGATTGTATCATGATGATAAGGAGTGGAGTACTATATTGAAACATAAATACCTTTTTAATGATCCTTCATTATCTAACTTTCTTTCTTATCTTAATGTTCTCTCTCCTTTTGCTATTTGGGGAGCTGTGCAAGGAGCTAAGAACATCTTAAGTAAAGGGTGTTCCTAGAAAATTGGAAATGGGCTGAAGGTTAGATTCTAGGATGATGCTTGGATGCTAGACCATCCTCGGATTAAGGATTATGAGGATTGGACACAGATTAATAAATGTAAGCAATTGTATGGTAACCTGGTGGCACATTACTAGTTTAACAATAGCTGGGTTAGCCTTACTAATATTAACAAGGACTTTCATAATATCCAGATTATGCTAAATGCCTTTTGTTTGTATCCCCACAAGGAAGATAAAATGATATGGAGTGCTGATGCAAGTGGTGGATTCAAAATATCCTTTCTATTTAAACCTAATGAGAAAGTGGTTCATCCTTTGTGGACTAGAGCATGGATAAAAGGTATTTCTCCAAAAATTAAAATCTTTTACTAGAAATTACTTTAGAATAAAATTCTAACTCAAGACAATTTGCAAAAGAGAGGTATCAATGTGGTTAATCGATGCATACTTTGTAAAGAAGGTTATGAGGATAGAGACCACTTATTCTTAAACTACACCTATAGTCAAAAATTTTGGAGCACTATTCTCAATTTCTGGAGTACTGCTTGGGTCCATCATAAGAATATATATATTTTTTTTCAGAGCTAGACATGCCCTTCTAAGGACAGTAATGTTGATTTTGTATGGAAGATAACTCTTCCCCATTTATGGTGGGGAATTTGGAAAGAAAGAAATAATAGAATCCTTAGAAACAAAGAAATGCCTAAGTGGGTGCTTGGCCAAAACATTATCAGAGCTATAAAGGAAATTTTCAATTCCTAGAGAAAGTGCAATGAAGATTTCCAAATTGACAATCCGATCCATTCTATAGTTTCTAAAACTAATAAAGAAAATCTAAGATTGAATATTAGATGGAAGGCACCTCCTGTAGGATGGATCAAAGGGAATTTTGATGGTGTTGCCTAAGGAAATCTTGGTAGAGTGGGATGTGGAGGGGTTTTGAGAAATCATTCTTGTAATATAATAGATTCTATTGCTATTCCTATTGGTATTTCAACTAGTCATAAAGTTGAGGCTACTGCAGCTCTTTACACGATGAGGATGGTAGTGGAAACTAGTTATTGGTACCTTTGGCTGGAAGGAGACTATTTGAACATCATGAACATGCTTAATGGTAAAACCCTGACCACATGGTCTATTGATGCTAGTTTAATGGAAATTAAAACCCTAATGGGTAAATTTGAAAAAGTTACTTTTTCTCATGTCTACCATGAAGGAAATGTTGTGGCTAACTAGATTGCCAATAGGCTGCCCTATGGAAAAGTAAGCTAAGGTGGCATGATGACCTCATCAAGAGCATGGATTTAAAAGCTCTTATTAATTATTATAGAACTCACATGATGGAAGGAAAGATTGCCTAAGATTGGAAATTTAATGATAAATGAAAGTAGGAGTATGAAGGATAGTGTTATATTCCCAAGGAAGTACTAAAAAATAAGTATCACTTGTGTTTGGCATCTAAGTGATTTAATGAGAACTTTTGCCAATTTTATGACTATCTCATCTTTTCTCATTTCTTCATTTCTTCTAGTCCACAATACTTTGGCTTTTCGTAGTGAAAAACAATTCCTTGATATGGGTGGGGAATCGAGAAAATAGGAACCTAAGAATTGCAAAGCATGGAAGGCTAAAGCCCATGTTTGACAGATTGTAGAGAAGAGAAATGTTACTCCTTACCTAGATTCCTTCATGGTTTTAAACTTAATATCATGGAGGCTTTTGTTAAAAACTAGATTGATGAAAGGGTAACATTGCATGGTGTTATGGTGCATCTGACTAAAGACTTCATTGCTGAAGTTATAGGGCTTCCTAAAGATGGAATTAAGTTTATAAAGGAGACTAGTATTTCAAATGTAGCTATCAAGAAGTTCCCAAAGATTGAAGAGGAGGAGAAAAAATTGGAGAAAAATGGAGACTTCTATGAGCTGAACCAGATAAAATTCATTTGGGGGGATGTCCTCTCATGCATTTGTGAGTACTTTATCCTTGATGGTAGAGCAAAAAGAGTTCATAAATTTCATTTTGTTTTCCTGAATCATTTCTAATATAAGGATAGGATTTATTTCTTGTTCTATCTAAGATTTTCTTTACTCTAAATCCTTCAAGCCCATAGGAAAAAAGATTCTTATCCATTTTTACATGAAGGGTTAATTCTTTTAATTGAAAATTACTATAAGAGTAAAGCTATCATCTCTTCCCTGACCTCTAGGAAAAAGAGAGGGTCTGTCAGTGAGACCTATTCAAGGAAGAGTAAGGGAGAGGAAGGGGTAAGCGTGAAAAAGAAGGGTTAGAAATAGGACATTCCTCAAAAGTATGCTGAGGAAATTACAGAATCTAAAAACTCAGAGAAAAATGAGGAAATGAATATTGAGAATGAGGAGAATACTGATGTGGGGGAATTTAGTTCTAACCTAAATGCTTATTCTAGAAGCAAAGGAAAATCTAAAAGGGCTGACGTAGAGGAAAGTCATGAAAAAAATATTGAGTTAGATATAGCTGGAGAAGATGAAAAAAACTTGACTAAATAACCCCAAGAAGCTAGAGAGGAAAAGATATGGAGGTAGATATGTAAAAGGAGAAGGATAACCCACTAGCATGGGTATCATGCTTTCTTTCCTTCATGCTACTATGCTTAAGGCAGATTCCTCTTTCTAAGGTGATTCTTAGATGTACAATGAGTTAATGACTCTAAAAAAAAGAATTGGAAAGATGTAGTAGAACCAGGATACTGACAGGGCTGAGATCCTCCAGATGGAAGTTTTGATTGGCAGTATCCCAAAATAGTTAAAAGAATATGAACATGAACTTTGTTTCTTAATCAAAGGGAGTGGCAACAAGATGGAACAGGTCACCTCTAGCCTTTGTGTAGTTGTTGTCAGGTTAGGAAAGAGAAATAATGAGGAAATCTTATCTCCTGGTGGGCCAAGAAAAAGAACAAGACAAAGATCAAGGAAGAAGGTGGCTAAGGCTATAGTGGGTACTAGGATTTCTTCTACTAACATGGTTCAAAATACTGTGGAGGCCAACAAGGAGGTGGTGAAAATGATCAAGGAATTGCAATAGCTGTTGGTGGTGGTTTTGGTTTCTAGTCTCTATTTTTGGTCTTTTAGTTGGTTTTTTAAACCATTTGTTGGAACTCTAGGTTCTAGGTCCTTGTAAAACTTGGTTTTTGTTTTTTGGTTCTTTTTTGCGGTTTCAAGTCCCTATAAAACCTAGATTTGCTACTTTCATTCTGTAGGTTTCAGGGCCTTGTAAAACTTGGATGTGCTTAATTGTCTATCTTTAGTTTTGTTTTGTTAAATGGTTTCAGGTCCCTTCAAAACCTATTTTTACCATAATCTAAAACATAGTATGAGTTCAAATGAAAATAAGGTGTTTTCCATATAGTTTTATGGTGGGAAATAAACCCCTAATTTTCAGCAACTAAAAAATTATCTATAAAAAATAGAAAAATATATCAATTCTTATTCCAAATAATCTTTAAAAATTATTATCCTAAACTTCATCCATTTCTACACATTTCAATGGTTTAATTCATTATCAAATTCTAAATAATAATAGTAGTTTTATATCATTGAAATTAAACAATTATACTTTTGTTAGCCTTTTCCTTTACAAAAGGGTGACACGGGTTTGTGCTTTTACCTATTAAGATTTTCCTTCAAGGTTTGCTCTGATATCAATTGTTAGAATATATAATCTATCAATATAACTAAGAGGGGGTCTGAATTAGTTATCTAACTAATATCACAATTAGATCAATGTTATTATACTTTAACCATATTAGCAATACAATCAAAAACCATAAAAAGATACTCATACACAATAACACCAAATATGTTAACTAGGCAAACCCTTGATTAGAGGGCAAACCCTAGTGGGCATGATACCCACAAGATGATGTACTAATATAAATATTCCTTATTAGAAGATGTACCCTATTAGGATTCTATAAAAACATTCAATACATATTGGTCACTGTTAGGAGACTTTGAATCCATGTTAAGAGATTCCAACCTTGTAAGGAGTTGTGGAAGATGACTCAACCCACTGCCCAAATAGCTTCAAGGTTAACATCAATGAACCCACTATTCAAATGATCTTCATATTATTCGTTATAGAATAATAGAAATGAAATATCCTTCCTTAATTTACCTCTATCCTATCAACCAGACTTCTCATCCTTCATATCTTGTAACCATATCACAAAACTCACATTCAATAATCCCTTGGATTGCATACTTGAATTTAGTAAACAATCTACTCTTTTTTGCACTTGGTTAATTACTTTACATACAACATACATTACAAACAAGGAAAGATCTTTTTCTTTATACCATATCTTCAAAATAATTCCTTAAGTTAGCCTTGAGGCTTTTCCAATTAATTATAATAAGATAATTAATTAAATTACAATTACAATAGCACTATCATCTCATAGTATATACAACTTCTCACATGTGTGATACTAGGGCTTGTACACTTGCTAACATTACTATATGACTGTGGTTGATATTATCTTCTCATTACATCTCAGATGAAAGATATCAAACAAACATCAGAATGTTGTTCTCAAGCACTCTTTTTCTATAATTCTCTCAGTAAATTAGGTACAACTTCTATACATATTTGACTTATACTCTATGCACTTAACCTCATCATCAAGACACAATCTAGAACATTTCCTTAGTCATACATCACCAGAAAATTGAACCATTATTTGTACAACTAAGATCTTGGTCTGCGACTCAGTCAATATTCATAGACTTAATATTATGTTAACATCAATGACAAATACAACCATGAATGAAATATTCCAATACTCTCCAATGCTTAGGATATTCTCCAAATATAGTATCATGAGCATTCATGCTAACACATCCCACTAACACTATAGAAGATAAAATATGAAAGACAAGATCTGAAGGATTCCCTAAAAAGGAGAAAGGAAATTTCCATATAGATAATGTTGAGATCTAGTTGAAAAGATCATTACTGACATAGGTTATTGAAAAAGGGATATTTTTGAAGAAAACTATGTGTTTCAATCATTGTTTTGTCACTAATGTCAAACCTACTATTTGTTGGTAAGAAAATTGCTTATAAGATTCAAGTACTATCACTTGGTTGATTGATGAAGAGGATTTGATCAATAAGATGTAACAATAGCACCTAGAGGGAAGGTTGAGTTATGATTATGTAATAGAGTACAATCATTAGTTAAGATAGTGATGACATGATGTATTGATAATCTACTTAAGGTTACAAAGGCTGGTTATACTTAGAAATTTTACAAGAACAAGTTACACAAAAGTTTGTCTACCAAGTTTGACTGAGTGGATAGTAGGTGCCAGGTAAAGTTAGTGCAAGCAGAGTAGAAAGCCAATTCGAGCTAAGTAAAAGTTCATTCTAGTGTATGCCAAGAAAAATAGTTGATGCCAAGTAAAGCTTAGTTGATGCTAAGCACCAATAAACTTTAGTTGATGCAGAGTGATATTACAGTTGATGTCAAACAATGCAATATGTGTCAAGCATTAGAAGGTTGATAATGTCAAGCTATTGCATTATTCAAAAGATAGAAGATTCACTGAATCTAAGCTAAAAAGTTTGTTTTCTTGGAATTTGTGAACTAGGTGGAAGACAAGGATGATGAGTTGTGGCACAAAATTCAAGGTAAACCATATTTAGGAAAATTCAAAGAGGATTTGAGAAGAAGTATCTAAAAGAAAGATGGAATATGGGGTAGATACATTGTATCCTACCTAATCTTTTTGAACCCTAAAATGGATAATGAGAAATAAGTGGAAAATTATGTTAATTTCCTATTTATAAGAATAGCTAGTCATGAAGTAATAAAGTTGGATGCAAGAATTAAAAGGAAGATAGGAAGTCAAAGACTCTGCTTAATCAAGTCACCTAAAAGGTGACTGCATTGGTGTGCTAACCAAGAAGGCTTAAGAAGATGAATGCTTCAAGGGTGAACAAGCTATCAGAACTACAATGTATGAAGACCAAATAGAATTGAGTACTGAACAATGATCTATAATTTTTAAAGGAAGTTGTAAGTTGTATTAGATCAAAGCTCTAGTGTTACTCTCTGACAATTGTATTAGTCTAGGGTAAATCCTTTGGACTAAGGTTGACCTAATACTCATTTGTAAATCCTTTAACTAGGTGGAATCCCTAGTGAATGGCCTAAAGTCCTCTTACAAGGCTCACTCCTAACAAGGTGATTGAAATCCTTTTAACTGGGTCACATTTAACAATGTGTATTGTAACCTTTAACAGGGTTGGCCTTTCATAGGACATCACTTCAAAAGAGTGAAAAGAGTATCATGTTACTCATGTTTTTTCCCAAATTGGGTTTCCACATAAATCATTATGTGAAGTGTGTTGATGAATTTGTTATGTTTCATGCTTTACATTTTTGCAAGTTGATTTGACAGTAACCTAGAATTTTTTTTGTAACTACATTATCCTATGGATGCATACATGAGTATGAATGGGTTCACTAAGCTAAGGAAAATTTTTTATTTATACATTTGTACCTTGAATAAAAAATTCACCCTCCCTTTTAGTTATTCTAAATAATTCCAACAAATAAAGCAATTTTGTTATGAAGAAGTTGAAACTAAATGATTATTTGACCCAATCAATCTCAACGAGAAATGATGTAGTGTGAGTCAAGGTAGGGAGAATCCCCAAAGGAGATGTCCTAGCTCCCAAAAATATAACCATGCAGTAGAAACACAATAGAAAGAAACAACAATGAAAAATTTGATATCAATTCACAATGATTTGTTCATAAATATAACTAATTATATGCAATATGTCCAACTATAAGGGCTTTCAGGTTAGGGCCAAATACAAACCAAGTAATTACAACATATGTTCTGCAAGATCTCTCAAGATCTAGCTCAAACACTAATCCTAGCTAGTCTTCACCTATAACATAACAACAATATGGAAGAAACCAACAAGAAAATCTCAACTTGTGCTTGCAAGCCCATCAAGCAATCTCCTTATTTCCATCCGTAGTACTAGCTCTTCTCCAACCTCATCCAAGATCCACACATTCACAAGTTTATCACAATCCTACTATAAACTACCTCACATTTGAAACTCTATCCATAGACTCAAGAAAAACTTTCCCTTCAGCTACTCTCCACGAGTCATTCTATGAATGAATCACTCCATGAATGAATGCCTAAAATACTCCACAAGACCCCCTACTTGTACCCAAATAAGCCACAAGTCAACCTAGCAAGTGCAAATTAAATAAACCCCCTTACATTAAATATATGTTAAGCCACAAGTTGACTAAAAAAAAAATTAAATGCCAAGGTTGGCTCATAGACAACTTGGCACCAATAGGAACCAAGGCCAAGCTGAGTGCCAAAGAAATTAAGCCGAGCATTAGTAAAACCATAGGCAACACCGAGCTCCCAAACCATGCCAAGCTCCATAGACAATGCCAAGCTCCAAGACCATGTTGAGCTCTAAGACCATGCCGAGCTCCTAGACCATGCCAAGCTCCATGACCATGTCGAATCCCTAGACCATGCTGAGAAACCAAAGACTGTGCCAAGCTCCAAGACCATGCCAAACACCAAGACCATGCTAAATCCCTAGACCATGTTGAGAAACCAAAGACCATGTTGAGCTCCAAGACCATGCCAAGCTCCAAGACCATGCCAAGCTCCATAGACCATGTCAAGCTCCTAGACCACGTCAAGCTCCATAGACCATGCCGAGCTCCTAGAGCATGCCAAGAACTAGTCCAAGCACCCTCCAAAGAAACTACTGAGCCTCCTCTCATGAACTCCAAACTAGTCACTGAGAAAATCCATGATGCTCCTACATTAGACTCCCCGAGTAAATAAAAAAGTATCTTCCATAATTTGATGCCCAAAGAAAGGTCAACAACTATCTTCATCTTCACCAAAGGCTTCCACTCCAACAAAAACTAGAAAACTAATCTATAAATCATCCACATTTGTAACATTCTATCAAACACTAGAATTTCAACCATCCAATCAGCATGCTCATTCTCAAGAACAAACTAAACATAATGCTTCAATAGTAAACCCTCATCCATATTAGCAACTAGTGAATCCACACCGGTAGTAGCAAACTCCATCAACACATGACAAACTAGCTTCAACCTAAGTAGAGATCTCAAAAAACCTCCTCTCTAGTACATCATGAAGATTCACAATCTTCTCAGGGTCCAATCCTCTTGGACCTTGTTGGTGTTTTGAAACAACAAAGTTCCCAATTACTTTGATGAGAAAAAGATACATCTAGGGGTAGCTAACTCCCATATTTAATACATCCTTTTAGACATTAGGCCAACTATAAGGCTAGACCCTTCTTCTACTTTAGGCTTTGCAAAACCTAGGTGGGTGTACCTTAGATTCAATGTATATGGTACCAGTGCTAAAATATATTCCTGAATCTAACAAAGAAGATAAAAACCCTTAATCTTTTGGCACTTATGCACTGATCTCAAACATGGAATAAATAATAACATGACATAATAAATTGCTAAGCTAAGTGAAGGCAACACATTTTAGTTCTTCAATATTAAAGGGAAAAATATTTGATTAATGATGTTGAGTTCAGCAAAACATGACATGCACAACATAACCCTATGATCCTTCAAAATGACCAGTGCCTTATCTATTGGGTAGTCACACAAACCTTTAACACACATCCTTGAAAGTCGTTGACATATGCCATACATTAGGACTTCTTGATCTATCTATCTAAATTAAACATCTGCATCTTTCTGAATCTCATACTCGACCTATCCCTTCATGAGATTTAAAATCCTATGATGATGAATCAAGCATTTACATAACTCTTTCAATCATAAGCAAAATAAATCAATATATACAACCAAGAGATTACAACTGAGTTTCATACTCTTTGTTTACAAAACACAAAAGATCACAAACAACATGAATGGGAGACATGATATCAAAATGAAGACTACCTTGCTGCTACCTTTTCATTTATTTCTTTGAAACAAATACAATAAGATGTATAAAATTGAAATGAAAAAACTACCTAACAGATCAAAACTATCTATATTCTCATTTTTTGCTATTCATTACAAGATAAATTGTTGAAGAAAATGGTATCATAGTCATGAAAACCTATCAAGAACTGGAACCTTGGTTTCACAAATTTGAGAAAATTTAAGATTGGAAAACACATGGTATCAGAGTAGTGAGTAATTTTTTCTCCAAAACTGGAACCTCTACAATGGATGAGAGAAAGAAAGATATAGAAGAGGATGAAATATTCTTGGATCTAATCTAAAGACAACATGTGTCCACTTGAAATTCTATCCTTTGCAGTTGTAAAACCTCTTTCCTCTTTCTAGCCATCAAATCTAATCTAGTTATCATCATTATTTTGTAACAAACGTGAAATATCTCTTGTTCAATGATGAAAATGATTATGTTTGCCAAAATATTTGAAAGCCTCATGAAATGATGATGAAATTTATATTTAATTATCTTGGAGGTAACCAAACTTGACCCTAACTACATTTTTACTACCCTTTACCCATATTAAACTCATTGCCGTACTAGAAAATAATTTTGAACTTTGATACTTGAATGAGGTTGCGAGTTGACAATCTAGAAGAAAACCTTGAATAACCTGAATAGACCACTTCCTATGTAAAAATCAAAGCTCCAAAATTAGAAAGTTCACCTTCTCCTAATTTTGGTGATATATAATATGCCTATACTAGCCTATTAAAAGCTCCCAAAAAGTCATTTTAAAAAATATACCTCCCTACTATGGCTCTGGTCAAGCAATTTCAAGTCAAACCCCCTTTGATCAGGCTACCACATGGTAGCACCTAATTGGCCCACTTTTACAGTCACAATCCACATCATTACCATTTGAACATGCTAACCAGACCACCACATGGAATTTGACCTGGGCACATTGCCACGTGGTGCCCAGGTGCTTTACCGCTTTCCTTATCTTTCAAGCACTTTTGTAAAGTGAGGAAGTGCCAGCCATCAGATCTCACCATGTGGTGAAATATAATGGATCCATCCAAACCTACCACATCAACTATGATTAGTTCCACTAAAACATGTTAGCTAGGCACTTTCTTGCATTACAGTCAGCAAGGTGCTAACTGTTCATGTGGGGATGTACCTTTGCAGCACATGTCCCCCATGTCATGTCAGCATGTATGGAACTCATGTCACATTGAAGTACATCTCACCATATCTTGGTTCATTGTTCCTTTGCCATGTGTCTAGCTAATGTCATCATTTTTAGATGATGTGTTCGCTCAAAATTTCTATTCGACCAAGTGGACCCCTCGTGAGCATTTTTGCCTTATTTCTTTACAAGATGAATGTCTTAAAGACGTTATGCTTATTGAGTTGAATGGTGTATAAAGTCTAGAAGAAACCTCTACCCATTCATTGTGGGACAAAACATTTTCATGGTTTTCCCTTCTCTTTTTGCTTTTCTTCCATGGTGCAGCTTCCTCATACTGATGGGATCTCCTTTTTTCTTCCAGACATTGCCTTCAGACTTCTTCACTTTGCATTAGTTTCAACTTGTGGGTCCTTCAAAAAATCCCATGCCAATCAAAACAAAATGTCATCTTCCTCTTAGCCATCAAATTAGGCATCTTCTCTTGGGAATCTATAGGAGACAAATATCTTGCTCTAGCTCTGCCTTTACCCATGGAAGGAGACTCTAGTTTCTCCACCATTTCCACCTTTATAATTTGAAATGTCAATATATATAATGTGTTCCTTGTTGTGATCTCAAACTTCAATCTTCTTGCTTTATTTCATCTTGTGAATGGTGCTTCCTTTAAAAAGTCTTGCTCAAGTTTCTCTAAGGACTTCGGAGAAGTGTGATGTTCACTCCTTAACCCAACTCCAAGTTCTTTACCTCACATATCAATAGGACACTTTTCTCCCTCATGCACACCTCTTTCTACTACCTGTCCATAATGTTGATACGAGCTTCTGTCAGACTTATTTGAATATGGAAGTCCAATATTAGGGTTGTTCTTGATGTGAGTAGAACTTCCCTCAAATTCACCACCACCCCCCCCCCCCCCCCCCCCCCTTCTTCCTTCAAGTTTAGGAATTTGGTTATCAAAGATAAGCTTTTCTTCCTTAGAATTTTGATTCCAAGAACCCATGTGAGAAGGGCTTCCAAACTTGGAATGATGCCTTTGTGAGGAAAACTTGTATTTTGGAGCTGCACTAAATGTATTTTCATCATTGAGCCCTCTTGTGTGAACCCTAAAATAACCTTGGACCCTTTCCACCATCTTCTACTTCATTAACTAGTTTCTTCATTGCATCTATCCCTTTAATAAGGCACAATATATCATGTCAAAAATGGTGAACAACAAATGCCACATTCTCATTCATGTGATCATCTTCAATCATGATTTGAAATCTTGTGTCTCTTTCAATCTTCTGAAGGACTACACCACCTAATTCAATAATGTGAGGCTTTAGACGCTTGTATTTTATGATTTTTTTTCAACAAACTCCCTTTTTTGATTGGCTTCAAGTGTGTTTGGGCACCCTTAACTAATAGGCCAAGCTCCCCACAAATCTTACATGTAAACTCTTCTTCTTCTCCTTATCTTATGTTTTTTATTACATGCTTCGAAACTTTCTTTTTCCTTGGTGGTTATGTTGGCTCTTCTATTGATAGAACAATAGAGCCTTTGAAAGATACATGTCAGCTATTTACAATATATATGCTCTGCTTCACACTAGTTTTTCCACATCTATTCATATCATGTCTCCTTTGATCTTTGAGTTTTGCATCATTATTTTTCATTAGCTTTGTATAACTTGATTGATGTCATACTGAGAGTATGTTATTTTTTTTGTCTTGTATTATATTTTGTTTAATAAAAAAGATTGTGCAAACCTATATTTAACATTCATGGAATCACTATATGGTATCATTTCTAAAATAGTATTCAATTGTTTATGCTATCTTCATTATACTTCCTTCAACAATATTTCCCTATCTCATCTATTAAACTACTCACATATCTGATGTTTCTTTTCATTTACAAATGCACAATCTTTAATATGAATAGATGAAGAAATTGTTGCATCACCATCATAATATCTTCAATAATATTTCTTTCTTTTCTTTGACATCAATGGCAATTTTTCCATCATGAATCTCCAATGTTATTTCTCAAATGGAGGTCGTAGTTTGCAAAAGGGCTCTATCACAAGCTACCAACTTTCACCAATCTTTACCCATGTGAATGTATACATGTATATACTCAAGACCTCTTACAACTCAACAAAAAGACAAAAACATCATCATGAGTCAATGAGTGGGCTCATCCTTTATTTTCACTGCTCATCTAATCAACTTATGCAATTAGTTAGGCCCCAAAGCGAGTTTGGCTAAAAAAAAATCATTTTTAAACACCTAAATTGCCAAAGTGATCCATTAATCATCTGATACAATTAAACATCAAACTTGATCATTGAACTATCATTTGAAACTCAATTTATCACTTTCTTGCAAATTGTTGACTTTGTGCCAAGAAGTCCTTTGACTGGCTCTAAAAACTGAACAAAACACCTGACTAGGCTCTAAAATATGACACATCAATTCTCTGTTCCACATACTCTTACCTTATTGAATCTCGTCTCATGAAAAATTCTTAGTCAAAAGATATTGACTGTAAAAATTACCCTTTCAAAACTGCCTACACGAAAACATGTCAGAAGACTATAAATCACGTTTGGATTTGGCTCAAAAAATTGGGTAAACAGACACTTAGGGAGACAAAAGCTAGGGCATTGGTTGAATTTCATGAGGATAATATAAATATGCAATTAGGGCTCATTAAAAATAACTAGATTAAAATGGTGAGCAATCAAATTGGGCTACTCAAATTTGCAAACTAGAAGCAATGGCAGAAAAGTAGTTTTTGCAAACGGAATGGACCTGGGAAAGTGTCCAGACGGATTCATCAAAACTTACAAACTAACACACTTAAAGAATTTCTAGAGTAGAAAATAGTGGTGCAATCCATTCAATTTCACCAATCATGGATTTGGAGATATGACATAATGAATAGGGGTACCAACCAGTCTAGACTTTATGACACTAGTAAAAGTTACAAATTGCATTTGGAATCACATTTGAAAACTGATCAAACAGATTCATTATAAGCTCAAAATTGAAACATAGTAAGTTTCTAACCTCAAAAATGAAATAAAAAAGGAATTTTTTCATTTTGGTCAACCAGGTCAAAGTTATAACAAGTCAAACAGGGCTTTCCAAAATTTATAACAATTTATATAAGCATGACATCGATAAACAACCAACTTTGAGGGATTCAAAACCTAGACAAACAGATTCAAAAAGACTTGAAATATAAAACATATGCTCTTTGGTATGGAAAATAGACACTCCTAAAGTGGCAAGTCATGAAACATTACTGGGTGTGAGATATTCATATGCAAACACAAGCTCTTGTCATTTGACACTTAAGCAGAAATGCAGATTTGAAAATTGTTCAAAATGAGACTTCATGAAATGGCTTGAAATGAAAATTTATCTTCATGGGATGAGTGGATATAATGAATGGAAGGTTTTAGAAACATCAAACACCTCTTAGGCCACACAAGGATAGCCAGGTACACATGCATTAAAAAGTGCTTATAGGGCATTAGTTTTCAATGGTACTCAAAATTGGGGCTTCAATTTTGAGCCCCAATAGTGGCTCTATCTGGGGATTCATGTCCCTTGTGGGTATGGAAAGGATTCAAATCTCTAAGATAACCATACCACATTCTTGACAACAAAAACTTCTCTTGAATAGCTTTATTGAAAGCAAGGAAATCTACTCCTACTATGTACAAATGATGGCCCCGAGCCACTAAACTTCAACAAAAACTTTTACCTCTGTAAAGTACCTAATTTTTGTTTACATCTTCTTGAGGTATACTGAAATTTTCATTCTCCTTTGTTTCACCCAACACATCAATAGTTTCAATCATTTATTAAGCAAAACAAAATTGTCATCATCACTTTCACGGTGCATATAAAGACTAGACATACTTTCTTCATCTTGCTCACTATGAAAATGTATATCAGCATGCTCTTGAATGTACAAATCAAACTGAAAACTATCATGAACATATGATTGGTGCATGCTTTCAACTAGAAACACAAAGGTTCGGTGTTCTACTTCATTCAACAAGTTACATATGTCAAAACTTTGTAACTCACCTTGTATAACCAGATGTGAATAGTTTATAAAGTCTGATCGCTACCTACTTGCAATAAGATTACTCATTAAATTATATTTATCTTTTGCTAAAACCTCTTCACACTTAAATAACTAATTAGTCACCAAATATGAGAACTCATCCTGAAAGTACTGATCTAAACTATGTTGATCACAATCATTTTTTCATCTAACAAAATGTTAGAATGAACCTTGAACTTATCTTTGCAAGAATTATCAGCATATAAAGAAAATCCATATTCGGATTGACAACTTTTACTATTTTCCTCTTCATCACATGAATCATCAAAACATATTGCAAAAAAATCAACATGAGAAAAATCTAAAATAGCATCAAACTTCCCTTCACTAACATACCCTGCTTCTAATAAGTTGACATGTGCAAAGACATTTGAGGTACTATCATATACACCTACAAAGTTTGACAAAGATTGTTTGGATTCTATATATCTTTCCACATCAAACTTTGGGGAAATAACTTGACTAAATGAAGAAATATTATAATAGAAAATATGAGCATCCTTAGAAACACTTACATGCTTTTCAAAATCATGAGCCAACAAAGCTGAAATTTCATCAGGGCTCAAGAAGACTACCTCACAAATCTTCTCTTGGCTATGATTATCATCCAAATAACATGAAGAACTCACAACAACAAAAGAATTAGTATAACAATCTAGAAAATCAGCATTATTATGACATTCATTCTCATCATGGAAATCACTACCTCTACTGCTATTATAAATTTCTTCAACTTTATATTTATTATAACAAAGTTTTTTTTTCACTTTCATAGCCATCTTGCTCATGCTGATTGTAATTACTTGATACATTAACATTTGAATCCACTTCTTCACATTCTGAAGACAAATAATCTTTCTCTATAGGTTCATTATATTCATTACTACTTTGACTTTCAACACACTCATTATCATTACAAGATATAACATGAACTCTATAATTATCACTCTCCATCTCCTCAATGAATCTTTTAATTTGAAAAAACCTTTGTAATCTTATAGGTGCTAGCAAATTAACTAAATTAGGTACTAAAATGTTAAGGAAAATATTAGGTAGGGAAGATTCATCAGGTCTAGAATGAAAAGACATCTTGCTGATTACTGACTTGATAACATTGTTTGGGATTTAGACCTTGAGTACTTCCTACTTCAATTCTTATAACATTGAAAATACTTTTTTAGATCAACTTATTTAACATAAAAATATTGTTATCTATAGTCTCTAAACTTTTAGAACTTGGTAAACTAATCTTAGATCTAAGATCTAACTCAATATAAAATTTATACCTCTTTCTTTTAGTGCTGAAAATCACTGAATAGAGGTGATCATGTTTTTAACATTTGACTTCCATAAAAATAAATATGAAAAGAAAAATACCTTAAGTGTTGATGCTGGACTTCGATTTGCTAATTTGGCATAGGTGCAAGACTAAAATTCCTTCACACCATTGATCAAAACTTCATAGAGCCACTACCTCTTTACAAGAGGGACAAATAAATCACTGTTGTGATTCACTTTTTTATACTTGTATTTCTTATAATAGAATATTGCAACAACACTTCAAAAGTTTCAAATCTGCCCATTCAACTAAAAGTCCTTCAAAATATTGCAATGAAATCAACTAGGAATAAACTAGTATAGAGATTGAGAGTCTCCATTCACACTTTGCGAGAAATAAAACATAATTTTTCACTTAACAAATCTAAACCATACCTTCATATGTAGGAGATATGTAGACCATCAAACCACTCTTGTAGATTTACAAACTTGGAAAAGGGTAAACAAACTTATGTTTATTCTTGACTCTAATTTTACAATAGTACTTTTAAAACAAAAATATGGCTAAATTGATTGAAGATGAACACTCTCAATAGTACAATTTACATTGAACCTCAAAGCTACTATTGTAAATGGATAAAACTCCATTGGGGTGCATGATTTTGAGTAAGAAACTGGAAATAACATCAAAGAACTTACTACTCTAAAAAATTTATGCACTTCTTCTATTTTATTGAATCACTTCTTTTTAAATTCTCAAGGTTTGTCTACCATTCAAATTCAATACAGTCCTTAGCAGAGTCTCCATTTTTTGGGTGTTTAGAAACAAAAAAGTTCCAAATTACCTTGATAAGAAAAAGATACATCTAGAGTTAGCTAACTCTTGTCTTTAATACATCCTTTCAGACAATAGGCCAACTATAAGGTTAGACCCTTCTTATACTTTAGGCTCTGCAAAACCTAGGTGGGTATACCTCAGATTCAATGTATATGGTACTAGTACTAAAACATATTCTTGAATCTAAAAAAGTAGATAAAAACCCTTAATCTTCTAGCACTTATGCACCAATCTCAGACATGGAATAGCTAATAACATGAGATAATAGATTGCTAAGCTAATTAAGGGAAACACATTTTAGTTCTTCAATATTAAAGGGAAAAACATTTGATTAATGATGTTGAGTTTAACAAAACATGACATGGACAACATAACCCTATGATCCTTTAAAACTATAAGTGCCTTATCTATTGGGTAGTCACACAAACCCCTAACACACATCCTTGAAAGTCATTGGCATATGCCATACATTAGGACTTCTTGATCTATCTATCCACTTTGTGAATTAAACATCTGCATCTTTCTGAATTTCATACTTGACCTATCCCTTCATGAGATTTGCAATCCTATGATGATGAATCAAGCATTTACATAACTCTTTGAGCCATAAGAAAAATAAATAAACATATTAAACCAACAATTTACAACTCAATTTCATACTCTTTGTTTTCAAAACGCAAAAGATCACAAACAACATGAATGGGAGACAAGATATTAGAATGAATACTAACTTGTTGTTGCCTTTTCATTTATTTCTTTGAAACAAATACAATAAGATGTATGAAATTGAAATGCAAAAACTACCTAATCGATCATAACTAAGTGTATTCTCATTTTTTGTTGTTGATTACAAGAGAATTATTGAAGAAAATAGTACCATGGTCATGAAAACCTATCAAGAACTGAAACCCTAGTTTCACAAATCTAAGAAAACTCAAGATTGGAATACACATGGTATCACAGGAGTGAGTAATTCTTTTCCCAAAACTAGAACCCCTACAATGGATGATAGAAAAAAAGATATAGAAGAGGATGAACTCCTAAATCTAATTTGAAGATGACATGTATACACTTGAAATTCTATCCTTTATAGTTGTAAAACCTCTTTCCTCTTTCTACCCATCAAATCTGATCTAGTTCTCATCATTATTTTGTAACAAACTTGAAATATCTCTTGTTCAATGATGAAAACCATTCTATTTGCCAAAATATCTAAAAGCCTCATGAAATGCTAGTGAAATCTATATTTAACTATCTTGGAGGTAACCAAACTTGACCCTAACTACATTTTTACTACCTTTTACCCACATTTAGGTCATTACCCTACTAGAAAATAGTTTTGAACTTTGATACTTGAATGTGGTTGTGAGTTGAGAATCTGAAAGAAAACCTTGAATAACCTAAATAGACAGCTTTCTATACAAATAAAAACTCGAGAATCAAAAAATTCATCTTCTCCTGATTTCGGTGATATAATATGCCTATACTAGCCTACCAGAAACTCCCAGAAAGTCATTTTAAAAAATATGCCTCCCTGCTATGGCTCTGGTCAAGCAATTTCAGGTTAAACCCCCTTGACCGGGCTGCCATGTGGTAGCACTTGAGTGGCCCACCTACACAATCACCATCCACATCATCACCATCTGAACATGCTAACTAGACTATGACATGGCATCTAACCTGGGTCCACTACCACATGGCATCCAGGCGCTTTACTACTTTCCTTATCTTTCGAGCACTTCTGTAAAGTGGAGAAATGTCATCTGTTGGATCTTGCCACATGGAAAAATTTAATGCATCTATCCAAACCTGCCACATCAACTATGACTAGTCCTATTAAAATGTGTCAGCAAGGCACTTTCTCGCATTATAGTCAGTAGGGTGTTGACTATGGATGCAGGGATGTGCCTTTATGACACGTGTCCCTTGTGTCACATCAACATGTACAGAACCCATGTTATATTGAAGCAAATCTCGCCATCTCCTTGTTCAATATTCCTTTGTCATATGTTCTCCTAACATCATATTTTTGGATGATGTGTTCACTCAAAATTTCTATCTGGCTGAGTGGATCCCTTGTGAGCATTTTTACCTGACGGCTTTAAAAGTTGAATGTCTTAAAGACATTATGCTTATTGATTTGAATGGTATTTAAAGTATAGAAAAAACTTCCACCCACTTGTAATATCCCCTTTCTGATGTTATATGATATTTAAAGCCTCTAATCAAATTTTAAAATCAAACAACCAATATTTCAAAAGATCAACCAATTTCTTAATAAAACCCAAACTGGGTATGCCTAAAATAGTGCCAAAAACTTCACAGATTCACATATTATTAATAAATTTGAAAGTATAAATTTTTATATAAATATCACCAGAATAACAGCCCACAAAATGAAATTTCTAGATCTATATAGAGTTTACACAATAGCTCCCCAAAAGGAGGACAAAAACAATGCTCATCAGGCTCCCAAAATCAACACAAAATAGCTCGAAAACACCACAAAACACTAATAACCTAACATATAAGTATAACCATGAACCAAATAAATGTATTAAGATTTATTTTAATATCTAAATGTCTACAATATATCAGCAAACCAAACTGATATGAAATACTCAACTGGAAACACCAAACTCTTACAAGAAACATATCTGAAAACTCATAAATTTGCACTATTTAGCACAAGGGAAAAGTTTTCATGAGCTTGCATATAGAATAACCTCAAAATCCCATCTTTAGCCTTCTTGAAAACCTGAAAAATCCTATCCTTGGGTCTCCTTCTCCATAGGTTTGGAAGCCTTTGAAGAACAACAAAGCAATGAGAAACAATCAAGTTCTAGAATGAGCCCAAAATGCCTCCAAATCCCTTGAAAAGAGGGCATAACCCTAACTCATGAAAAAGAGGGGTCAATAATACATATTTTAATAAGAATTTTTATTTATTAATCCATTGGTTTCCAAAGATTAGCCCCTTTTGTAAAAACTTCACTTTTTGAGCCTATTTGCCTTAGCAAAAGTTATTATTTTTAATTATTTGAAAAGAGGACATGACATGTCCTCCCCTCCCAAATATTTCTTGTCATCAATAAACGAAGGTTGGGATGCTCAAGAAAATGTGCTCCTTCTAATGTTGCATGTATGTCTTGAAGTATCCTTGATGACCAGCCAAAGGTGTGTCATGAAAGGCCCTCAATATCCTCTCCTTAATTTTTGATCCTGGCACTAAGAAGATCATGTTCTTGTAATAAATCAATTCATCAACAACCTTGTACCTATTATCATCAACTAACTTATCTAAAATCTTGGTGGAAAAGGAATCTTTAGCATACTCTAAAATTATGGAGACTTTCCAATCAACAGAGATAGATGTTAAGGAACACAAAGTGGGCTTTCTTGAGAGAGCATCAACAACCACATTATTCTTTCCTTTTATGTATTCAATATCAAAATCATAATCTTTCAATTTTCTTAGCAATTTGGTTCAAGAAGAACTTGAGGCTATTATGGTCTATCTTTATAATGAACTTCCCACATACCAAATATTGTCTAAACTCATGAAGTGCATGCATGATTGATAGAATTTCCTTATCATAGATGGAGTAACCTTTATCTAATTGTTTTAATTTTCTAATCTCAAATGCTATTGGATGTCTCCTTTGAGTTAGGAAAGCCCCTATACCTTCTCCAGAAGCATCACATTCAACAACAAAAGGTAAAGAGAAATCTAGAATTGCAAGCATAGGGCATGAACTCATTACCTCCTTAAGCTTATCAAATGTTTTTTGTGCCTCTTCTATCCAAAAAAAAGCTCCTTTATTTTTCAAGTCATTCAAGGGGGTATAAATTTGAGAAAATCCCTTCACAAATCTCCTATAGTAGCTACACAACTTGAAGAAACCTCTCAACTGTGCAAGATTAGTGGGTGGAGGCCAATCCAAAATTGCTTGGATTTTTTGTTGATCAATCTATCCTCCTTTAGAAGTTATAATGTGTCCCAAATATAGGATCTTTTTCAAACCAAACTCACATTTAGATAGCTTATCATAGAAGGATTGCTGCTCCAAGATTCCCAAAATAGTGTCTATGTGCTTTAGATGTTCTTTCCATGTTTTACTATAAATCAAGATATCATCAAAAAATACCAAAAAAAATTTTCAAAGATGCTTGCTGAAAACCTTATTCATACAAGATTGGAATGTTGCTGGTGCATTAGTGAGGCCAAATGGCATAACAAGAAATTCAAAATGCCCATAGTGACATTTGAAAGAAGTTCTTTCCACATCTTCCCTCCTCATTGAGATTTGATGGTAACCTGATCTTAAGTTAATTTTTGAGAAGTATACAACACCATGTAACTCATCAATGAGTTCATCTATGCATGGTATGGGATACCTATTTTTTTATGGTCTTCTTGTTTAGAGCCTTGTAGTCTATACACGTTCTCATTGTACCATCTTTTTTCTTGACAAGTACCATAGATGATGCAAATGGACTAGAGCTAGGCCTTATGAATCCCATGTCTATGAGTTCCTTAATAGTTTTTTCTATTTCTTCCTTAGAACCTCTTGGATGGTGGTATGGAGTTGTTATAACTAGTTTGGCACCCCATTCTAACTCTATAACATGCTCAAAACATCTATTTGGTGGTAATCCTGAAGGCAAATCATTGAAAACTATACTATGCTTATCAAGAATATTTTGAATTTCAAAATGGAAATTACCTTGATTCTTTGGAGAGCTTGTTGGATGGATTATGACTCCTACTACCCATGCTACTTGTCCTCTTCAAAAAATCCTCTCCATCCTCTTTGTAGTGATGACCTTAGGTGCTCTATTTGATAAGCCTCTCAATAAGAATTTTTTCCCATTGGAATGAAATTTAAACTCCATAGTTTGATGGTTCATGTAATAGCCTCCAATAGAGTGCAACCATTGTACACCCAATACAAGATCTATCTCTCCAATGCCAACAACATAGATGTCATCACATAACTCATAATCTCCTAAGGTCATCTTGAGTTGTTCCACCACCCGTATGCAAGGCATAGTGAATTCATTAGCTACTATAACATTGAATCCCTCAAAATCTTCTGGTTTAAGCCATCTTTTCATGACAAATACTTCATCAATAGAATTTTGAGTTGCCCCACTATCAAGAAGAACTATCAACCTTTTTCCTACTAGTACCATTCAAATTCGAAAGGGATGATATCTTGGGACTCCTGATAATGTTGATAAAGTGCCATCCTTGCTGATTTCTTTTTCCTTCTCTTCTTCATGCTCCTCCTTAGTATCATGAAATTCCTCATGCTCATCCAAATAAGATTCTAAAGCAACTTCAATTTAGTGCACTTGACCTTTCTCCAAACATTTGTGTCCTGGAACCCATGGTTCTCTACAAGTGAAACAAAGGTTTTTCCTTTGTAATTCACTCCTAGTCTCTTCATCTACCTTCTTTGTTGCTACATTTATCACATTCTTTGGTGGTATTTCTTGAAAAATCTTTTTCTAAAAATTCCCCTTATCTTGCCAAAGATTTGGGGGTTTTTGATTAGCGACTAGTTTCATAGGCACACAAGTTTCAAGTTGCAGGCTTCTTTTGATAGTTTCTTGTAAGGTTGAGGGTGAGAAAGCCTTAACTAGACCCTTAACAAAATCTTCCAAACCATCAAGAAAAAGATAAAAAAATCCTCTTGTCACTCATATTAGGTACCATAATAGCCAATTTTTGAAACTCTTCTATATACTCATTAACTAATTTGGTTTGCTTCAACTTTGAAAATTCATTAAAATACTATTCATCATCCTTGAGGTCAAATCTATCTATCACTCTTCGACTGAAATCATCAAATGTAGTTACTTGATCATGACCTTGAGTAGTCATTCCATGATACCACCAATTAGAGGCTGCATCTTCCAAGTGTAGACTTGTGAATTGAATGACATCACTCTCCTTCATGGGGTTAAGTGTGAAGAAGGTCTGTAATTTTTGTAGCCATGCTCTTGCTGAAATTTTATTTGTTCCAGCAAAATTAGGTGCTATAAACTTGCTTATTTTATTTTTGAGCTCTCATCCACTTATGTCATGCTCCCTCCTATACTCGTTCTTGGGAATCAAAGTGTTCATCATATCCACATATTCTCTAAAAAGAACCAAACTCTGAAAGTCATCATCTAAGCCATTACAAGTAGCTCTTAATACAATCAAGTTACATATAACCTCTTCCATAGGACTAAGGGCTAGATTTGGTACTGGTGGCTCATCTCCAAGAAAGAAAATAGTTTTTTTTTATTTAGAGAGTGTGGGTTTCAGATTTCTTGGCTCCTCTAAAGTGCTCCCTTTCTCATTAGTAGATGCAACTCCTTGCAGTCTTTTTGTCAATATCAACAAAGCCTCTCTAGTTTCTGCCAAACTATTCACTATTTGCTTTTGAGTATTCTGGATGTCTTGGACAAATTTCATTGCCATCTCATCTAGGTCAGAAATACTTTTTCCTTCCTTGGATTTTGTACTTTTAATTTTAACTGGAGGTTTGATCAAATTTTTTTTATTCTTTTCTTGCTGGGAATATCTCTTTTCTCCTTCACTTAGTTGCATATAAACTTCTACAAACCCTCAGGCTGGCAAGATCATGGCTTTGATACCATTGTAATGTACCCTTTCTAATTTTATATGATATTTAAAGTCTCTAATCATATTTTAAAATCAAACAACCAATATTTCAAAAGATCAACCAATTTCTTAATAAAACCCAAATCGGGTATGCCCAAAATAGTGCCAAAAACTTCACAGCTTCACATTTTATTAATAAATATGAAAGCATAAATTTTTACATAAATTTAACCAGAATAAAATGCCACAAAATGACATTTCCAAATTTTTATAGAGTTTACACAAAAGCTCCCCAAACAAAGGACAAAAAAAATGCTAATCAGGCTCCCAAAATCAAAACAAAATAGCCTGGAAACACCACAAAACACTAATAATCTATCACAAAAGTATAACCACAACCAAACTAATTTTATTTAGCTCTATTTTAACATCTAAATTTCTGATATATAGAAGAAAACAAAACTGATATGAAATACTCAATCGGAAACACCAAACTCTTACAAGAAACACACCGAAAACTCACAAATACACACTATTTAGCACAAGGGAAAACTTTTCATGAGCTTGAAAATATAATGGACTCAAAATACCATATTTAGCCTTCTTATAAATCTACAAAATCTTTTCCTTGGGTCTTCTTCTCCACAAGTTTGGTAGCCTAAGCAAAAATCAAGTTCTAGAATGAGCCTGAAATGCCTCCAAACCCCTTTAAAAGAGGGCATAACCCTAACTCACAACCAAGAGGGGTAAATAAGACTTATTTTAATAATAATTTTCATTTATTAATCCATTGGTTTCCAAATATTAGCCCCTTTTTTTGAAACTTCACTTTTTGAGCCTGCCTGCCTTAGCAAAAGTTATTATTTTAAATTATTTGAAAAGGGGACATGACACCACTCAATGTGGGACAAAAAATTTTCATGGTTTTCTCTTCTCTTTTTTCTTTTCTTCCATTGCATGACTTCCTCATACTAATGGCATCTCCTTTTTTCTTCTAGATATTGCCTTCAGACTTCTTCACTTTGGGTTAGTTTCAACTTGTAGGTCCTTCAGCAAATCCCATGCCAATCAAAACAAAGCTTCATCTTCCTCTTAGCCTCCAAATTGGGCCTCTTCTCTTGGGAATCCATAGGAGACAAATATCCTACTCTCACTCTGCCTTTACCCATGGAAGGAGACTCTGGTTTCTCTGCCATTTCCACCTTTATAATTTGAAATGTCAATATATATAATGTGTCCTTGTTGTGATCTCAAACTTCAACCTTCTTCCTTTCTTTCATCTTGTGAATGGTGCTTCCTTTAAAAAGTCTTGCTCAAGTTCCTCTAAGGACTTAGGAGAAGTGTGATGTTCACTCCTTAACCTAGCTCCAAGTTCTTTACCTCGTATATTAGCAGGCCACTTTTCCCCCTCATGCACATCTCTTTCTATTGCCTATCCATAATGCTGATACGAGCTTCTATTAGACTTATTTGAATATGTAAGTCTAATATTAGGGATGTTCTTGATGTGAGTAGAACTTTCCTCAAATTTCTACCAACCTTCAAGTTGAGAAAATCAGTTATCAGAGATAAGCTTTTCTTCCTAAGAATTTCGATGCCAAGAACCCATGTAGGAAGGGCTTCTAGACCTGGAATGATGCCTTGTGAGGAAAATTGCTATTTGGGAACTGCACTAAATGTATTTTCATCATTGAGCCCTCTTGTGTGAACCATGCAACAACCCTAGACCTTTTCCACCATCTTTTTCTTCATTAACTAGTTTCTTCACAGCATCTATCCCTTTATCAGGCACAATCTATCATGTCCAATAATGCAAACAAAAAATGCAACATTCTCAGCCATGTGATCATCTTCAATCATGATCTAGCATCCTATGTCTCTTTGAATCTTCTGAATAACTAAACCACCTAATTCAATAATGTGAGGCTTTAGGTACTTGTCTTTTATGGATATTTTTTCAACAAAATCCCTTGTTCAATTGGCTCCAAGTGTGTTTGGGAACCCCTAACTAAAGTGGCCAAACTCCCCAAAAATCTTACATGTAAATTCTTCTTCTTCTCCTTTTTAAACATTTTTTGTTACATCATTCAAAACTTTCTTTTTCCTTGGTGTTGATGTTGACTTTTCTATTGCTAGAACAACATAGCCTTTGAAAGATAAGTTTCAGCCATTTAAAATACATATGCATTGCTTCATACTAGTTTTCCACATCTAGTCATAGCATGTCTCCTTTGATCTTCGGGTTATGCATTATTGTTTTTCATCATTTTTGTATAACTTGATTGGTGCCATATTGAGAGTATGTTATTTTTTGTCTTGTATTATATCTTGTTTAATGAAGCTTTTGTGCAAACATATATTTAACATTCATGGAATCATTGTATGGTATCATTTCTAAAACAATATTCAATTGTTTATGCTATTTTCATTATACTTCCTTTAGTAATATTCCCCTAATTCATCTATAAAATTGCTGACATATCTAATGTTTCTTTTCATTTACAAATGCACAATTTTTAATATGAATGGATGAAGAAATTTTTGGATCATCATCATAATGTCATCAATAATATTTCTTTCTTTTCTTTGACATGAATGGCAATTTTTCCATCATGAATCTGCAACATTATTTCTCAAATGGTGGCCCTAGTTTGCAAAAGGGCTCTATCAAAAGCTACCAACTTTCACCAATCTTTACCCATGTGGATGTATACATTTATATACTCAAGACCTCTTACAACTCAATAAAAGGAACAAAAAATCATCATGAGCCAATGAGTGGGCTCTTCCTTTATTTTCATTGCTCATCCGATCAACTTGTGCATTTGGTCAGGCTACAAAGCGGGCCTGGCTAAAAAAAAATTCATTTTCAAGCACCTGATCTACCAAAGTGATCCATTAATTGTCTGATACAAATCAAAATCAAACTCGATCATTTAACTATCATTTAAAACTTATTTTATCACTTTCTTACAAATTGTCAACTTTGTGCCAAGAGGTCCTTTGACTGGCTCTAAGAACTAACGAAAACACCTAATGAGCTTTGAAATCTAACACACTAAATCTTTGTTCCACATACTCTTACTCTATCAAATCTTGTCTCATGAAAGATTCTCAGTCAAAAGATATTGATGTCAAAATTACCCTCTTAGAACTACCTACAAGAAAACATGTGAAAAGACTATAAATCATGTTTGGATTTGACTCCGAAAACTAGGTAAACTGAAACTTGGGGAGACAAAAACTGGCACATTGGTTCACTTTCATAAGGACAATATGAATTTTAAATTAGGGCTCATGAAAAACAATTGGACGAAAATGGTGAGCATTCAAAGTGGGCTACTAGAATTTGCAAACTAGAAGCAATGGCAGAAAAGTAGTTTTTGCAAATGGAATGGACCTTACAAAGTGTGTAGACAGATTTGTCAAAACTCTCAAACTAACACACTTAAAGAATTTTCAAAGTAAAGCATAGTGGTACAATCCATTCAATTTCACCTATCACAAATTTGGAGATATGACATCATGAATAGGGGTATTGACCAATCTGCACTTTATGACTAGTAAAAGTTACAAATTGCATTTGGAATCACATTTGAAACTTGATCAAACATATTCATTGTAAGCTCAAAATTGAAACATAGCAATTTTATGACCTCAAGAATGCAATGCAAAAGGGAGTTTTTCATTTTGTTCAATTGGGTCAATGTTATAACAACTCAAACAGGGCTTCCCAAAATTTAGAACAATTTATCTCAGCATGACATCAATAAACAACCAACTTTGAGAGATTCAAAACCTAGTCAAATGGATTTAAAATGACTCAAAATCTGAAGCATAGTCTCTCTAGTATGGACACTAGAGACTCCAAAAGTAGTGAGTCATGAAACATTACTAGGTGCAAGATACTTAGATGCAAACATAGCCTCCTATCACCGTTTGACACAAGCAAAAATGTAGATTTAGAATTTGCTCAAAAGAGGGCTTCACGAAATAGCTTGAAATGGAAATTTATCTTCATGGGATGAATGGACATACTAAATGGAAGTTTTTAGAAACATCAAACACCTCTTGGGCCACACAAGGATAGCCAGGTACACAAGCATTAAAAAGAACTTATAGTGCTTTAATTTTCAATGGTACTCAAAATTAGGGCTTCAATTTTGAGTCCCAATAGAGCCATCTTCCAAGATCTTCATAAACCCTCTGCAAAAAATCCTTCCCACACTCCTTGTAACAAATCCAAATTCTTTACAAGTCAAATCACAACCTGCTACATCACATGAACAATCAGGAACCACATCACAAGTCTAGGACCATGAATCTACAATCCTGAAACTGTCTACGATCATGCCTCAACAAGATCAACCTTCCATATTTGCATCCATTGATCCATCTAAAAGCCCTTTGTAATTGCAAGTTAGAACCATGATCTTCCACCTTACAACCAGGAGATTTAGGACTCGAAAAAAAAATCCATCAACAGATTAAGATCAACTTAGATCTACTTCTCCAACCCAAGTCCTGGTGCAAACAGCCTTAGCTTTGAAGATCTGTCTACACACTCAAGAAAAAATGTTCTCTGATACCATCTAATGTAGTGCAAGGAAAGGTAGGGAGAATCCCCAAAGTAGATTTCTTAGCCCTCAACAATATAACCAGATAGTGGGAACACAACAGTAAGAAACAATAATGCAAAATCTAATACCAACTCACAATAATTTGTTCATAAATTATAACTAATTACATGCAATATGCCAAATTTTAAGGCCTTCTAGGTTAGGACCAAATACAAAGAAAGTAATTACAACATTAGTTTCATAAGATCTCTCAAGATCCAACTCAAAGACTAATCCTAGCTAGTCCAAATTTGTAACATAACAACAATGTAGAAGAAACCACCAAAGAAATCTCAACTTGTGCTTGCAAGCCCACCAAGCATTCTCCTTGTTTTCAAGCCACAACCCTAGCTCTAGTCCAATCTCATCCAAGGTCCACACATTCACAATTTGATCATAATCCTACTATAAAGTACCTCACATTCGGCACTCTATTTATAGACTCAGGAAAAACTTTCCCTTTAGCTACTCTCCATGAATCATTCCATTAATGAATCACTCCATGAATGAATGCCTAAAAGACTCCACAAGACCCCCTGCTTATACCCAAATAAGCAACAAGTTGACCTAGAAATTAAAAATTAAATAAACCCCCTTACATTAAATATAAGTTAACCCACAAGTTAGCTACAACATAAATTAAATAACCTATGCACAAATTAAATGCCAAGGTTAGCTCATAGATAACTTGGCACCAATAGGAACCAAGACCAAGCCGAGTGCTTGAGAAACTAAGCCAAATATCAGCAAAACCATAGGAAATGTCAAGCTCCCAAACCATGTCAAGCTCCATAGACCATGTTGAGCTCCAAGTACATATTGAGCTCCATAGACCATTGTCAACTCAAAGACCATGCCGAGTTCCAAGACCATGCCAAGCTCCTAGACTATGCTGAGCTCCAAGGCCATGTTGAGTCCCCATACCATGTTGAGCAACCAAATACCATGCCAATCTCCAAGACTATGTTGAGCTCCATAGACCATTCCAAGCTCTAAGACCATGTCGAGCTCCATAGACTATGTCAAGCTCCCAAACCATGTTGAGCTCCATAAACCATGTCAAGCTCCTAGAACATGCTGAGCACTAGTCCAAGCACCCTCCAAAGAAACTACTGAGCCTCCTCTGATGAACTCCAAAGTAGTAAATGAGAAAACGCAAGATGCTCTTGCATCAAGAAATCATATTCTAACCTATTAGAAAAGAATAAACTCCTCAATGGAGAAATGAGCACTAAAGAGAGAACATGAAATCTAATCAGTTAGGCTATGTAAAATGTTTGAACAAAGAAAGAAAGTTGAACAAGATAGAACAATGTCAAAAGATGACAAGAAAGTAATGGCCACTAGACTAGACGAAAGGTTATCAAATGTGCAAAATCTCACAAATACCAAATGGGTCTAATGAATCAATTAATGATTGTAAATTAGATATTGAATCACAAAGATATGGATATTGCCAACCTAAAATCTCATAATCAAATATTGAAGAATAAACTAAAAGAGTGAGAAGGAATCTATAGAGAAGGCTATGTAAAATGTTTGAACAAAGAAAGAAAGTTGAACCAGATAGAACAATGTCAAAAGATGACAAGAAAGTAATGGCCACTAGACTAGACGAAAGGTTATCAAATGTGCAAAATCTCACAAATACCAAATGGGTCTAATGAATCAATTAATGATTGTAAATTAGATATTGAATCACAAAGATATGGATATTGCCAACCTAAAATCTCATAATCAAATATTGAAGAATAAACTAAAGAGTGAGAAGGAATCTATAGAGAAATTCAACAAACCAAAGAAATAAATAAAATATTTTGAATAACTTATAAAGTAATCAAGTTATTCCAATGAGTCAAGACACTCATGTACTAAAAAGGAAGAATCATCCAAGAATGGAGAAATGAGAAATACAAAACCATAAGGCAAACCAACTTGCTATCACTATGGAAAAATTGGTCATATTACAAATATGTGTCAAAGTAAACATGGTATACAAAATCTAAACCTAATTTTATTTTTTACTATTTTTACTACAAGAAACAAGGACATCAAATATATGAGTATAGTTCAAGATCATGGAATGCACCTACTACACCTAGATTTGAAGGGCATTGCTAAAACTATCAGAGATATGGTCATAGAGAATTTGAATGTAGATCAAAGAATCAACCCTTCTAGAAAAATTAGAGAATGAAGAATTATGCACCTAACAATGCATCTTCCAAATATCACAAGTTTGGGACATTAAAGAAATAATCATAGAACTTAAGTGCAATTAGACAATGGATAAAGGAAAAGGAAAAGTAGATATTGAGAAAGTAAGGAATGAAATAAAATAGAAAGAAAAAAAGAAACTAGAAGATGGAAATAATGAAGTTAATTGAGTTGAGGTCACCCAATCCAATGGAGAAGGTGAACATATCATTTTTGACTAAGTAAAAGTGGTATTTATGGAACTAAATACCTAAATGTTACATCATACATTAGTTTGTTACATAAATGTGTGCCAAAAGTTCATATCTACATATATAATATGCAAGAGAACAATTTTTTTTAAAGGTTGCTGAGTATCAATATTTTGTCTATGTTGACCAAGTGTCACAACATAGACTAAGCATTATAACTATGGCCAAAGGCTATGGAAGAGACCGAGTTGTTATGTTAGCTAGCTTCCACTCAATGAAGTACATAAGAATTTATGGAAAACCTAATAGATCAAAAGGAAAGGTATATAAAAAATTTCAAATACATTATTTTATACCTTGCATGTAGATTTTCAAATAGCTTAGAGTGATTAACTGATCAAGCAATAATGAAAATTCAAGCAACTATTAGATATCTCAAGAAGTAAATTGATCAAAAAGGATGAACAGGAGTGTGATTTAGTGTCAAGAATCCAGAGAAGGAAATTCATCAAACCCTAGTTATGATCATGGAAACTTCATCAACTACTAGAATGAGCCAAAAGGTTAAATTAAAATTTAAGTGGTGATGAGTGATGCTTTTCCTCTGCCTAAATTTCATGCTATTCTAGAAAATTCTATTGAAGGAGACTCAATGGCTGCATTATCCTTGATACCACCTAAACTCATCATGATTCGCTATGTCAAAAATTTCTACATGTTTAAAGTCAGAGAAGTTGGAGACTATGAAATTATAGAAACTTATGAGAAGTTGTATGATGAAGAAACCCTTAAGGATGAGTTCAAAATTGTGAAAAGGAAAGGGTTAACTTGAGCCCTATAATTTCCAATAAATTTTAGAATAGAATGGATCAAAGTCATCTTGAGAAGAATTCATGATATGAAGCATTGACTGTGGGACGGACCAATAAAAATCAAGAAGATGATGATGCATGGGATTATTTGCTATCCAACCCTAGATAGGAAGAAAGCCATGTGATACTTGAGCTGAGGAGAAGTTGAGGCTAATATAGGAGCTGAGTGGAATAGACATGGTTTGTCTATTATAAGAATTTTTGATCCACTTATAGAATTTTTAGTAAGATTCATTGTGCTATCATGAGTGTTGATGATACTAAATTGGGGGAGTATCCTAAGCATTAAAGAATATTTATATATTGCATTCATGACTATATTTGTCATTGATGTCAATGTAGTAGTAATTCCATAAAGATTGGAACAATAGTAGTTAGTAATATATGATGCAAAAAAGCTAAGGATTTTTTAGATGATGTGCAATAGAGGACATGTTCCTAAAGTTTTCCATGGCATGGTTATGTGGACTAAGTCTAATTCAATGGTGTATGGAAGTTACACTTGGTTTACATGAAGTAGTGTAGAAATAGAGCATTAGAGGACAAAGTTTAGATGATCTATTGCTATCTTTCATTTGAGATGTAATGAAGAGATGCATAGACACACAACAATAGAGGAAATTCATGTAGTGATGCTAGTGTGTGCACAAGACATGTTATTACACATGTGAATTTTTGTATAGACTGTGAGCCAAAAATGCAATTGTAATTGTGAATTAATTAATTGTGTTATTTTAATTAATTGGGAAAGCCTCAAGGCCAAATCAAGGAAATATTATGAAGATATGGTATAAAGGAAAATTGATTTCCTTATTTGTAATTTGAACTTGGATTAGAGGACCAAGTGGGATGTGAAGTACTAGTGCATAGAGTGAGAAGGAGCATAATGCTTACTGAATACATGTAAGTGATCCAAGGCATTATTGTATGTGTAGAATGAGATCTAGTTACAAGATCTAAAGGAGAAAAAGTCTTATTGATAGGAAAAAGATAGAGGAAGAAGTATAATTCAATTCTATTATTCTACAAGGAATCATACATAGATCATTTGGATAGTGGTTTCATTGATCTTAACCTTGAAGTTGTTAGGATAGTGGGTTGAGCTATCTTCCACAATTCCTAACAGGGTTGGAATCTCCTAAAAAGGATTCAAAGTCTTCTAACATGGACTCATATGTACTAAATGTTGCAAAATAATCCTAACAAGGTCTATCCTCTAACAAAGAATATTTATATTATTAAATCTTCTTGTGGGTACCATCCCCACCAAGGTTAACATATCTAGTTTTATTTGTGTATGAGTATCTTGTTGTGGTTTCATTTTATATTACTCACATGGTTAAGTTTATTTAAAGTTAACGATTGTGATAATAGTTGGATAACTAATTTACAAACCCCCCCACCCCCCACCAGTTATATCAGTGGACTATATATCCCATCACACTGGTATCATAGCATTAGGTCCTTAAAGATAAGGCTTAACATGTTCGGGAGATTGATGGCAAATATGTTCAAGAAGGATAGTCCAAGATTTGATAGGGTCAACTATGATAGTGGGAAGGAAAAGATGAAGACTCATATGTTATGTATGGGTCCAGGATATTGGCTTTTGACGTAAGCTAAGAAGACAATTATTGAAGAACAAAGGTTTGAGGAATGCATTGAGGGAAAAAGAGATTTGTTCATGTGTAACATGAGAGCCAGAGAATCCCTACTATCAGCTCTTCTAGAGAATGAATACAATTAGGTAAAGACATTTCAAACTTCTTATGAAATTTGGAAAGCATTAGAAACTACTTTTATAAGTGATGATCATGCAAAAAGAATGAGATTGGAAAATTGGATTTGTGCATTTCAAGATTCTAAGATGATGGAAGATGAATCTATGAGAAGTTATGTAGGAAGAATATCAAAAATTGTTGTAAGAATCTAATCTCTTGGCAGAACTAAAGAAGATGGTGAGGTTATATGGAATATTCTAAAAAGTTTGACACCACCATTCAAGCAGGCAGCTTAGATTATTCAGTTAGTAATGCCCTGCACCAAATATTTCACAAAAGAAACATTTCTTGGAATATTATACTTTATAGAATCAGAAATGAGATATTTTGGAGAATTAGCCAGAGTTGAGACAACTTTCAATGTGTTGAACATTCAACCTAATATGTCAATAAGTGCAAATGCAAGAGTAGACTTTTCCAGTAGTAGAACATTTGAAGAAGATAAGAAGAATGAATAAGGAATAGCCCTTCTGGTAAGGAAAGATAAAGATGGTAAGAAAATAGTTAAATGTTGGATTGTGATGAATATGGTCATTATGCATCTAAATTTCCTAAAAGAGAGAAAATTTTTAGAGGAAAATTTAAGCCTAGAAGAGATAAGGATAGAAATTGTTTATATGGCATTGATGATGAAGAATCTGATGAAATAGGTTAGAATGAAAGTGATGATAAATTAGGAATTATGATTATCAAGGGAGATGATCATGATAGATAAATTAGAGAGGAAAGAGCTCTAGTTACCCAAGTTGAGAAGAAATCAAATTGCATAATTGATAGTGGATGTTTACATCACATGACTAGTGATATGAACAAATTTGTTAATTTCAAAAATCATGATGGAGGTATTGTTAGAGTTGGTAACAATGCAACCTTCCATATTATAAGAATTGGATATATTAATCTTGATGGTAAAACCAACACTGATGATGTTTACTTTGTTGATGGTTTGAAACATAATTTGTGAAGTGTTGGACAATTGGTAGACAAGGGATATATGTTGCAGTTCACAAAGAAGACTTGCATTATAAGAGACAAAGATGGTAAGTTGATTGGTATTGGAACTAGATCTAGAGGTAATGTATTTTAGTTGAATCCTATTGAAATAAAATGTTTGGTTTCAAAGGTTGATAACATTTGTTTATGGCATAGAAGGTTTTTTCATATAAACTTTTATAATATTGTGAAGGTTAGTAGTGCATTTGCAGTAAGAGATCTACCTAAGACTATTAAGCCTACTAATGTTATCTACAAGGAATGCATTTTGGCTAAGCAAAGGAAAGTGTCTTTTCTAGCAAAAAGTTCTCTACTATAGAGAAATTGGAGATTGTTCAAACTAATCTGAGTGGTCCTACAAGAACTAAAGGATTCTATGATGAAAGGTACTTTATGATTTTTGTTGATGATTTAACTAGGATGATATGGGTAGAATTTCTTAAAGAGAAGGCTAAAGCTTTTGAGAAATTTAAGATATTTAAGAATAGAGTTGAAAATGAATTTGGTGTCAAGATAAATATTTAAGATCAAATAGAGGAGGAGAGTTCACCTCTAGAGAGTTCAACACAATGATCCTATCCTCTTGTCCTGATGATGGATCATGTAGTATGATCCGAAATGTTGATGCTAAAAAAACTCACACAATCTAATCCAGAAACATTGCTCACATTCTAATGGATTGTGGAAATCTGATTATGTTAAGAGTTCAACATGTTCTATAAAGAGAATGGAATCAAAAGATAATTAACTTCACCTAGAACACCTGAATAGAATGGGATTGTTGAAAGAAGGAAAAACTTAGTAATAGAAGCAACAAGATAAATGTTATTTGAGAATGATGTCTCAAAAACATTCAGTAGAGAAGAAATTAACACTACAGTATATACTCTAAATAGAGTATAGACCAAGAAAGGTATGAGAAAGACACCCTATGAGTTATGGTTTGGTCATTCACCATCATTCAAGTATTTTATAATATTTGGAAGTAAGTGTTACATAAAGAGAGATGATGATATTGGTAAGTTTGATCCTAGAAGTGATGAAGGTATGTTTCTTGGTAACTCATTGAAAATTAAAGCATATAGATCTTTCAACTATAGAACTAAGATGATACTTGAGTGTGAGAATGTAAGGATTGATGAAAAGTTTGGTACTAAAGAGAAGATGGTAGATTATAATTATGATGTAGAAGAGGATAATTCTTGAATTGTTAGATAAAATGTTGAAGTTTTTTTTGAGACTAACAATGACTTGCAAAATGATGTATTTGTTGACCATAGAGAAAAACAAAAATCTAAACCTAGAGAAGAGATAAGAGTTGAGATGTCAACTCCTACCTCTAGCAAAAACATAACAAAGAATCACCCTCCAAAGTAGATAATTGGGAGCTAGGATAAAGGTGTGATGATAAGGAACAAAATGAATGAGGAATTGTATCTAGTTTCTCAATTGGAAGCTAAAAGTGAAGATGAGGCATGTAAGGATGATCAGTGGATGCAAGCAATGAAAGAAGAATTAGATTAGATTGTGAAGAATGAAACATGGGAATTAGCTCCTAAACCTAAGGACAAAAATGAAATAGGAACCAAGTGGGTATTTAGAAATAAGATGAATAAGAAAGGAGAAGTTGTGAGAAACAAAGCCAAACTTGTTTGCAAAGGTTACTCACATCAAAAGGGCATAGATTATGAAGGGACATATGCACCTGTGGCAAGAATGGAAGAAGTAAGGATGTTCTTGGCTTATGCAACAAGCAAGAATTTCAAGCCTTATCAGATGCATGGAAGTTAGCATTTCTAAATGGAGAACTTGAAGAAGAAGTCTACATTGAGAAACCTGATGGATTCCCTTTGATAGATGAAAAAGAGTTTGTATGCAAACTAAAGAAAGAACTATATGGTCTCAAGCAAGCACTTAGAACTTGGTATGCAATGTTGGATAGGTATTTGTCTAAGCTTGGATTTATTGAAGGTACAATAGATGGTAATCTATATTTAAGGAAAATTTATGATGGTTTGTTCATCATTGTAATACTTGTGGATGATATAATATTAGGAGGTAATTATAAGAAAGTGATAAGTTTTCTAAAGAGATGAAAAATTAATTTGAAATGAGCATGATAGGGGAAATTAAGTTTTTCCTATGATTGTAGATTGCATAGAGTAACGATGTGATATTTATTTCACAAGCCAAGTATATAGAAGAATTTTTGAAAATATTTGGTTTAGAAAGTTGCAAACCTATTGGTACACCCATAATAACTGGTCATAAGATATCCAGTAAAGTTGAGATGCCTATAGTTGAGAAGAAGTATAGATGTATGATTGGAGGACTACAATATTTGACTCACACTAGACTAGATATAGAAAATGTAGTTGCAATTGTAGTAATATTCCAAGGTGATCCAAAAGAGTATCATTATGCAACAGTAAAGAGGATATTCAAATATTTGAAGGGAAAATCTAATTATGAAATTTGGTATGATAGATCAAGTGATTTTACTTTTTTTGCATATACTGATGCAAATTGGGTAACCAATATGGATGATAGAAAGAGCACCAGTGGTGGAGCATTTTTTCTTGGAGGAAGATTGGTTTCTTGGTTGAGCAAGAGACAAGATAGTACCTCTTAGAGTACAACTGAGGCAGAATATGTTGTAGTAGGAAATAATTGTAATCAAGTTATGTGGATGAAACAAATGTTGAAGGATATTGGGATTAAGTTTATAGAACCTGTTATTATTTACTATGATAACACAAGTATAGTGATTATGTCTAAGTATCTAGTAATGCATTCTAAGACAAAGCACATATCCATTAAGTATTATGTTTTTAGAGAGAAGGTAACATAGAAGAAGATAAGGTTGGAGTATGTAAGTACTAAAGATCATATTGTCGATATCTTTATGAAGCCTTTGCCTAAAGATGATTTTGAGTAACTAAGAGGTATGCTTGGGATTATGCTCCTACCTACTTAAGAATAGATGATGTAGGGAGTGCATCAATCCAGTGGTACAAATCACTATTGTTAGAATGGATTGAATGTTGATGCTTCCTAAATGGGGAAGTATCTAGAATGTACTGAGTCATTGAGGACTCTTGGTATTTGGTATTTTGTATTGAACAATGTCTTTGGACACTTGAGCTAATAAGAAGAGTTGGAAGAAGTATATGATAACAATTGGTATTTTGTACTTGTATTGACACCTTTGACATTGATGTCAATGAGGGAGAGAATATGTGCATGAAAAGCATCCCCTGGGAAATGGGGAGAGAAAATGTGAGAGAAGTACCTATTGAGTTGTCAATGGGGGAGTCTTATCTCTTTAGGGAGATTTAGAAAGATTTTTATAAGTGCACAGAAGAATATATGAGTGTGTAGTAGAATATGTAAGTGCACAAAAGAATATATTAGGGTGGAAAAGGAAATATTTGTGCGTAGATATCTCTTTGGGGAAGATATACAACATGAAAATGTTTTAAGTTGTTCACCATCAATAGCTCATGCCAATAGCTAGAAGATTTCAAATAGATGAAGAGGATTTTAGAAGATGACAACAACAATAGTAGAGTATAGTTTGGTATTCTTAGAACTTAGATGTTTTCTCATCTATGTTTCCATCAATGCCAAAGGGGGAGATTGTTAGCATGAATGTTGATTATACTACATTGGGGGAGTATCCTAAGTATTTAAGAGTATTGATATATTACATTCATGACTATATTTTCCATTGATGTCAACATAGTAGTAATTATGTAGAGACTAGAGGAATAGTAGTTAGTAATCTTATAATGTGCAGAAGCTAAGAAAGATTTAGATGATGCACAGTGGAGGATATGTTCCTAAGGTTGTCCTAGTGATATGGTTAAGATGACTAAGTATGATCTGATGGTTTATAGTGTTGGAAATATAAGATGAGCAACTAGGGGTGGGGGGGGGGGGGGGTGGTGAATCAGTTACCACTAAAATATTTTCCAAATCCCTTAGATGTCAACTTAAAATTCAAACCAATAAAACTGATTACTATTGATGCTCAATAAAAAACATAAATTGTTGAAACTCAATAATCAATTATCATTTAGATGTATCAATAATTACTTAACCATAATTTGCATGCATGAGAGAAAAGAAATGAACACATAAGACACCAAAATTTAATGTGAAAACCCAATATGGGAAAAACCATCAATGTAACTAATTACTATTTTTCACTCTTTTGAAGTAAGCCTTGTTAGGAGCCAACCTAGTTTAAGGTTACAAAGCACACTGTTAGGTGTGACCCTATTAGAGGATTTAATCACCCTATTAGTGGTGGCCTTGTACGAGGTCTTAAAATAATTCAATGGAATTACCACCTTGCTAGAGGATTTAGAACTAGCTGTTAAACCAATTCTATTAAGAGATTTTAGATCACTACTACAATGGTTAGAGAGTAACAATGAAATAATCTGATTATTATGCAACTAAATTACTAAATCCATATCTTTGTTCTACTTATACTTGATCCTTCCTGATTGAATGCTAGTTTTCTACTCCATAAGGATACCTGATTATCCTTCATGTTTGCTTCCTCTATTTTCTCTTTTAATTCAACCAACACACTTGCACACTTTGAAATCACAACTTGATCTTATATTTATATAATCTAGATTGTCAAGTTGGCTCAAATACAAATTAGAATGACCAATATTCATTACCTTAGTTAGCTAGAATCAATAGGTAAAACAATCAAGCTTCACATGCAAAAATAAGAAAATCTTTTGGTATCTGACCTAGCTCGGTAAAAACTAACTCTAAAAAAATTTCTTGTGTTAACCAATAGAGGCTTAGTTAACAATGAGAACTTGAAAAAATCCTTTGGCGACCAAGTAAACTCAGTTAGCACTAACTTTGTTCAATTTTCCTTTGTTAACCAAGTGAACTCGGTTAACACTCTTTTCCACATAATTCCTTCGACACCTAAGTGAGCTTGGTAGACATTGTCTTTGCACAGAGTAAACTTAGGAATGCTCGGTAGACAAGGAAAACTATCTTTGCTGACCAAGTGAGTTTGGCATGCATTGACTATCATTTGATATGGAATTTGTGTAACGTCAAAGAAAACACAATTATATAATTGTATCCAACAGTACAAAAGTTACACTTAATTTACTAGAAGCAGTGCAAAAATAGAACATTAGAAAATAGAGTTCATATGATCTATCCTATCTTTCATCTGAGATGTAATGAAGAGATGAATAGACACAAAATGATAGAGGAAATTTGTATTGTGACATCAACATGTGTGCAAGATGTGGTATCACACATGTGGAGTTTTATATAGAATGTGAGCCAACAATGCTATTGTAATTGTGAATTAATTAATTATCTTATTTTATTTAATTGGGAAAGCCTCAAGGCCTACTCCAAGAATTATTATGAAGATATAGTATAAAAGAATTGTTTTCCTTATTTTTAATGTGAACTTGGATTAGAGGACCAAGTGGGATGCAAAGTGTTAGTGCATAGGGCAAGAAGGAGTAGAATGCTTACTGAATGTGTATAAGAAATCCAAGGGATCATTATATGCATAGAATGAGATCAGGTTACATGATCTGAACGAGAAGAAGTCTAGTTGATAGGAAAGAGATAGAGGAAGAAGTACAATTTAGTTCTCTTATTCTACAAGGAATAATATAAAGATCATTTAGATAGTGGGTTCATTGATCTTAACCTTGAAGCTATTTGGGTAGTGGGTTCAACTATCTTCCACAACTCCTAATAGGGTTGGAATCTCCTAACAGGAATTCAAAGTCTCCTAATAGGGACCCATACATACTAAATGTTGTAATAGACTCCTAATAGGGTCTATCCTCTAACAAGGAATATTTATATTAGTACATCATCTTGTGTGTACCATCCCTACTGGGATTTTCCCTTTGATCAAGTGTTTCCCTAGCTAACATATCTGGTGTTAATTATATATGAGTATCTTGTTGTGGTTTTAGTTTATATTACTCACATGGTTAAGTTTTTTTAAAGTTAATGATTCTGATAATAGTTGGATAACTGAATCACACCTCTCCACCCCACCCTCTTAGTTATATTAATAAACTATATATTCTAACACATTATTCACAAATTCTATCAATCTAGTAGATTAAATAGTGTTCCAAGTATGGCTATGGACCAAGCATGGAATGGTGTTCCAAGTATGGCTATGGACACAATTAGTAGAAAACCTATCATCAATAAGAAAGGAAAAGAATACAATGTGTAAGTTCAGTTCCTTAATTGTCTACACATTCTTTTATATTCATAAGTATTTTCTTGGAATAGGAAATGTTGTATGGGAACAAGACTAACCAATAAAAAAGAAAATTAATTAGTTTATTACTCAATTCGGAGAAAATTTTGATGAATTCAAGTTGAGAATGAAAAGGAGAATGAGAATTCTAGAGGAATTGATCACAAAATGTTATAGTGACATTTGTTTTCTTATTAATATGGATAACACATTTGTGCAAGCAGTAAAGCTGAGGAAGGTATGGATACAATGTTTTGGATATGAAATAGATAATGATGATGTGATTGAAGACATTGATGCATTATTAAAGGAAGAAATAGATGCTAATGCATAACTATTTGGAAGATATGAAGAAGAAAAGGAAAGGATTACAATAAGCATTAAGATAGCTTCCAAAGAAAAGAAAAGGAAGATGATTGAAGACTTAGAAGCTAGATTAGGTACCCTAGGAAAGGGTAAAGAACTATTGCAATTTACTCATGGCCTTGGCAAAGATGAGGAACATGATAGTGGTGAAGAGGAAGGAGAAGAAAAAGAGGAAGAAGTAGACAAGTGTAAAGCACTAGTTGTTGTTATGTCACTAAGAAAGCAAGCTCAAAGGTCAAAGAAGAAGAAGAAGGAAAAAACACCTCCACCACCAACTAAGACAAGGAACATAACATTTTATATTGTGAAGTAGTTTATAAAGATGAAATTAGAAAAGGCTACTAAGTCAAGTGAACCTGAAACCAAGAGAAGGAGATTGGTAAGAGGACAACCTGTTAGACATATCAAAACTATTGAAGAGGTATCTAGCAATGTAAGATGATCTACTGGTTTAACTATTTTCAAACAAGTGAAATATGATACATTAGACAATATGATAAAATTATAGTAGAGGAAGCTATGGTAGATGTGATTGAAAATCAAAGGCTAACTCCTAGTGCAATATAGGACAAGATACACAACAATATATTTAATAGATTACAGAGGAAATGGCATCAGGCTGAAGTAATAGAAAATCAGATAAGAATTGACACACTAGTTAGAGTTATGCCTCATCTATCTCAAGAAAAAAGGGATAAACTTATGAAACAACATAGGAGCAGATTTGTTCCTAAATATAGAATGTTCTTTATTTTACAAAATAAAGAGGAATTTATACAATAGAAGAGTGAACTTTTGTGGAAAAGCATTTTTGAGCTTACAACAAAGGAGTTAGAAACTGTGAATATTGACGATGAACATAGTAGTGGAGAAATATTAGGTGTACCAATTCCACAGGATAGAATGTCTCCTATACATGCCAACACCCTTGACACTCTAGAAGCCAAGTAGTCAAGGTTCACAAATGTAGAAGAAGATGGTGAAGATAAAGAAGTTGATAAAAATGATAATACTATTTTAGCACCTCAAATTAAGGTAAACATACAATTAAATAAGGCTGAACCAAGTACTAATGTTGTTGTCTCAAGCATACATGCACAAGAAAGACCTAGTGGTGATACTGCTTCATCAACTCCTAAGGCATTATAGAGTAGAAACACTCCATTGAAAAGGAAGAGAAGAGAAATAAAGGACATGTCACCATATATTGAAGTTAGTCTAGATGAACATATTGAGATGCCAAAATTTGATCTGGAAAATCTCACTTAGCAACAAAACTTTTTTCTACAAGAATTTTTGAAAAAGAAATAGAGATAAGAAGAGCTAAGGAAAGATCTAAAGAAGAAACAAACATTACAAGATGTAAACCATATTTTTGTTGAAGCTTTTGACATATATAATGTAGATGAAGAGAATATTGGAAGTATAAGAGGAGTAATTGAGAGGGGAGGGGGTGAAAGAACAAACATAAGGATCTCAAGTGAATAGATATGCCAGTGTGGGTTAAATTGTAAAGCTCATCACAATATTATTTTTCATAGTTATCAACCTTGAAATCTCTCAAGAATATGAAAGAAAGTAGTATTATTTATACCTTGTAAGGGTAAAAGAACTATGTCACCCTATTGTAAAGGAAAAGGCTAACAAAAGTATAACTATTCACCTTCAATGACATAAAATTGGTATTATTATTTTAAATTTTAAAGTGAAGTAAAATAATGAAATGTGTAGAAATTGATTAAGTTTAGGATTATAATTTTTAATAATTATTTGGAAAAAGAATTGATATATTTTCCTAATTTTTAAAGACAACTTTTTAGTTGTTGAAAATCAATAAAACTTGGGGGTCTAGTTTGCCACCACAAAACTATAGGGAAATAAATTTATTTCCCTTTAATCTTAGACTATGTTATAGAGAAAATATGTATCTAGAATGAAAAAAAATAAAAATCAGCTTTGGACCTATATTTTCTCTTTTATAACGATTCAAATTTCAACTCACATGAAATAGATAGTTTTCATCTCCCATCACATTTTTCAAAACAAATCTACTATAACCAAGAGAAAAATTATACATTCTAGAAGAGGACTCTCTCCTCTAGAACGTCATATAATTTTTAGGATTTTTTGGTATAGTTTAATATTTTTTCTTTCTCCAAACTGACATCTTTTCGAGTGTCAAAATACATGCTTGTAGGATTTTTTAATTACAATATACTATATCTAATTAAAACACTATAAAATCTATATGAGAATATTCTTGACTCTGAGCTCTATAAAATTGTGTTTATATGTTATTAAAAAAAATTCATAAAAAATAGTAAGAGTTATTGAAACACCACGTTTCTAAAATAATTTTATTTCTTTAGTAATTGGACACAAACTAGTATAAAACATGCATTTAATAGCCATTTACAATTGAAAAAGTGTGAGACCATATATAACTTAGCAAGAATAAATTTATCTAGATCATATGTTTTAACAAAATTGATTTTTAGATACAAATACTCAAATTTAGTCATTCTAATAAGTCGGCCTAAAAGGTGACACAACTTTGTACTTTTATCCTGGGTGAATCAGTTATGACAAAATTAAATCCCATATCCCTTAGATGTCAACAAAAATAAAAGATAAACTTTGTTAAATTGTATTCTATTGTCACTTGGAAAACAAATAGGCACTTAGTTTATACTAGAAAATGTTGTAACTTAGCAATAACTGAACATACTAATCTTTAAGATTTTAACTATGATTAACCTTAATTTAACTTAGTTGCATACTCATAAAAGAAATAGAATGAACACAAGTTGATTCAAGTGACATCTGAATTAGATTCTATTAAGATAGAGCATGCTGAGTTGGAAAAATACATCATTGTGAAAGGAGAACTAACACAAGAAAAATAACAGTTAGAGAAACTTTATACAAGTTCTGAGAAAATTGATGAACAAATATTTCATCAAAGACCTTATGATAAGACAAGCCTTGGATATCATTTAGGAGAGAAGTCAACAAAGAAAGATGAGAGTAGGACAGAACCAGATCTTATAGAATAAATTCCTAAAGAAAAGTTTAAATGGTCTAATGAAGTTGAGAGAATTGAACTAATAGAGAAATTTGTTGAACCTAGAATAATAGAGAAAGTTGAAGAATTTAAGCAAGATGATTTGTCAAAAGAAGTAAGACATGAATTTAGAGGTAGATTTTATATATGTAATGAAGTTGCACACATGATGAGAGATTGCATAGGTAAACATTTCAAATCTATTACTAATTTCTATTGTTATAATTGTCATGGCTAGTGACATAAGGCAATAGAATGTAAGAAACCTAAGTTTTTTGATAATAGTAGAATGTTTAGGAATACTAACCTTGTAGGTAATAGAAGAAGTAGATCTCAGAGAAGATCTAATGATGGAGAGAAACATAATGATGAAAGAAAGTAGTTTTTTTATTACAAATATAACAACCCTGGACACATTGCAAGAAATTATAGAGCACCTATAAGTTAGAATGGAAGTAATTAGAGGAATAATGCACCTGTATGTCAGTTATGCAATAACTTTGGACACATAGCAAGATTCTATGGAATGGATAAGGAAATTAGAAAATGCCATAATAAGAAATATGATTTTGATAAATAAGAGATTGGAAATCTTTCAGAATAAAGTTCGTAAAGACTTGTATAATAGGATAGTTAATAGGAAGAGAAGAGTAATGGAAGATGATTTGAATATTAGGATCACATCCATAAACAAGTTATGTGATGTTGGATCTAAAGAAGAATCTAACAATATTTTGAAGGGTATTGAGCCTTTGATAAGGAACAAAAGAAGAGAAATTCTTCTTATGGGAGGCAATTATGAAGAGGTTAGGCAAGAAACAAAAGAGGAAATAGTAAAATATATGTCCTCGATGCCTAAGGAAAGTGCACAATCAAAAGATGAGATTCAGGTGTATGTTGAATTCATACACCTTCTAGGGCAGATGAAGAATTAGAGGAGACACAACAAGAATTATCCCCCACCTCATATTATTATGGATACTAAATCCATGCAAGTGGCTAGTATGTGCACAACTGTAGACATCAAGGAGAACCCATTGGTAGGGTATATAATAAACATTATTGGCAATATCAGTAATATCACTGATTATTCCAATTCTGATGATGAGGAAGAAGAGAAAAAGAGAGAAGAATAAGAAGAAAGGAAAAGGAAGAAGGAAGAATAGGAAAAGAGGGAATATGAAGAAGAAGAAAATAAAAGAAAAAGAGAAAGGAAGAAGAAAAAAAAAGAGAGAGAAAGAAGAAAAGAAAAAGAAAGAAGAAGAGGAGAAGATGAAGAAAGAATAAGATGAGAAGTAGGAGAAAGAAGAAGAGGAGGAGGAGGACAAGAAAGAAGAAGTGGAAAATAAGAAAAAAGAAGAAGAAAGGAAAAGAAAAGAAGAAAATGCAAAGAAAGATGTTGAGGATAAAAAGAGTGCAGAGGAACAAGAGATAAAGGCTACTATACTTTTAGTAGTACTAGTAGTAGGAACATCAGCAAAAAAATCTATATCAGCTAATGATGAAAATTAGAAAGAACTAACGGGCACTTTGAGCAAGTTATTCAAGAAGAAAAAAGAATGTTAAGTCTTTAGAGAAGACTCTTGCTAAAGTCTTGGAGCACATACAGAAGATAGTTTCCACAACTATTGCAAATCCAGACTTGTAGATTAAGGAAAAAGAGTTGGTTGTCATTTATGACAACATATACTTAGTATTTCATTTATTCATTCAAAGACAAAAAAATTGTTTAAGTGTTAGACAGTTTGGAGCAATACAAAGTATAAATTTTAATGGTATGGACGTTGCAAAAATAGCTAACTTATGCATAATTGAGAAAATTTCTATGACATCATGATGATGATGTGTACTAGTGTGCATGTGTTTATAGATAGTATGATGCAAGTTATACCATGTTTAACAATGCATGTATTGAATAGTGCTCAATACAGTATAAGAGTAGATAGAGTTGTACAACTTTAGGAATTATTTTGGTTACAAAATAATTACTAAGTTATGTTGAGTTGACTATATGGATATTATTCCATAATTTATTTACATTTTTTCAAGCGTGTGAAGACATGAAGGCCAATAGGGTAGAGTTTTCAGAATGTACAAGGTATAAAATATCTTATCTTGCACAAATAATGGAGAAGTTTCGTGGTTAGATGTAACATGTGAACTATTGTGAGAACTATATATGAGCCTTATGTGATGTAAAATCTGATGGAAGATAAGAGAAAGTGTGAGTTACAATAGCAAAGAAAATTATTTTATGTATACTTATCTTGTGAAGGAACTACATTATATAATTGCATGTTAGGGTAGTGGGCTCTTCTTGCATATAGTGTAATTGATCTACCAAATCCTAATAGGGTTGTAGAAACTCCTAATAGGGTTGAGGCTTCTAACAAGGACTCAAGATACTATATGTACTTCATAGACTCCTAACAAGTTAAATATCCTTAGTAGGATCCTTTTGTTTAGTGAATCATCTAGTGGGTATCATCCCCACTAGGGTTTTCCCTTAGCCAAGGTTTCCCTAGTTAACAAATAATGGTGTTATGAGTCCTCTATGTGCATGAGTATATTTACTATTGAAAATTTTTGGTTTACTTTCATATTCAAGTTATAAAGTAATCAAGGTGGGGGGGGGGGGGGGGGTGTAAAAGCACAAACCTATGTCACCCTTTTGTAAAGGAAAAGGCTAGCAAAAGTACAATTGTTCACCTTTAATGACATAAAATTGGTATTATTATTTTGAATTTGGAAATGAAGTAAACTAATGAAATGTGTAGAAATGTATGAATTTTAGGATTATAAGTTTTAATAATTATTTGAAATAAGAATTAATATATTTTCCTAATTTTTATAGATAATTTTTTAGGTACTAAAAAATGTTGAAAATTAGGGGTCTAGTTCCCACCACAAAACTATATGTAAATAAACTTGTTTACCTTTGATCTCAAACCATGTTATAGCTAACATATATATCTAGACCAATAAAAAATAAAAATCAACTTTTGAACTATATTTTCTCTTTTATAAAGATTAAAATTTCAGCTCACCTAAAATTGATAATTTTCATCTCCCACCACATTTTTCATAACAAATCTATTCTAACTAGGAGAAAAATTATACATTCTAGAAGAGGATTATCTCCTGTAGAATTTCATGTAATTTCAATTTTTTTTAATATGATTTCATATTTTTTTCTTTCTCAAAACCAACATCTTTTCAAGTGTTAAAAAACGTGGTTGTGGAAATTTTTAATTTTAGTCTACTATATCTAATCAAAACACTATAAACTCTACATGAGAATATTCTTGATTTTGAGCTCTATAAAATGATATTTATATGTTATTAAAAAACTATCATAAAAAATAGTAAAAGTTATTGAAATGCCACATTTTTAAAATAATTTGATTTACTTAGTAATTGGATACAAACTAGTATAAAACATACATTTAATAATGGAAAAGTGTTATAGACCATATATAACTTAGCTAGAATGAATTTATCTAGATCATATGTTTAAAAAAAATTAATTTTAGATATAAATACTAAAATTGTCATTCTGATCATAAGTCAACCTGAAAGGTGACACAAATTTATACGTTTACCCAAGGAAAAGTTTGTAATACATTGATTCACACCCCCCCCCGCCCCGCCCTCTCAATATTATCTATTTCTAACATATTTTGATAGAAAAATCTTTGTCTTTGATATCAGCACTAAAAATTTGTGATCAAATTATTTAAACATTTTTTTGTCAAGCTCTTCATAGAATTATGACATCAAGCCTCTCTCTTTGAAATCTAATGCCAAAGACCATGTATAGTGTATATTTCAATGTACCTTGAGCACTAATTCATATCCAATCTTCCCTTCCATTGTTGCATCAGCTAGACTGATCTTCAATAGGTTTTGGTTATTGCATGACTAAATATTGTTTAGTGAGCTTCAGATAGGGGAATGACCCCTAACTTACCTAGTAGATTAAAACAAATGCATCCTTAGGTGATGGTTTGGTGAATATGTCTACAATTTGTTATTTAGTATTCACATATTCCAACCTTACTTCCTTGTCTTGCACTAACTCTCTCAAGAAATGATATTTTATTGCAATTTTCCTAGTCTTGGTATGCATTACAGGATTCTTTGATATGTTGATTGCAATGGTGTTATCACAAAGATAACTATTGGATCCTTGATTTCTACCTTCATACCTACCAATAGTTTCTTGAACTAAACAATATTTGAGAAATTAACTTATTTTCCACATACTCTACCTCTACTATGGATTGAGAAATGTAGTTTTGTTTCTTGCTTATCCAAGACACTAGTCTTTTACCAAGAAAGAATGCTCATCCATTACTGCTCTTCTTGTCATCAACACTTCCTACCCAATCAGCATTTGTGAAGGCCTTCATTTCCAAATTGTCTCCTTTATTATACCATAATTCATAGTCTTTAGTACCTTTTAGATGCATCATGACTCTCTTGATTTCCATCATGTGATTTTTTTTGGATTTGCTAAGAATCTTGCCACCATACCAATTGCTAATGCAATATCAAGCCTTGTGCGCACTACATATTTCAATTTACCAATGATTGATTTGTATGTGGTTTGATCTACCTTCTTGGAATCATCATTTTTTGAAATATTATGTCTAGTAGACATAGGTGCTCCAACTAGGCTTGAGTCCTCCATGTAAAATTTATTTAGTATCTCTTTGATATATTTAGATTGAGTGATATAGATATCATCTTTCTTCTATTGAATTTGCAAGCCAACAAAGAATTTTATCTCTCCAAACATGACATCTCAAATTCTTTACTCATCTCTTCTAAGAAAAGCTTTGGACAAGTCATCATTTCCAGTAAGCAATGTTTCATCCACAAAGAATTCTTCCAATACAATCTTCTTGTTTGGTCCTTCTTTGATATACAGGTTTTTGTTATCATTTGTTCTTTGAAAACCAATCTTTATCAAGTAGTTATGAAGTCTTTCATACCAATCTCTACTATCTTTCTTGAGTCCATACAATTCCTTGTGTAGTTTACAAACCATATCCCTTTTACTTGGATCTACAAAACCTTATAGTTCTTCTATGTAAACTTCCTCTTCAAAAGTTCCATTTAATAATGTAGATTTCACATCCATTTGAAAAACTTTAAATCCTCTATATGATGCATATGCAAGTAAAGCTTTAACACCTTCTAATCTTGCAATAGGAGAAAAAGTTTCACCATTGTCAATACCTTCCTCTTGAGAATAACCTATGCAAACCAACCTTGTTTTGTTTCTTGAAACTTCTCCACCTTACTTCATCTTATTTCTCAAAACCCACTTTGTGCCAATCACATTCTTATCCTTGGGTCTAGGAAGAAGAGTCCAAGTCTTATACATTTCTATCTACTCTATCTCTTCATTCATTGCTTGAATCCAACTTTATTTATCCAAGGAATCTTTAATATTTCTAGGTTCAAATTTAGTAAGCAAACATGTACCTTTCAATTTGTTCCTTGTCATTGTACCATCTAATTTGTCTCCAATGATATGCTCAAGTGCATGGCACCTTTTGACATATCTTGCTACTATAGGTACTTTGGATTTATAATTTATTTCATATACCTCAACATGATCTTCATGCTCAGGTCACACTGTCTTTGACTTAGGTCCTTCTGATGACTCGGTAGCAACTTGCTCCAACTCGGTTGTTTCTTATGATTTGGGTCCTTTACACTGAGACTCGGGTTGCATCGACTGCAACTCAGGTACTTCTAAATATTTTGGAGGCTCGGGAGGTGAAGGTTCCTAACTTTGAGTTAGATTAGGAAATGTATTAGGTTCATAGTACATGAACCTTCTACAATCCTCAGGTTCTTTATTGCTCTTTTCTTCACTCTATTATGTAAATTCATCAATCTTCACATGTGCACTTTCTATGATCTTATGAGTAGTTAGATTCAAACACTTATAGGATTTACTTCTACAGGAGTATCCTAGGAATATGGCTTCATCACTTTGGACATCAAATTTACCTTTCCTAGATTCCTTCAAGATATAACACTTGCTATCAAATAATTTTGAGTAACTTACATTAAGTTTATAGCCATACCATAGTTTATAAGGTGTCTAATTTGAGTCTTTCTTTAGCTGAACTCTTTTTTATGTATGAATTTTTGTACTGATTGCTTCCTTCTAGTATTTGATTACAACATTCTTTTCTATCATTAGGGTTCTTTCACAATCCATGATAGATTTGTTCCTTCTTTCTACTATACCATTCTATTGAGGTGTACTAGGGGCTTATACTTGTCTTTTGATTCATTTCTTAGTGCAAAATTCATTGAATTCATTAGAGATGAATTCTCCTCCTCTATCTGACCTTAGACACTTTAACTTCTTTCATATCTCTTTCTCAACTCTAGCCAGATGCCATTTAAACTTCTAAAAATATTTTAATTTTTCTTTTAAATACATTACAGTCATCATTATAGAATATTCATCAATAAATAACATTAAATACTTATGTCTGATATAGATCTCTATGTTGATAGGTCCATAAAGGTTTGTATAAACTAGCTCCAAGACTTCTTCTAAATGATAGTTCTTGCTTTTGAAACTAGTCTTACCCATCTTTTCATTTTGACAATTTTTTTGTAGGCCCATATCAAGTTTCCTAAAACTAGAAATACCTCTTACTTTCTTATTTTTTCTTATTTTGACTAGATTATCAAAGTTCACATGATGTAGCCTTTTATGGCATAACCATCTTTCTTCTACTTGAGCAATGAAATGTGAACTTTCATGGAGATCTAGGTAGAATCATTTACCTTTTGTTTGATTTCCAGATCCAACTAGATTTCCTTTTCCTTCTAGTAGCTTGGCCTTCCCATACATGAATTCTACCTTGAATCCAATGTTATTCAATTATGCCACACTCATTAGATTATGGTTCAATCCTTCAACCTAATACTCATTGTTACATTGAATTTCATTAGTTAGTGGAATACAACCTTTTCCTTTTATGCAACAAGGTTCATTGTTTCCAACTCTATCACTTCCACCATCATAGTGTTCCATATGTTCAAACTTTGATTTGTCACTAGTCATATGGTGAGAACAACCACTATCAATAATCCATATATCATTCTTATTAACATGAGAAATAAGTTCCATTTTACCTGAGTCATTGTCTGATTTATTTTTTACAACTATATAGGCCATTTCATCATTATCAATCCTATTAGAATCATTAGCCATAAAACAAGATTTCTTACCTTTGTTCTTTTAGTCCTTGTAGCTTTTGAATTCATTCTTGCCTTTGAATTTAGTGCTTTTATATTCACCTTGGTCTTCTTTGTGTGGACACCTTGCACCAATGTGACCAACTTCCTCACATGATAAACATATTACAGGAATCTTACCTTTGTACTTTCCTCTACCTTTGCAATATTTCCTTGCAAGTAGGGCTTCAATCACTTCAAGATCACTATCAAACTATTCTTCTTCTTCACTATATGATTTTTTGGATCTTGATTTTTGACCTTTCTTCTTAAGTGAAAGCTTGGCTTCAAATGCAAACTCAATACCTCTAGAACTAGAGCATAGTTATCATAGTTATCCAACTCAAAAGAAGTCAATCTTCCCACTAGAGCATCTAGATTTATCCTATTTTTTGGATCACACCTCATCTCTTAAATAGAAGATACTCTAGTTACATAGATAGGAAGAAGGGTTATGAGTACCTTATAATAGTTTGATCATCAATATCTCCTCTAGAGGCTTTGATTTGCTCAACATATTTTACAATGTTTTCATCCTCTCTCATTTTCATCTGATCAAATTGGCCTCTAGGACTTTCTACTTTGGATCTTCTTATAGTGTCATCACCTCTATAGATATCCTTTAGTTTGGTCCACATTTCATGAGAAATAGTGCAGTCTTTGATTTCATCAAATTCAACATAGTTAAGAGAAGAAGAAATATCAATCATCATGATGTTATGATTTTTATTTTTAGCAATCTCATCAATTAATAATCTTCCAATGGGAGCCTTGTATTGAGTATTTAGATATTTTAAACCCAAATCATTGATAGGATCCAAATGTAGTTTAATAAGTTCCTACCATGCTGCAAAGTTATCTCTGTTCAACTTGGGAATCTCTCTTCTGTAAGTCATCCTGATCTTTAGCTTATGTCTTGAATCTTTCTCTGCAAGCACCAAAAGCCTTGATACCAATTGTTGTAAATATAAGAAGAGTAACTAAGAGGGGAGGGGTGAATCAATTACCACTAAAATAAATATCAGATATCTTATATGTCAACAAAAATAAAAGATAAACTCTATTAAACTGTATTGTATTGTAACTCAACAAACAAACAGGCACTCAGTTTACACTAGAATTATTGTAACTCAGAAATAATTGAATATACTAATCTTTAAGATGTTAACTATGATTGAACTTAATTTAACTTAGTTTCATACACATAATAGAAATAGCATTAACACAAGTGACACCAAGATTTAATGTGGAAACCCAATTCAAAAAAAAATGACCAATTGCAACTACTTACTGATTTTCACTCCTTATAAGTGAACCTTATTAGGAGATAACCCTATTAAAGGATTTAATCACCCTATTAGAAAGGGCCTTGTTATAGGTCTTCAAGACACTAGAAGTAGAAATTCCACCTTGTTAGAGGATTTACAAATTGTTGTTAAGCCAACTCTATTAAGAGATTTAGATCATTACTACAATGGTTAGAGAGTAACAATGAGATGACCTAAATTTTGATGCAACTAAATTATTGATTATAGATCTCAATTCTATCTTTAATACTTGATCATTCTTGATCCAATGCATCTTTGTAGCTCCATAAGAATATTTTGTTTATCCTTTCAATTCACTTCCTCTAAGCATCTTTTTATCTTCAAACTTTCTCTCTCTTTGATTTCCATAGCTTGACCTTATATTTATATCTTATACATTGTTAAGTCAGCTCGAATACAATTAAGAATAATTAATATTCATCTCCTTAGTTGGCTAAAACCATCAAAAAAATTCATTAGAATCAATATTCCAAAACAAGAAAATCCTTTGTTAGCTGACTGTGCTCTGTAGACACTAACCAAAATAGATTTTCCTTCATTAACCAAGTGATCTTAGTTAATAGTGGTTTTCATGTCAACTTTATTTGTCTCCCAAATAGACTCAGTACACACTACCATCTTCTAATTCTCTTTGGTAATTGAGCAAGCTTGATTAGCACTCGTTATCTTCCAACTTTCTTTTGTCTCCTAAGTGAACTCAGTAGACATTGTCTTCTAAACTTGGCATACACAGGAATGCTTGGAAAGCATTGATAATTTTCTTCATTTCCCATGTGAGCTCAATAGACACTGACTAGTGAATGTATGAAATTTTTCTAACATCAAAGATGATATACAATTACTCAATTATTTTCAACTGAGACATCTATTATTGATCATCTTGTACTTATCATCAATCAAGTTAGTGTAGAAAATTTTGAATCCAATCAAAATTTGATGGATTGGGCAGAAAGGAGAGTTGAGACCGAGGTTATGAATAAGGGTTTCATAACTATATTAGAGAAGAAGGTGCTACTATAGGAAAAAACATAGGTAATAATGCATATTATATAGAGGGTACAACACATGTACATAATTTTGTTAGATGAGCCAAGATTTACATATTATATTTAGGAATAGGTAGATAAGACTTGGGCTAAGATGAAATCATCATGTAGTGTTATCTCAGAGTCAACATGATCTAGCATAGATCACTACAATATTTTACTGAATGCTCAAGGTACAATGACTCAGCTTCAACAAGCTGACAACACCATGAAATCCAAGATGATCTCAATTTAAGAAATGTTGATACCTCATTTGGAGGTAATGTAGAGAGAACTAAAAATAGTGCAGGATCTTATTATAGAAGATCATAATCTATTAGTCGCTTAGATTTTGATTGATTTAGGTGCAAGATTACAACTATAGAATCCAATTTTAGAGGCTTCTATTGGAAATGCAAAGAAGTAATTAAGAGGGGAGGTATGAATCAATTACCACTAAAATAAATCCTAGATCCCTTAAGATGTCAACAAAACTTTAAAATAAAACCTTGCTGAAACTCAATTAACACTAAATATATTACTGTGACTTAGTTAACAATTGAATATATTATTGTCACTCAATTAACACTAAATATATTATTGTCACTTGGTTAACACTAAATATATTATTGTTAGTTAATACTGAATATATGTAGATCTTAAGATGTTTAATGTAATTATCCTTAATTATTTTAGTTGTAGAAACATAAAGAAAATAATATGAACACATCAAATACTAAGTTTTAACATAGAAACCCAATTTGGGAAAACCATCAATTGCAACTACTTACTAATTTTCACTCTTCTAAAGTGAGCCCTGTTAGGAGCCAACCCTATTAAAGGTTAAAAAACACACTATTATGTGTGAACCTATTAGAGGATTTAATTCACCCTATTAGGAGTGTCCTTATTAGAGGTCTTCAAACACTTTAATATAGAAATGCCACCTTGTTAGAGGATTCACCAAATAGTTTTTAAGCTAACTCTATTAGGAGATTTGATTCACTGCTACCATTGTTAGAGAGTAATAATGATTTGACCTGATTGCTAATGCAAGTGACTTTGCTGATTCAAATTTTTGTTCTTGCTTGATTACTTGATCCTCCTTTATTGGAATGTTCATTACTGCTCAGTCAACTCGGATACACTACCCTCTTGCAGATATACTTCCAATTCTCTTTCTTAAATCATCTTCTTTAATTCCATTCTTGCACAATTAAATCCTCAACTTGACCTATCATTTATGTGATTCACCTTGTAAAGTTAGATTGAATACTCTTTTGATCAAACAATTTTCTTCCCTTAAGTCATCCTATTTTAACCAATAAATCTATTAGAATCAATGTGTTCATAGTTAGCTAATATAGAATTGAGTATTTAGTTAACACAAGGAAATCCTTTATTAACTGATCCAACTCAGTCATGTAGTGCCTCTCCCATTTGACTTTTGTTAGTCATCCTAATGGATGCAACCTTGCTGATCTTTTGTTGTGATGGGATCATGATTGTGACCTTGAGTGGTCTACACCATCAAGGTGTTTGGAGTTATGTCTCTGTATCAGTTGCTTTTTTTTTATGCTTTTTTCTGATCTATGAGATTATGTTGTGATTTTGGTTCACTGAGGTTTGTGCCAGTGGTTACCAAGATCGATGTAGTATCATGAGTTTGTTTCGTGATTACCCTGAGATGTGTGCAAAGATTGCACTGTGTACTTTTTACCATGCTACACTAGACTAGGTTCCTATAGCAGTGGTTGGTCATGTTTATGACTGTGTTTGCTTATGTGTTTTAAATGCCTTTTTAATACAGAGTAAACAATCATTATTAAATTCTTAAGTAATTAAAATGGATTGTTCATGTTAGATTCTTTGGTTATGTGCTACGAACATTTAGCTTGTTACATTTCTTATTAGAGAGATGTTTGTTACTCATGTTATGTTTACATTTGAGATGACCTGAGGGTCAGATGTTACTCTTGGATTTCAATATCATAGATATTAGACTACTATGTTGTTTAGTTAATCATAGTGCATGATGATGCCATTTTGAGATGACAGTGTGTTTTATGATGATATCTGGTTATCTGGTGTTTGGACATACCTCTGATTTTGTTATGTGATGGAATTAATGCTATGGTTATTTACTTCATTCTTGTGTTGTTATGCTTTATGCAAACGTGAGTGATGTAAATAGATTATTTTAATATAATTAATTAAATGGTTAAATTAGGTGATTTAATGCATTTATTGCTTCGGCTATGTTATTATATGCAATTGCACTTGATTGTGTTGTTTAGTGTGTAGGATTTATATCCCTAGCAGTGGCACATGGAGTTAGTGATTCAGCCATTCATATTTTACCAATGTCATCCTGGTATGGCTGATGTATCCTTAATTAAAGTGTTTAAATTAAACCTTTCGATGATTATTAAATTCAAACTCATTGCATTATGTGATTAGACCAGTAAGCATGTCTGTGCATTTAGAGGTTCGCATTGTCGCAAAAGTTGTTAAGGTGATTTCTATGTTTTTGGGCTTTTAGGCTTTTTAATTGATTTATTTTAATTTCTGGCAGCTTTGCCATAGATGAATTCCTATTTATAGGAATAGCTCATTTTTGTTTGGGTTGATTAGGGGTTTAATTAGGTTGGCTGGTTATTTTTTCTAATCGATTATTCACTCGAAAAGTGAATAAATATCCAAAGAGGAATTTAATTCCTCACTTCTCACTTTCAAATTGGAAAGTTGGAGAGTAAAACCCAAAATCCTCTTCATGAGGATTTACTGTTTTGTTCATTGTGGGAGCTATGGGTGTGGGATCGTCACGAGGTTGAGCTCATTGGATCCAGCTTGAGGAAACCTTGGATTGCCGTGATTTTTAGCTACTTCTGTGGGATATTTATTTTATGGTTTAGATTCCTGTTTTGCCCTTTTGGCTGTGATGTAGGGCTTTCCTATTTTATTTTTTTTGCTCTGTTTCTGCCTCTATTTTTGGTAGCCATTTGTTTTGAGGCTGAGAACTAGTGTTCCCCTCTATTTTTGTATGCTAGTTCTACCCGGTTGGGTGGGTATGAACATTTCCCTTTTTTTTGGGATGAGGGTTTGAGATTTTTCATCGTTATGCTAGCTGTTTTTGCATACTGTGTCCATTTTCATTTATTTTTGGATTTTTGGGGTTTTTGAACCCAAAAGTCAAATGGGTTTTAATTTTGAAATTTTCAAAAATTATGGGATTTTTACCTCATTTTGTGTGCCGCCCTATTTTCTCAAGTTGTCTTGGCACAATGTGGGTCGTGGACTTGGATGATCCGTTTGGATATCAGACAAACCACTATTGTACCTTTTGTTGCATTGGGATGCATGTCACATATGTACTCTCAACTTTGTGTTCAATTGAGTGATTTGTTACCTGGTGTTATTATTTTTTTTAGACCTTTGCTTTTGTTTTGTGAATGCCAGGATTCATGTAGAATCCATACTCTCAGATTGAGGCCGGTTGAGAAAGTTCATGATGTTTGGTCTTTATACATCATTGGGATTCATGTAGAATCCATACTCTCAGATTGAGGCCGATTGAGTGATTTTATGATGTATGGTTTTATTGGCTTTGGGATTTGTGTAGAATCTATCCTCTTGAGTTGCTTTCGGTTGGGTGTATTATTTTTCATTGTGTTCTCATTCCTATCCTTGGGTTATGATCTTCATGATGGTGGTGCGCGACACACGAGTACGTGTGCATACATTTTTTGGGTGACTTGAGAGGCCCGATCTTCCATGGATTTGTCAAAAGTTATGATCATTAGGGTTGGGATGGGAGTATGCATGCCCATGGGCACTTATTGTAGGATGAACATGGGTAGGGTAGGGTAGCATCTAGAGGGGGCTTCTATCTCGTAGCTCGATGTTCATAGCACAAGAGGTTGACGGAGGATAAGAAGTTTTAAGCAAGTGATAACTAAATAAAATGTGTGATTGTTAATAAAACTTAAGATAAGTAAAATGTGTGAGCACCCGATTAAGTTCAAGGACACAATGTGTGAGCACCCATTTAAGTTTGAGGACACATGATCCGAGCTTGGGCTTTTCGATGCCAAGTGACTCTCCATGATGTTAGCCCCTACTTAGTATCCTTTTGAGTGTCTGACTAGGACCTATACTACTTGCATTGTCTTAGGTTCTTGGTCCAGCCATCATACTATCTGGCGTGAGTGTTAGCCTTGGATGTTGTGTTTTTTTCATGTGTTTTTGGTTGGATCATTATCTCCATCAGCACGGTGAGTGTGGACCTATGGGTGCCACATGGTTGGGAGGTGTAGCTACCTTCACCACTACTAGGGATCAATGTATAGAGATGATCTTTGTCCTAGTGCGATCATTGTTGGATGTCTTCACTTGATACTTCAAGTTTTAGAGTATGCTTTCTTGTGATTTGTGTTTTCATTGGGATGCTTGTATATCATGTTTATATGATGTTAGTTTATTTGATGCATTCTCTTATCATGATGTTTAGCATATGATTAGATGATGTTATTTGATTTAGTATTATATCTGTTGCTTACTATTGTTTTGCATGTGATAGGTGATGTTATCTACTATAGGATTATCTTATGCTTTTCTACTAGCATGTTAGATTTCCTTATGCTTATAGTGTTGCATGTTTTAGCAGTGACATCCCTATTACGACAATATCGATGATCTAGTCAGTGGCTTGGGATGTTACGCGTGGGGGATGGCTAGGACCCACGATGGTCTTATGATGCTATTGACAGATGGGAGGATTTTCATACTTAGTTTGGTTGTTCAGTTCACTGCAATATTTATTTCAGTGTGTTCTTTGCTGCTGTAGTTTAGATGGATAGATGTTCTTCTTTCTGTGTTGTTCTTGCACTCGAGTGTTCATTCTTCAAGCCTTTGTGGATCTGGTACTCCCTAGTGTGGAGGTTCTTTGCTCTATTTTTGGTCCTTTTTGCTTTTGGGAGTGTTTTCATGTTTCTATGGGCAAAATTTTGTCAGCATTGTGCAACATAAAAATGTATCGCACGCTCATATAAAATGTGTCATACAATACTATAAAGTATTGCACACCTTCTTGAGAAATGTCGTACGACACTGGAAGAGTGTCGCATGCCTTCTTGAGAAGTGTCATATGATCCTATAAAGTATCACACGCCTTCTTGAGAAATGTTGTATGACATTGGAAGAGTGTCGCATGCCTTAAGGAAAAGTGTCGCCCTCCCTTAGTAGGAAGTGTCACACAGTTTTTTGTAAAAACCTATGCAGGTGGACAACAAGAAATTTTTGTCCTGATCCATACTTTTTGAGAGTTGTTTTGGATACCCTTTTGGGTGTTCTTCAACCCTATGTTGTTGCATTTTGAATTTTTTTTGTTTGTCTTGAAATCTAGTTTCTGTGTTTTGTTTTAGTCTCTTGGGGTTTAAAATATATCGTTTAAGTATTTTTATAATTAAGATATATTTTAATATATGTGATGAATCTTTTGAGATAGGTTTCAAACCTCTCAAAGATAAGTTATGGATTCTAGAAAATTTTAGGGCTTTAGAAATCCAGACTTAGCCAATTTTTAGGGCTTTAGGATTTCAGGCTTCGCCAAATTTTAGGATTTTGCATTATACCCCAGCTTGGTGTATTGTTGATGAGTGGTGATTCCTTGAGCCCTCATCTTGTTGTGGTGGTTGTTGGGTTTTCTTTTTGTGTTATTTGGTTGTGGCATTCGGAGATCTATTGGTTATTGGGATTGTGGTGAAGTCTTCCGTTGCAATCGTTGTGATCCCTGTATGATGTTGTCTTGTGCATTCATACTTGTTAAAAAAAATTCTTGGCTTGTATTTCATCCTTGTTTCCAAGTATCTCTAGGTGAGACATTACAAGTCAATACTAATTTTGAGATGACTTTTCTTTGGTAATCAAGTGAACTTGATCAACACAAGATCTATCTTTGATGATTGAGTGGGCTCGATCAATACCATCCCTGAACTTGTTTATAACTAGAACACATAGCATACAAAGGAATTCTTGGCATACACAGGAAATTTCCTTTGATGCCGAAGTGAGCTTGGCTAACACTGACTACTTACTAAGGCTTCACATTTTTTGTAACATCAAAGACAACATACAATTGAATAATTGGTTTCAACAATCTCCCTCTTTGACATTGATGGAAACTCAACATGTCATAGTACAATAAAATCTTAGAGAAAAATAGAAGTAAGGATAAAATCCTTAGTTTCATTCTAATTCTCATCCATGAGAACTCCCTCTGACATCAATCTCTCCTTTTCGAATTATTTTCTTTGACTTTTTAATTTTTCTAACTACAAACTCTCCCTCTAACTTGATTCATACAAAATTTTTGATATAACAACAAACTCTCCTTCTTTGACATTTCATGCCAAAGAACAAATTTCAATGGATTTTTCATGTACCTACTATATTTATTCATATATAATCTATTCCAAGAATAGTGCATCAACTTGACTAATCTTCAAATTCTTGGTTGATGTATCACTAAAATTTCTTTAGTGAGCTTTTAATAGAGTGATGACACCTAACATACCTCTTAGATAGAAAAATGCATCCTTAGGTAATGGAATAGTGAGTATGTTTGTAATTTTTTCTTTTGTATTCACATATTCTAAATTCACCTCTTTTCATGGCACAAATTCTCTCATAAAATGATATTTTATTGCAATATGCTTAGTCTTAGTATGCATCACTAGATTCTTGGAAATGTTAATTGTATTGGTTATTATATAAGATAGCTATTGAATCCTTGATTTCTTCCTTCATACCTAAAAATAGTTATTTGAACCAAATGATGTTGGAATAATTGAATGCTACTACAACATATTTTTCTTCTATTTAAGATTGAGAGATGCAATTATGTATCTTTCTTGTCCAAGACACTAGCCTCTTTCCAAGAAAGAATGATCCACCACTAGTAATTTTCTTGTCATCAATACTTCCTACCCAATTAGCATTGGTGAAAGCTTTTAATTCAAGATTGTCTCTCTGTTAGACACAATAGTCCATCAAGATAACTAAGAGGGGGGGAAGGGGGGTGGTGAACCAGTTATGAATGATTAAAACATTTATCCACCTTAAATAAACTTAACCATTCAACCAAAGTAAACCAAAACCATAATAAGATGCACATAGATAATTACACCAGAAATATTAACTAGGGAAATGCTTGATCAGAGGGAAACCCTAGTGGGAACAATGCCCAAAAGATGATGTACTAATATAAATATTCCTTGTTAGAAGATGGACCCTATTAGGAGTCTATTACAACATTTAGTACATATGAGTCCATTTTAGGAGACTTTGAATCTTTGTTAGAAGATTCTAACCCTATTAGGTATTGTAGAAGACATGAGGACCCACTGTCCAAACAGCTTTTGGGGCAAGATCACTAAATTCATTGTCCAATTGATTTATCAATTATTCCTTATAGAATAATTTTATGTACTATACTTTAACTCCTTTCCTCTATCCTATCAACTAGACCAATCATTGTCAGACCTTGTAGATTAGTTCATGAACCTTGGATCCAAGTATCCAACTTTGGATCACATAGTCAAACCTTAACAATGAATATTCCTTCACCTTCACTCTTCTCTACTCAACTTCACATTCCTCTCTTTGTATTGCTTACAATCATTTGTACATCTCACATATTCATCTATATGATAAAGTAAAGTGTTCTTCCTTTATACCAAATCCACAAAATAATTCTATGAGTTGCCTATTACACCTTGTGAACTAATTATTATTGGACCACATTAAGAACATGTTACACTTAGCGATAACATTAATCTTCCACCTTGCAACTTGAATATTTTTCTATACATGAAATATTATGATGAGAAAACTTAGCCATGTCATCAACAACATATCTTCTTCACATCTTTAACTTTAGCTTCCCAAGAAAATAATTGTGTTGAGAGATATAACAAGTTTATTAGAATATGCCTTTGTAAACTCTATCTTAGAATAGTCTACACCAACACTTGTATAACTTCTTCCAGACTTAATATCTTATACTTTCAAGGTTAGTTGTATATACTAGACACTTAGTATAATCTCCCTTTAACCTTTCTTAGTGAAAATGCTCAACTTTCTATCTATACCACCTTGATCTTTCCACTTGTTGTTCTCTCAAATACTACAGAAAGCTACTATCTTGACATCAATGAAAAACACAGTCATGAATGTAACATATCATCATCATAATGATCTAATCATATTTCTAAAATACTCCCCCATAGGAATATCTTTAGAATTCATGCTTCCAACAATCTCCCCCTTTGGAATTGATGGCAATATAGATGAAAAACATCTAGTTCCATGATACGAATTGCAAAAGACTTTTAATCTTTCTTTTAAAATCCTCTACATCATTCTCCCCATTGATATACCTCAATGTGCTTTACATCAATTTTTTTTTCCATGTACATTTCAAACCTATTTTTTTGTACTTCACTGACATTTCTTTCATGCTAAACTTCTCCCCCATTGACATCAATTTCAAAGGTTTCAACAACCAAAAATATCTACAACAATTGTTTCTAAATTGCTCAAGTGTCCAAAGATACAATTAAAAAGAAAAAAAACATCCAACAAGAGTCCTAGATGACTCTATTCATCATAGATACTCCCCATATAGGAAGCATCGACTTTTAGTCTAGACAAATAATAGTGCTCTATTACACTAGACTGATGCACTTATTGCATCATCTACTTTGATGTAGGAAGGGGCATAACCCCTAGAATACCTCACAAATACTAAAAAGTCTCTTTAGGAAGAGGCTTAGTTAAAATATCTTCAATATGCTCTTTAGTGCTTACATACTCCAATCTAATATCCTTTTCTGCAACCTTCTCTCTTAGCATGTGATACTTGATAGAAATGTGCTTAGTCTTAGAATGCAACACTAGATTCTTAGACATATTTATTATTCTTCTACTGTCATCAGAATACAAAATCTATGATTTGTCAAAACATGGAACCACAAGAAATCCTAAAGGGTTTTCAAAATTCTAAGTTGCATTCCTCGATGAATAGTGGAGAGGCCCCCTATTTTTTGCATGAGAGAATAACAACTAAAAATCTCACACAAGGAAGCATCTCTTCATATGAGAACACCATCTCATGTGAGGACATGCTTAGACTACAAGCCAAAACACCCAAAGTGGTGTGGGGTTTTGGGTGAGGATCCACCTAAGCTACATGAGGAAACCTAGCATGTCATGTGAACATTTACATTCTTGCATGAGAAAGTACAATTTTTCACGAGGATACAAATCAATAAGGTAGAAAACATAAAGGTAAAAAGATAGGAAATAAATTTCCTCCACACCATAGAGTATTGGATCCACATAAATTGAGGAGCAAACACTTGAGTGTATAAACGACAAGATGCCATGAAACAAAAAGGAGGAACTTCTATCCATCTAAACCATAGTATTAAAAGAATGTACTAAAAGCAAAATCGAAGTGTACAAAAGCAACATCACAATGTATATAAATAGCATCACAATAACTAAACAAGCAAACTAAGTATGTGGTTCCTCCCAACCATCAATAGCACCATAAGAGCATCGTGGGTCCTAGCCATCCCCCTCATGTAACATCCCAAAATACTGACCCAGTCATTGGTGTTATCTTATGAGGACATCACTACTAAAATGTGCTACAACATAAGAATAAGGAAATCTAACATGCTAGAAGTAAAATATTAGATAATCCAATAAATCAACCACATCATCTATCATATGCAAACCATCATACAAATAGGAAATCTAACATGCTAAACCAATAAGCAATAGATACAACAATGAAGCAATTCACATCATCTCATCATATATGCTAAACATAATAATATAGGAATGCATCAAATAAACTAGCATCATTTAAACATGATATCCAAGCATTCCACTGAAAGCAAAAATCACAAATAAGCATACTGTAGAACTTGAAGTATCAAGTGAAAACATCTAGAAATGATTGCACTTAGACAAAAGATCATCTTTGTACACTGGTCCCTAGAAATGGCATAGCTATGCCTCCAACCATGTAGAACCTATAGGCCCACTCTTGTCATGTTGATGGAGATAATGATCCAACCATAAACACACAAAAAGCACAACATACATGGCTAACACTCATGCTAGATAATATGATGACTGAAACCAAGAATAATGCATAAACTATAGGTCCTAGTTAGAAACTCAATGGGCTACTAATTAGGGGCTAACATCATGGAGAGTCACTTGGCATTGAAAAGTCCAAGCTCAGATCATGTGTCCTCAAACTTAATCGGGTGCTCACACATTTTATTATCTTAAGTTTTATTACCACTCACACATTTTTATTTAGTTAGCACTTGATTAAAGCTTATGCACACCAACCCTCAGGAAATACACACCAATTTTTGGAGATAGTAGCCCCCTCTATATGTTACCCTAGCCTACCCATGCTCATCTAATGATGAGTTCCTGTAGGCATGCAAATTCCCAACCCAACCCTAATGATCATAACTTCTAGAAGTACCACAGAAGATTCAGCCACACAAGTCACTTGACAAATGTACATGCACGTACTCGTGTGTGGTGCACCACCACAATGAAGATCATAAAACAAGGATTGGATGAGAACACAAGAAAAATATCACTCAAGAAAAAAAAAACTTGGTAGGATGAATTCTCCATGAATCCCCAAAGAACAATAAAACCATACATCATGAAATCACTCAACCGACATCAATTAGAGAGTATGTATTCTACATGAATCTCAATGATGCAATAAGGCCAAAAATCATGAACTCACTCAACTGGCCTCAATCTAAGAGTATGGATTCTACAAAAATCCTAATGTCCAAAAAACAAAAAGAAACCAAACACCAAATATAAAGCCACTCAATTGAGCACAACATCGAGAGTACAGATGCAACACACATCCCAATGAAAACATAAAATTGAAACAATGGTCTGAATGATATCCAAATAGATGATTGAGTTCCATGACCAAAATCATGCCAAGAAAACCTAAGAAAGCATAGCATGAAAACAGAGGTGAAAAACCTCTTAACTCAAAAAAATTGAAATTAAAACCCATTTGGTCTTAGGGCACAAAAGCCACAAATATCAAATAAAATCTAGGTTTGGTGTTCGTATGAAAAAACAACTAGCATAAAGGTGTAAAACTCAAAACCCTCAACCTAACAAATAGGTAAATGCTCATACTCACCCAACTAGGTAGAGCTAGCATACATAAATGGAGAGGAACACTAGTTCTTAGCCTCGTAACAGATGGCTACAAAAAATAGAAGCATAAAGAAAGCCAAAATAATAAAAATAGGAGAGCTTTATGTCACAACCAAAAGGGAAAAATGGAAATTTGAACCATAAAATAAAAGCCCCATAGAAGTTGCCAAAAATCATGGCAATCTGATGTCTCCTACAGCTGGATCCAATGAGCCCAATCTCACGAAAATTCCACACTCATAGTTCCCATAATGAACAAAACAATAAATCGTCATGAAGAGGATTTTTTGGTTTTACTCTCAAACTTTCTAATTCAAAAGGGAGAAGTCAAGAATTAAATTCATTTTTGGATACTTATTCACTTTTTGAGTGAATAATTGATTAGGGCAATCAACCAACCAACCTAGTTAAACCCCGAATCAACTCAAATGAAAATAGGCTATTCCTAGAAATAGGAATTTTTCTATGGAAAAGCTACCAAAAATTAAATTTAATAAAATTAAAAACCCAAAAACATAGAAATTTCCTTAACAACTTTGTGGCAATGTGAAACTCTAAATGCACAGACACACTCACTGGTCTAATCATTTAATGAAAATGAGTTTGAATTTAATAATCTCCAAAAGGATTAACTAAATAATTAAAATAAGGATATTGGCTCCATATGCCACTACCAGGGATATAAATCCTGCACACTAAAAAACATGATCAAGTGCAATTGCATATTTTAATAACATAGCCAAAGCAACAAATGTATTAAATGACTAATTTAACCATTTATTTAATTATATCAAAATAGTCCATTTACATCACTCACATTCACATATAGCATAATAAATCAATAATGAAGTAAATAACTATAGCATTAAATCCATCACATAACATAATCACACATATGTTGAAATACTGGATAACAGATATCATCATAAAACACGTTGTCATCTCAAAATGGCATCATCATGAAATATGATCCACTGAACAACATAGTATTCTAACATCTATGATACTAAAATCAAAGTATAATATCTGACCCTCAGGTCATCTCAAATGTAAAACATAACAAGAGTAACAAGATATCTCTTGGATCAAAATATAAAAAGGTAAATATCTACAACACATAACCAATGAATCCAACATGGAAAATCCATTTCTAATTACTTAAGCATTTAATAATGGTTGTTTACACAATATTAAAAAGGCACTTAAAACACATAAGTGAACATAGTCATAAACATGACTGACCACTACTACAGGAACCTAGTCTAATATAGCATGATAATAGTACATAGTGCAATCTTTGCACACATCTTAGGGTAATCATGGAACAAACTCATAATACCACATCAATCTTGGTAACCACTAGCACAAACCTTAGTGAACCATAAATTTGTCAAAGCATAATCAAAGCAACTAATACAATCACATAAATCCAATCACCTCAAGGGTGTACACCACTCATGGTCCCAATCAAAATCCATCATAATGAAATATCAAAAAGGTTGTATCCATCTATATGACTTAAAAAAGTCAAATGCAAGATGCACTACACTACCATTGGTGCTCTTTCTATCATCCATACTACCTGTCCAATCAACATCAATATAATAATATTGAGTGAAATCATTAGATTTTTCATACCACAATATAAACTCTGGTGTTCCTTTTAGATATCTAAATATCCTTTTGATATTTGCATGATGTACTTCTCTAGGATTAGCTTAAAATCTTTCAAAAATTCCAACTACATTTGCTATATCTGGCCTTATATGAGTCATATATTGCAAACCTCGAATCATAGATTTGTACTTTTTCTTCTCAATAGTAGGTGTCTCATCTTTTGTAGATAGCTTGTGTCTAGTTACCATAGGTGTTCTAATGAGTTTACATGTTTCCAATCCAAGCCTTTTCAATAAATCTTTCAAATACTTAGTCTGAGAAATAAAGATTCCTTCTTTGTCTTGCACAATTTGTAATACTAGAAAATATTTCATCTCTCCTATCATGCTCATTTCAAATTCTTTCTTCATTTCTTCTACAAAATTGTCACTTTCATTATCATTTCCTCCAAATATGATATCATTAACCAATATTATCAAGATCATCAATCCATCGTCAATTTCTTTCCAATAGAGATTATTATCTATCATACCTTTTTTATATCCAAGCTTTGTCAAATACTTGTAAAACCTTGCATACCAGGTCCTCAGTGCTTTCTTCAAGCCATACAATGATTTCTTTAGTCTACATACTATATCCTTGTATATCCTTGTCATCTTTCAAAGGACAACCTTTAGGTTATTCTATGTATACCTCTTTTTAAAATTCTCCATTCAAAAATGTTGACTTGATAGCCATCTAATATACTTTGAATTTATTATATGCTATATATGCTAAAAATAACCTTACTACTTCTATTCTTTCCATAGGATCATAGGTCTCATCATAGTCTATTCCTTCTTGCTATGAGTAAACTTTACATACCAGTTTTACTTTGTTTCTTACAACTTTACATTGTTTGATCTTCTTGTTTCTGAATATCCATTTAGTTCCTATCATATTCTTGTTTGCTAGTTTGGGAACTAATTCCCATGTGTCATTCTTTACTATTTGATGCAATTTCTCTTTCATAACTTGTTTCCAATAGTCATCCTTAGATGCTTCATCTATATTCTTAGGTTCAACTTGAGATATCAAACATATTTCTCCATTGATTATGCTTCTTTTCATTAGACCTTTATCTTTACTTTTGATGATTTTCTCGGGTGGATGATTCTTTATCATATTTTTACTTGAATTAGGAGTTTCTATCTCAACTCTTAGCTCTCTTGAAGGTTCTAAGCTTTGTTCCTGCCTTGGCTCTCCTTCATTATGCATATCATTGTTAGTTTCAAAGAATACTTCATCATTCCTTGGTTTAGTAAGAACATTCTCATCATTTGAATTTTAATCAACTATTCTTTCTTGTATCCCAAATTTATCATCAACTCTTACATTTGCACTTTCCATAATTTTCTTAGTACTTAGACTATAACATCTATAAGCCTTTCTTTTTAATGAATAACCAAGAAAAATAACTTCATCACTTCTATCATCAAACTTACCAATATCATCATCTCTTTTTATGTAACACTTATTGCCAAAAAATCTAGAATACTTAACTATAGGTGAGTGACCAAACCATAGTTCATAAGGGGTCTTATTTGTGTCTTTCCTGACTTGCACTCTATTCATTGTGTAGACTATTGTATTCACACCTTCTCTCCAAAAAATCTTGGATACATCACTCTTAGCTAAAAAATCTTTTTTTGCTTCTTTTACTGATCTATTTCTTCTCTCTACTAAACCATTCTATTTAGGGGTTCTTAGAGCTAATAACTATCTTTTGATTCCATTAGCTTCACAAAAGATGTTAAACTTATTTGAAGTAAATTCTCCTCCTATATTTGATCTTAAACATTTAATCTTCATGCTTGATTCATTCTCAACTCTATTCTTGAATATCTTGAACTTATCAAATGCCACAAATTTTTCTTTAAGAAATGCAACCCACATCATTCTAGAAAAACATCAACTAAAATCATGAAATACCTTTCACCATAGAATCCTTTAGTCTTCATAGGACCACTGAGATCTATGTGTAAACTCTTCAATTTTGCTATAATAGTAAACTTCTTGTTGGGGAAATAAGTTCTGTTATGTTTTTCAAATACACACTCCTTGCAAATTGTGTTAATAAGTTTTACAATTTGAGGCAAATCTCTAACTACAAATATACTACTAGTCTTCACAATGTTGTCAAAGTTTATATGAAAAAATCTCTTATGCCATAACCAACTATCATCAACCTTAGCAACCAAACATGTCATTTTAGAAGGATTCAACTAAAATACATTACCTCTAGATTTGGTTCCTATTCTAATTGCCTTTCCATCTTTGTCTCTGATCATGCATGTCTTTTCTATGAACTACAACTGACAAACTTTGTCCACTAGTTTTTCAACACTCAAAAGATTTTTCTTCAAACCATCAACAAAATATACATCCTCAATATTAGTCTTACCTTCAAGATTTATAGATTCAACACCTTTAACTTGGCATGTTGCATTATTTCCAACTTTGAAAATGCCTCCATCATGACTTTTGAAGTTAAAAAATTTGTTCATATCACCAGTCATATGATATGAACAATCATTGTCAATTATCCAATCAAATTTCTTTTCAACCTATGATACCAAAGCCATTTTCTTTGGACTTTCTTCTTTAATAGATACAAATCCAATTTCATCATCACTAGCACTTACTACTTGTTCATCAAAATCTTCTTCTTCATTTGCATACAAACATTCTCTATCTCTTCTAGGTTTGAAATTACCTCTATACTTTTTCTCTCTTTTAGGATACTGAGATGCATAATGACCATATTCATTACAAGTCCAACATTTAAATTTTTTCTTACCATCTTTTACTCTTCTTACCAAAAGGGCTACTCCTTCTTCAATCTTTCTATCCTCATCAGTTCTATTGCTACTAGAAAAGTCTCCTCTAGCACTTGTGCTCCTTGATAAACTAGGTTGAATATCAAAGACATTGAAAGTTGTTTCTATTTTGGTTAATTCTCTAGATTGTCTAAGCTCATTCTCAACTACTTCAAGTCTTCCAAGAAATTTATCCTTTGTGAAATCTTTGGTACAATAGATCAACAATTATATCATTTGAACTGCTTGCTCAAATGGTGGCATTGAGATCTTCAAGATCTTCCATATCACCTCATCATCTTCTTTGGTTTCTCCTTGAGATCTAATACCTATAGTGATTTTTGATATTCTGCCTACAAATGTTCTTATAGACTCATCTTCCATCATCTTAGCATAAATGTTCTTATAGATTCATCTTCCATCATCTTAGCATCTTGAAATGCACAAATCCAACTTTGTAACCTTAATTTCTTAGAATTTTCATAACCTTCAAAAATATTTTTCAAATCTTTCCAAATCATATGAGGAGTAAAAAGTGACTTTACCTAGTTGTACTCAATTTTAGGAAGTGCAAACAATAGTGCTTCTCTAGCTCTCATGTCGCACATGAAGAGTTTCCTTTCTTCCTTGGTACAAGTTTCTAAATATTTCTCAACAACGATTATCTTCATCATTGTCTTACAACTATCATAATTTTTTCCATCAAAGTTAAAACTATCTTTCTTAAATATGTTTTCCATGGATCTCCCAAAGTTGTTAAAATTTATCTTCAAGGACCTAATGCTCTGATACCAATTGTTAGAAACAATAGTCCACCAAGATAAGTAAGGAGGGAAGATGAATCAGTTATGCAATAATTAAAATATTTATCCACCTTAAATAAAATTAACCATTAAACCAAAGTAAAAAACAACCATGATAAGATGCACATAGACAATTACACCAGATATGTTAACTAGGGAAACTCTTGATCAAAGTGAAAACCCCAATAGGAATGATGCCCACAAGATGATGTACTAACATAAATATTCCTTGCTAAAGGATGGAACCTATTAGGAGTCTATTAAAATATTTAGTACATATGAGTCCCTATTAGGAGACTTTAAATCCTTGTTAGAATATTCCAACCCTATTAGTAGTTGTGCTAACCCTATTAGGAGTTGTAGAAGATAGAAGGACCCACTATCAAAATAGCTTCTGGGGCAAGATCACTGGACTCACTATCCAACTAATCTCTCAACTATTCATTGTAGAATAATTGTATGTAATGTACTTTAACTTCTTTTCTCTGTCCTATCAACTAGACCAATCACTATCAAACCTTGTAGACCAAGTCACAAACCTTGAAGCCAAGTATCCAACTTTAGATCACACAATAAAACCTTGGAAATGAAGATTCCTTCACCTTCTCTCTTCTCTACTCAACTTTGCATTCTTTCCTTTGTAAGTTTCTTACAATCATTCATACATCTCACATATTCCTCTGTATGATAAAGGAAAATGTCCTTCCTTTATACCAAATCCATAAAACAATTTTTTGAGTTGGCTGCTACACCTTCTCAATTAATTATTATAGGACCACTTTAAGAACATGCTACACTTAGCAATAACATTAATCTTCTACCTTAAAACTTTAATATATTTCCACACACATAACATTATGATGAGAAAACTTAGCTACATCATCACTAACATGTCCTTTTCACATGTTTAACTTCAGCTTGTTAGAATAAATTTTTTTTTTGAGAGATATAATAATTTTACCAAAACATGCCTTTGTAAACTCTATCTTAGAATAGTTTTTACCAAAACTTGCATAACTTCTTCCATACTTAATATCTTATTCTTTCAAGGTTAGAAAAATATATTAGACACTTAGTATAATCTCCCTTTAACCTTTCTTAGTGATAATGTTCAACTATCTATCCATACCAACTTGATCTTTTCGCTTGTTCTTTTGTCAAATACCATAGAAAATTGCTATGTTTACATTAATGACAAACACAATCATGAATGTAACATATCATCATGATAATGATCTAATCATGTTTCTACAATACTCCCCCATAATATCAAAAACATTCATTCTTCCAACACTCTCTTCTTATACCACAAACCATAATCATTAGTACCTTTTAGATATCTCATAATTATTTTTATTTCCATCATATGATTTCCCTTTGTATTAGCAGAAAATTGTGCCACTATACCAACTGCTAATGCAATATCAAGTCTTGTGTGTACTACATAATGAGATTTTCCAATCATTGATCTATATATATTCTAATCTACCTCTTTGGAATCATCATTTTTGGAAAGCTTATATGGAGTAGACATAGGTGTTCCAACTAGTCTAGGATCCTCCATTCCAAATTTCTTTAATATCTCCTTGAAATACTTTGATTGAGTAATGTACATGTCATCCTTCTTTTGTTGAATTTTCATGCCAACAAAGAATTTAATCTCTCCTAACATTGACATTTAAAATTCTTTACTCATTTCTTTAGAACAATATTTGAACAAGTCATCATGTCTAGTGAATAATACATCATCTACAAAAAATTTTGCCAGCAATATCTTCTTTTCTAGTCCTTCCTTGGTGTATAGACTATTGTTGTCATTTATTCTTTGAAAATCATTTTTTACCAAATAGCTATAAAATATTTCATACTAGGATCTAGTGGTTTGTTTGAGACCATGTAAAACTTTGTTTAATATGAAAACCATATTCCTTTAGTTAGGATATATGAAAGCTTCAAGTTGCTCGAAGTAGACTTCTTCTTCTAGTATTCCATTCAAGAAAATTGACGTTGTTGATCAAAGATTGATACAAGAATGAGAATGTGTTTTAGTCATTGTTTTGTCACTTATGCCAAACCTACTACTAGCTAGAGAGATAATTTCTTAGTTGATCTAAGTAATATCATCTATTTGATTGATGAAGATGATTTTATCAAATAAGGTAACAAAAGCATCTAAAGGAAAGGATGAGTTATGATATGAAAAATAAGTATAAAGATTAGTTGAGAAAGTGATGACATAATGTATTAATCATGTACTTAAGGTTTCAATGAATGGATAGACTGATTAAGTTCAAAAGAACAAGTGAAATGAGTTGAGTTGCTGAAATTAACAAATTACATAGTAGGTCCTGAATAATGTTAGTTTAAGCCAAGTAGAAAACTAGTTGGAGCTGAGTAAAGTTGATTTTTAGTGTATGACAAAAGAATTATAGGCTATACTGAGATAAGTGAATCTTACTAGATATCGAGTGAAGTTTAGGTGATGCCAAGCATCCATAAACTTTAGTTCATGCCAAGTGATTTGATAGAGGATATTGAGTAATGTAATTTGTGCCAAGCATTAAAAGAAAGTTAATGTCAAGTGATAGTATTATGAGTTTGATCATGAATTTTATCAATATGAGCCAACGAGTTTGGTTTCTTAGATTATGTGAACTATGTGGAAGATAAGCATGATGAGTTGGTGGCACAAAATTACACATAGACTATTTTGAGTTGAATTCAAGGAGGATTGTGAAGGAAGTTTCTAGAGGAAGCTTAAAAAAGAAAGAAGGTTAGGTTCAATGAATCCTACCTAACTCTAGAATGGATGATTGTGTTTTAGTGGAAAAATATCTAAATTCTCTTTACAAGGGAATGCAAGGCTAGATGAAATTGTTGGCATATGCAAGAACCCAAGGAAAACATGGAGTCTAGGGTGATATTTCATATGGTGGACTAAGCAAAGAGTCTACAATTGGTATGAAAAGTAGAAAGACTTAAGAGGATGAATGCTTGAAGGGTGAACAAGCTATTAGAGATGAAGTGAATGTAGCCAAGAAGAATGGAGGATTGACTAGAGATCTATAATTTGTAAAGTGAGTTGTATTTTGTTATTAGATCAAGCCTTACTATTACTCTCTAATAATTGTATTAGTTTAGGTAAAATCCTTTGGATTAAGGTTGAACTAATAGTCATTTCTAAATCCTTTAACCAGGTGGAATTCTAATGGAATCACCTAAAGTCCACTAACAAGGATCACTCCTAATAGGGTCATTGAAATCCTTTAACGAGGTCATATTTAATAGTGTGTATTGTAACCTTTAATAGGGTTAACCTTTTATAGGGCATCACTTCAGAAGAGTGAGAATTAGTAGCATGTTACTGGTGGTTTTTCCCAAATTGGGTTTTCACATAAAATCCTAGTGTCGTATGCATGAATGATTATTTTGTGCTTCATGTTTACATTTTTGCAAAATGGTTTTGATCTAGGATGGTAATCTACAATTTTATAATTTGAATGATCTAATGGATGCATGAAAGGTTTATAAGAAGAAGTTATATGCATGAGTGTTGTTAAGAATTGATAAGTTTCATTGGGAGTTTTTTTGGACCTTGGATAATTGATTCACCCCCACTCTTAGTTATTCTAAACTACTTCAACAATTGGTATTAGAGCATTGGTTTCTTGTGAGAGATAGTTTCAAGGTACTATAAGTCAAAGATCAAGATGCCTAAGAGAGAGGTACCCAAGCTTAACAAAGAGAACTTTCCTTCATGGAAAATTTTTATGAAGCTACACTTAGGAGGACTTGGAGATCATGCACAAAATACCATTTTTGTTGAACATGTTGACCCTGTTGGAGCCCTTACAGCTGAAGATTTAAAAAAGAAGAATGAACACAATCAGAAAATGTTGTAAATTAAATCTACCCTAAATTACTTAGAGTATGATGACAAAAAAGGTTGTGACTTTGCAAAGAAGATTTGGGATGCTCTTAACACCATCTTAGAGGTAAGTTCAATGATATGAGAATAGAGGAAGGTGATAATATTGCTTAGTATTGTTTTAGAACAAAATAAGTTGTGAATGCCATAAGAGGATATACTAGTAAGATTGATGATGATATTGTATTGAGTAAAGTATTGAGGACATTGCTACCCATCTATGCTATTAGATTTTCTCCTATATAAGAACTAAGATGTGTGCCTAGTAATGATATAACTCTTGAAGGTTTGGTAGGTAGGCTTACTACTTTTGAACTCTCTAACTTTGATAATTTCAAAAGTAAGAATGTAGGATATGATTTCAAAGCTAAAGTATCACTGAAAGCATCTGGTATAAAGAAGAAGAAAATGGTAAAAGTTTTTTTTAGTGATAGTGATATAGAGGAGGAAGATCTTGACCAGCTTGAGGCACTGTTGGATAGGAAATCTTATAGAGGCAAAGGAAAATATAAAGGTAAGATGTCTATCAAATGTTTTAACTATAGTGAAGTTGGTCATATTGCTGCCAGATGTCCAGAGACGAAGAACAAAAAAACTAAAGATAGTTATAGAATCAAAAGAGATGAGAAAACCAAAGATTATAAAGACAAAGGAAAGAAGTCCTACTACATTGCTAAAGAAGAATCTAATGATCATGAGAATGAAGTTGTTTATGTAACAATAAAAGATGAAGCTAATGAAGATGCAGCAATTGCACTTATATCTTATGTGAATAAGAGTGACAAATGGATCATTGATAGTGGATGTGACAATCACGTGACAGGAGATAAAAGTAAATTCAATTCCCTTGTGCATTATAATAGAAATAGTGTTAGATTGTGGAATGATGCTCCATGTCTTATCAAAGGAATAGGATTAATAAGGTGATAGATAAGATCATTTGTGATAATTATTATTATGTGGAAGGATTGAATTACAATTTGCTAAGTGTTTCACAATTGAATAGTATTGGTTATAAGGTTGAATTTGGAAAAATAAAAGCCAAGATTTATGATGCTAATGAAGAACTAACTGGCAATGGTGATCAAAGTAGAGGTAATCTTATCTATCTTGATATGAATGATGCTAATTTTCTAGTGGTAAAGTTTGATGATGCATGGCTATTTCATAAAAGACTATGTCATGTTAACTCTGATAATTTGGTCAATATTAGTAAGATGAAGAAAGAAAGATGTTTTCCAAAATTGAAGAAACTTGAAAATGCTATATGTAAGCAATGTCAGTTAGGTAAGATGACTAAGTCAAGTTTTAAGAGTAAAACTTATACATCAAAATTTTTACTTGAGTTAGTTCATACTAATTTATTTGGAACAATCAATGTGCAAAGTTATAAAGGTGATAAGTGCATTATCCTATTTATTGATTATTATTCTAGGATGATGACAATTATGTTTTTGAAGCACAAGTCTGATGCATTTCAAATGTTTAAGTGGTACTTGGCTAGAGTGGAATTTTTTTTGGCAAAAGCTTGAAATGTCTAAGATTTGATAGAGGTGAAGAATTTACATTAGATGAGTTTGAAAATTTTTGTAATGATAGAGGAATCAAAGACTTATGCACCAAGAACCCCTCCACAAAATTGATTTGTTGAAAGGAGAAATAGATCTATGATGGATTGTGCTAGAAATTTGATGGTGGAGAAAAATGTTTCTTTGAAATACTTGAGAGAGGCTATAAGTATAGTTGTCTATACCTTGAACCTTGTGCAAGTCAATAAAGGTACCGATTCAACACCTTTTGAATTATGGTATGGATGCTCACCCAATGTAGAATATTTTAAGGTATTTGGAAGTAAATTTTATATTCTTAAGGATAATAGGAATGGAAAACTTGATGCTAAAAGTGAAGAAGGTATATTCCTTAGATATTCCACAAGGAGAAAAGCTTATAAGTTTTTAAATTTTAACACTAACAAAGCTGTGGAAAGTGAAAATGTAAAATTTGATGAATACATAGAAGTACAAGAAGTAGAACCTATAAAAGGATCTACATATTACAAATCTTTTGTTTACTTCTATGATGACATGATTGAGGATGTTGCTATAAACTAGGTTGCAAACCAACAACAACAAGTCTCAATGACCGTTGGGTCATAAACAATGAATGTCAAGTTGCATTTAGGAACCAATTTATAATTAGGAGATGAGTTGCAAAATGAACTTGAGCTACATTTTGACAATGAGATCAATACATGTGAAAGAGATGCTAAAATACATAATAGTGAAACACATAGTGATTCTACAGTTGAAAGACCTATTGAGAAAAATAGAGAAGAACCAAGATTGTCAAAATATGTAAAAAGACATCCTACTACATGATTATTGGGGATAAAGAGGCTAGACCAATGACAAGAGATAGGTTGAGAAATGACACATGTCTGTTGAGCATGAATGAACCTAAGATAGTTAGGGATGCACTAGAGAATGGTGATTAGATTAAATCCATGAAAGAAGAGATTGAGAAAATAGAGCAGAACAAAAATTGGTCACTTCTGCCTAGACTAAAAAATAAGAATGTTATTGGTACAAAGTGGGTGTTCAGAAATAAGTTAGATGAAAATGGTGAAGTCACAAGAAACAAGCCAAGATTAGTTTGAAAAGGGTATTCTCAAGAAGAAGGAATAGATTATGGAGAAACATTTTCCCGTGTTGCAAGACTAGAAGGAGTAAAAACTTTGCTATCTTATTTTGCATACAAAGGTTTCAAGTTTTACCAAATGGATATAAAGTTTGAATTTCTAATTTATATATTAGAAGAAGAAGTGCATATTAAATAACCTAAAGGATCTATTCATGCTAACAACAAGAACATGATATGTAGATTACACAAAGCTTTATATGGATTAAAGAAAACACCTAGAACATTGTATGAAAGACTTCATATTTATCTAGTGAAAATTGGTTTTAAGAGAATTAATGACAATAACAATTTATACTTGAAGACTGAAGGTAGTAAAGGTATTTTACTAGCTGATATTTTTGTTGATGATATCATATTTGGAGGAAAAAATGCACTTTGAAAGCCATTTGTTGATCAAATAAAACAAGAATTTTAAATTTCCATGTTTGGAGAACTTAAATTCTTTGTTGGCTTGCAAGTTTATCAAATGCAATATGGCATTTACATTACTTATTCTAAGTATATGAAGGAAATATTGAAAACTTTTGGATTAGAAGATTCAAATCCTATCAATACACTTATGGTGATTGGACATAAGCTATCCAAGAGTGATGATTCAATTGAGGGGCATATGCACCAAGTTTGGTGCCAAAAAGATGACAAGTTTTTTTTTTTTTTTTTTTTTCTAATTTTCAATAGCACGTACGTGTGCTATGGCTTGGGTAAAGCCATAGTGCATATGTGCTATAGTGCGTATGCACTATTCTGATGACCAAAAATTTATATGATGGGCTGCAGACCTGTAGCCCATCATTTTCATCTTGTTTTTTGGCTCTCCAACAGTGCGTATGCAGGTTTGACAGTGAAATTTCACCACCATTTGCCAAAATGCCTCCTCACTGATGAAATCCAAGACAATGAGCACACCCACGATGAGAAGGTAAGTGATATAAACTTAACTTTACATTGTTTAATATGTTTTCCATATTGTTTTATTGGTTTTTGATATTCTTTTGTAAGGTTTTTACAAATTTCATTTAGATTTGTTTATTTAGTTGGATTTCAATTTATTTTTTATTAGGAAATGTCCATAATCAACCAGAAAATCCACAAAACCCTCAAGAACCTCAAAATCAAAACCCTCCTCAAGAAGAACAACAAATTCCACAACCCGAACCAATTGCAAGACTTTCGCCAGGCACACAAGAAAATATAAGAAATGAAATAAAGAGAGACAAAACTGAATTAGAAAGACTCATTTCTCGGTTGAAAGAATCCAGACAAACCAATCCAATGAGGGCTCAATTGGCATCATCCCTTGAATCCATTAACACTCAGATAGCCTCAGTTAGTGGTCAGTTAGATATTTGGTGGGCTAAGAGGGATGAACAAAAAATATTTTATACAAATAAATTGTCATATGAAGATGTTAAAAAAAAGAAATACCAAAAGGTAGTATATGTGCATTATTTAGAAAATCCGGTGAGCCAAATACTATTAGAGAGGGTACTAAATGATTCCCCATCCATTGGTGTATATACGATGCTATTAGAAATAATTTTTGGGATAGATGGTGGATTGTTTTTAATGCCCCTCCTTGCAACAATCACAAGGTCCCCATGTATTTTTTGAAGAAATTATATTGTGAGTTTGTCCTTGGGGAGATTCCCAATTATTTTGATATGTTAGACTCCTAGGGTAGAGGTGGGGGGTCATCATTTGAGAGGCTAGGAGCACGTCATGACCCTAATGTAGTTAGGGCACCTGTGGTCCATCCACAACATGAACATGTGATTATTCCTTCAATTGTGAAGGAACATGTAGAGGCCAGCACTCTAGGGACCATTAATGCTTTGACTCAAACCCTCATCCATTTCATGAGCCCATTAGTTGAGGGGGAGCCTTCTATGCATCGTGGTCACATGTGCACTTGATGCAGATCCCTATGCACATTTGGCACTCATGTCGGAGACGGTGCGAATGATGGGCTTGTCACCAATTAGTTTTTGAATGAGACATTTGGCATTGACACACAGATAAATTACTAATTTGATCACATTTCATATGTATATTGAATGATTAATTAATTAGCATTTATTAACATTGTTCAAAATTTAGGGTCAAAGTGTTGCTGGGCCTAGCACTGATCCTCCAAGCCCATTTTTTGTCCCTTCGACGAGTCTTGAGGTATGTATCAATTTAATCATTTTAATTAATACATATATTTATTATGTAATCATATTAAGGATTGACAAAAAAATTATGCATGTGCATCAGTTCTCCACAGGACCCTCAACCTTTACCATAGACACAGAGCAGAGACATCATACAAGCTTCACACGGGTACAATTGTTTCATGTTAATTTAATTCATTTGATTATATTTATTCCATGTTTCATGTTAGATATAACATGTATTGTATGACATGCAACTCATGATATCAGACACACCTCCTCATCTGCGATAGTCTGTTGATAGTGGAGTGGCTGCAGCTATGGCTAGCTCATAGCCACTAATGGAGGTATGAAAGAATTTTCTTCTTTTTAGTTGTTGTTTATAATAGTTAATCTCAAAATTTCTAATGTTATTTATAAGTTATTATATTTATTGAATTGTTGTAGGGTTTTGTCATGCCTGATTGTCCACAAGCATTTGAGGTGGACTTATAGAGTGACCATTTGTTGGTGGTAAGAAAATAATTGATTGTGTGTGTACATATATTTGATTTCAACGTATAATAAATATTGATTCATATCTACTTTCTTTGTATCAGTTGGACTTGGAGAAGAGCCTCAACAAGAGTTCAAGTGAGTGTGTCAGGAGGGCCCCATCATCTCCACTGTCTCCCTCCACACGACGGCAGAGGACATCAAGAGAATTGTTTTCTTCCCCTCGTGGGAAGGAAAAGATGTAGTTGAGATATTTGATACATATATATATATAGAGAGACTTGTTTCCTTCCCCATGTATATATATAGGCATCAGAGAGACATATTCGACATACATTTGATGTATATATGACATTCTATATTTGATGTATGACATTTATTTGATGTATGACATTATTGGTTAATATATGATATGTTTGTTCATATATGACATTATTGGTTATCATAATATATTATGTGTTTGTTAATGTATATGACATTATTGGTTATCATTTTATATTATATGTTTGTTCATGTATGACGTTAAATTAGATATGTTCGTGTATGACATTAAATTAGATATGTGCATGTATGAAATTCAATTCAATTGCTAGAGAGTTTCCATTATGTCTACCATCTAGTAGATGTTCTTTTTTGCTTTATTAGTATTTCTCAAAAACTACAAAGAAGCTATTTTTGGTGAATAGTTGTAAACAATTATGATCATTGACTTCATGTACTCGTGGCTTTGGCTGTAAACACTCATAACTTTGGCTATAAGCATCCATGGCTTTGGCTATGTGCACTAGTGGCTTTGGCTATGAGCATTTATGGCTTTGGTTGTAGGCACAATATAGCCTTTTTTGTAGGTTGTCTTTCTTGCTGCATGTCAAAGTTACCTTCAAGAATATCATTAGTCTAAGATCATTACAATTAAAATACTATGATATAATACCTTGGAAATAATAGTCTTTAACCCATTACTTTATTTGTTAAAACATCATGTAGTATCTACTATAGTGCTTCTACTCAAATATGTTTTCAAAAATACTTAGTATGGCAAAGAAATGTCTATGGAAAGCTTGTAAAATAGGATACTGAAGAACTAAATGTGGACAGTCATTAGTACCCATCAATAAGAACATAGACATCTTTCTCAACCAAGCCATATGACATTAGCTTAATTTATAAATTTCCTTTGCAAATAACTAGAAGATGCTATGAATCTTAATACAGAGTTAATCACAAACTCATTATTCCATCCAAGAAGCATATATCACCCTAAGCCAATTAACCGACAGGATAAAAATTAATTCAATTTCAACAAAATTTTGAGTATAACAAGTATCTTAGGAATTCTAACAAGAATTAACACGATGTTCACAAGAGCATTACAAGTTCTTGTAATGCTATTTCACATATTGTAATCATATTCAATTTTGAATGGCCATTTGTGTTACAAGCATAAATGTTCTTTAAGGTCTTTTAATTCTAGACATGAATTTTATTCTGAAGCTTTTCTATGACAACCCACTCAATGCATATATTGTTGTTCCAAATTATGCTGATTTGACTTTCATTGGTTGATTTGGGTCTAGACATGATGTTATTCACTACCTTTTTTATATATTATTTTTTTGTAGTGAAGTTCTAGCCTGAATGAATGTATTAATCATTGAAATTGTGAACCTTGGTCAAGATCCTTACAAATATATTTTCAAATTGGACCTCAAATAGTTTTCTCAGTCACCCCCTATACACATATACTGAAATTGTAGTTAATTACAAAATTAATACTGAATTAACACAATTTTAATTGAGAAGTATTATGTGTCTCAATAGGCTAGATTATTATTGATCGGGAAGCTTTATCTTAGAGTAGTTGGTTTCCTAAATCTTTAGTGAAATGAAACTCTTATGGAATATGGAATTAGGTATGCTAGCTAAGGAATGTTCTTTAAAAGGCAGAGGAAACTCAAGACTC